>CM073463.1:58846160-59446160 GCA_037074535.1 Gleditsia sinensis | reverse complement strand
GTTCAGTGGTTTGTTGAACTAGATCAGGACCTAACAAGTTCTTTTCTCCTACCTCGAACCAACATAGTGGAGATCGGCACTTTCTACCGTATAAAGCTTCATAGGGGGCCATCTTAATGCTAGAGTGATAGCTATTATTATAAGCAAACTCTACTAAAGGTAGGTACTTATCCCATCCTTTACCTTGCTCTATCACACAGGCCCTCAACATATCTTCTAGGGTTGAATGGTTCGTTCTGTCTGCCCGTCAGTTTGAGGATGGTAGGCAGTACTGAACCGCAACTGAGTACCAAAAGCTTCTTGCAACGCCTTCCAAAACCTCGACGTGAACCTCGGATCTCTATCAGAAACAATATTTAAGGGAATTCCATGGAGTCTAACTATTTCCTGAACGTACAATTGGGCCAATTTATCTAGTGAAAAGTTAATTTTTATGGGCAAAAAGTGAGCAGATTTGGTTAATCTGTCAACTATTACCCAGATAGAGTCATGTCCCACTGAGGTCTTAGGTAAACCTACAACAAAGTCCATCACTTCAAAGATTTTCTCTAATTCCCTAATCCATCTTTCGGCTATCGTTGGGTCATAACCACCTTGAAAACAAGGTGGTCTAGTCCTCAGGAACTCGGATATGCCATTATCTTTTCCAGCCGTCCGGTTGTTAGGACCAATCTCAACATTTGTGTTATTAGCATTCTGGAGATGTTGTAAAATTTGGTTGGTGGTCATAACTTGGTCTCGAATTGCCGTGGCCAAGTTGTGCAGGGTTTCCTCTGCATTGGTTGCTGGATTCCTCCTTGGTGGTGCCATTTCCTACTATGGTACAAAACAAAGTTATGCTGCTATTGAGGTGATCAAGCCCAATAGTTAGTTCAAAAATATTTAATAGCAGTCATAACACCACCTCGGCATATAGATAGGAAACACTAGTAATTTCTTACCTATATGAATTACTGATCCCCTACACAGCACAACCACAACATACTCAAGACACTATAAGATCGATTCAGATAACCATCCAACCACTTGCCATCTAGGATCGACCTGCTCTGATACCAATTATGTAACAACTCCATTTATGTAATTTTTTTTTTTTTAAATACCATGAAGTTATTACCTCGTTACAACTTAACTCAATATAACATTTATTTAATTTATACAATACTGAGTTTCCATACACACTATTATTATACAAACTACACACCATTATTTTACAAACATTTGTACAAAGATACATATTAGTTCTAATCATCTATATCGACTACTTCCGGGGACACTGGTTCGGGTGGCACGTCCACCGGAATCTCAGTTACATCTACGACAGTTACATCAGAAATAACTGGAAGTTGCCCAAGGTAGGGCACCTCGATCCAACGTACAGAGATAATAAGTGTCATAGAGAATATCTGCATATTTATTCTTCTGAACATGATATGGAAATATAGTGAGAATTAAATCCCAGTAAGTTCAACAATAAATCATAATTTACCATCAATATAGTTCATCACGTCATGTTCAGCTGTATAAACTACAGAAAATATCTTTAGGTCACATGAATGCACTTTATCATGCACATGAAAATTATATAGTTATGACATGTATGGCATGAATAACTATTTTTCGAATTTCATATGATGGCTATCCACTTATTCTTACTTCAAGCTACCCCGGTCAGGGTGAGTATTCTCTACTTTTCGGTACGGGCTTATCTCGCTCCGTCCGACATGGCACACTTTCTCTTTCTTTTCTTATTAACATGATCATAACCGTTGGTAGGGCGTCCCCTACTGGTGCACCACACGGATTGCCATGTGACCGTGCTCATTTCTTTTCTTTTCACAATGATAGCCAAAAATATGCTTTCAATAACAAGTATGTTCATCAAAATATAACTATTACCATAAATCATTGGTAATTATGTTACTTTATAAAACATTTCCATGTCAAAATTCCATACTAATACCTTAGTAACTGGATAGTAATTGTAGTCTGTAAACAGCGCACCAGAAAAGTTCCCAGGAAAGAGAGGTGGGTCACTAAGGGACACGCTTAAGTACCATGTCTTTCCTTGCCAGAGCTTTCCTTAGACATGCACTTTTCACAAATCACAATTTTGTTTTTCAGTAACTAGAATAATTCTTTTCTGATGTGAAAATACTGCAACCACGGAGCATACTAAGATTTTTCAAATAAAACCGGCACTTTCAAAACTTCTTGTAAATTTATATGAGTACTAGGGTAAATTCCATGTTAAAAATTACACACTTAAAATGGTAGTAAGTTCATGCAATGGCAATGGCTATGGCTATACTAGTCATTTATTAAGATTCATCTTCTTTTTTAAATACTAATTTTATTTCTTTATTTTCTTGATGCAGGTTTTCATCCTATCTAACCTTCTCTTACTAACCATAGCATAACTCCCTCAATTTAACTCTGATGTAGGTGATCTTGGTGTCTATTTCAAGATAAAACAATTATCTAAAACTATTATGTTGAACATTGTAGCGAAAAATTAAGAAACAAAGGTGATATTACTCCATCAAAGTACATGATAGTTCCTCTCGGATAGGTTCTGACCTTTACTGACTAATTCGACCATATCTCCCAAATTGGAACTCCAAATTGCGTTATTCCAGTTGGTAAAAATCCATGAGCCATATATCTATAATTGTTATGTTGGCGCGCTATTTTAATTCCCTACAGAATATTCCCAGAAATTCAAAAACTAAAGCATTAATAACATACTCTTCCCTGAATAAACATTTTCTGACCTCTGCTTACTAATCGGATCATATCTACCTCATATGAACTCCAAATTGCATAATTCCAGTGGGTATATTTCCATGAGACATAGATATATAACTTTCATGTTAACCATTTATTTTAATTCCATAAAGATAATTCCCAGAAATTAAAATACAAAAGCTGTCCTAACATAATCTTCCCTGATGAACCATTTTCTGACCTTGGCTTACTAATTGGACCATATCTACCACATGTGAACTCCAAATTGAATGATTCCAGTGGCTAAAAATCCATGACACACATATCTTTAATTCGTATGTTGACCATTTATTTTAATTCCCTACCAATAATTCCCAGAAATTAAATTACCGAAGCTATCCTAACATATTCTTCCCTGATGATTCATTTTCTGACCTTTGACTACTAATCAGACCATAGCTACCTCATATGGACTCCAAATGGAATGATTCCAGTGGCTAAAACTCCATGACACATTTATCTTTAATTCTTATGTTAACCATTTATTTTAATTCCTTATAGATTGTTCCCAGAAATTAAAATACCGAAGCTTAAAATTCTGCCACCCATAGCCATAACCATGCAGAACTATCTACACCAACCTAAGTATTCAAACATACATCACATGCAAGATCAATATGTAACATGATATAGCAACATCATGACCAATCATAAAAGTTCTAAGATCAAAATCTCATACAAATATTATAAGTTTCAAAAGTTTTCTTCAAAAAGAAATATTGTTAAACTTACTTGGAGCACTTAGTCTTCTAGACTTCTCCTTCCTCTTTCTTCCTTTCTTCCTCTCCTTTCCTCACTCTACCTTGCTTCTATTTTTTTCTCTCCCTCACTTGGACGAAATTCTAATGTTGTAAGGGTGGGTTTTCTTATATAGACCACCAAATAATTCACCTTTCATGATCATGGGTCTACCTTATCACAATTAGGATACACTTTGTTGAATTTTTGGAAAACAAACAACTTATGTTCTTGTCTTCCTCTTCCTTAGTCAAGATATGCATAGGAAAAGGAGATTTGTATTTTGAAAATTATGATAATATGTTCTTAAGATATGGGACAAGGTCCCTTTGATTTAGGGATTCATTTCCATTTTCTTTTGTCTTAAACAAGTATGATAGGTTTGCCTTTTTAGGTGGCAAATTTCTAGCCCTTGAATCTTCATTATTTGGTTGATATTATTTGTGTGGGCTATGAATGTTTTGTCCTAATACCATGTATTATCATACCACTTGCTAAAATTATGAGTGTAGGATATAGATGTTTTTGTCCTAAAGCCTTGTATTATCATGCCACTTGCTTAAGTGATGAATGTAGAATCACACCACTTGCTAAATTTTTTGTCTTAATGCCATGTAACCTAATCTTTATTCTTATTATTATATCATCATCTAATTTATTTTATTTTAGTTTTCCTCTTGGATTTGGGCTTATTCCTACCCATTATGGGCTTGTCCTACCCATTTTCTTTGCTTTGGATAAAATTCTTCCTTTCTTGGTGGGCTTGGTCACATTTTCATAATTTGTGGGCTATTTGTGAAATTACTATATCCTAGTCCAAGTCTATGTTTAATTTCTTGTTTAGGTTATCCAATGGGCTTGATAGAAACTTATGTGAAGTGGAAAAACTCTATATGAAGTGTCCATAGGTAAAAGCCCAATGTATGGGTAAAGATTTTAAACTTAGTAACTATAGTTCTTGAATTAGGATAAATTACCCTAATTCAATGTTCTTTGAAATTTTAAGACCTTTACTTGTTTCTAAAAATTTATCTTCCTTATCCAAGAATTTTGCATCTCTTTAGTATGTTATTTCTAATTTCTTTCCTATTAGATTTTCCTTCTTTATTTGTTCTCTTAATGTTAGAAACATTTTCTATGCATATACCTAAGGTGAAGAATTTCTAAGGATTATATTTCCTTAGATATCTAAAATATTGTCTAATAAATTTTATTTCCTTAATTAAATTTTTTATGTACCTTTATCAATAAAAGAAACGAAATTAAGGATGTTACACGTGGCGCTAGGTGTTGACTGCTGCAGTGTTGGTAAACTCAAAAAGCTAAAAAATGCTCCAAAAAGAGAGCATTGCGGCATTGGCTTCTTATTGTCGCGGCGCTAAGTCGATAATGTGCAAAAATAAAAATACACAAAATAGTAAAGTTTAACCTAGGTTACAACCTTAATGGGCCAAATCCTAATTAGACCTAAGCAAGGTCCATAGAGGACTTCTAGGATTATAAAAATATGGCCAGAGGAACCCTAAAAAGAAGAAAAACTGGGGAGAGCCAAGAACCTCTGAAGATATTTTAGCCTTTGATCTTCTTCTTCTTCAATTTTACTATATTCTCAATTACATAAAATTTCTTTGACAAAACCCCCATTCTTAATTGCAAAGGTAATTGTTATCACTCTCTGTGAGATTGGCTCTTACTCACACTACTATAAATTAGTTTAAATGATAAGGTATTTATTTATTTATTTATTTATTTATTTGTGCTTACAATAGCATATGCCAGTCATTGTTAACCAAATCATTGGCTTTCGTGTTCTGACCCCATTGTTGACTATGAATTATGATGACTTTCATGTATCTTGATACTTCACTTTTGGAGGATTTCCTATCTTTTAACTCTCTGGAGTAGAATTCTTTTAAAAGGGGAGAATGATACAAATGGCAAGCTATATTATATTTGCATGTTTTATTTTAATTCCAAAGTTAGAGTTTTAAATTTAGGAGTCAGGATTTTAAATTTAGAAACTAAGGGATTGTTTGTTTCCTATTTTCAAAAGTTGTTTTCTATTTTCAAAACAAAAAAACTTGTTTAGTAACTGTTTTCTGTTGTTGTTTTGGAAACAAGTTCTAAAAATAAGTTGTTTTTAAAACGGAAAAATAGAAACAATGAAAAAAAAATTCTTTTTTTTTGTTTCTAGAACACCAAAAACTAAAAAACATGTTTTCAAAACAGTTTATTAAATGGATTTTTTATTATTCTACAAAACAATTTTTAAACATAATTTTCAAAAATATTTTTTAAAAACAAAAAAATAAAAAAAGAATTAAACAAGTCCTAAAACTTTGCTATTAGAGTGTTTAGGTGTCAATTATTTATATCCTTAGATAATTATTTTTTTATTTTAAGTGTTTTAGTTTACTTATAAACTCACATTTTAGTATCCTATTACGAATGAAAAACCTAGTATGCATATATATATGTGTGTATACATGGTTATTGGTTCTTAGCTTGATTATTGATTAATAAAATTTGATATTGATTTTAGTCAAAGTGGATTCTATGGTTCAAAGATGATGCTATAATCGTTGTTGAGAGTGGATGCTTTAGCTCAAAGTGAATTCTCTAAGTGTTTCTGCAAAGTAAAATCTTTAGTGTTCTTTTAGTTCTCTAATTTTATTTTGATATTTCTATTATAATTCATTTTTAATTTTTGATATTTTTTTATAGACTTCAATGACAACTAATTTTACCTTTTATTATTTTCTGATTTTTTATCACTATTAAATTTTTTTATATATATTAATAATTGCTTTTATTTTATCCTACATGTAATAAGGAATAGTTAATAAAATTCATTAACTAGCTCTAATTGTTTAATAGTAAATTGGGTGTTAATTCTTTATAGTGTTCTTTTGGTTCTACATCATATATTAACTTTTAAGGTTGAATTTATTATGATATTTCTAAAGTAAATATACCATTTAGTCCTTACTTTTACTATACTCCTACAATTTAGTCCCTGAATTTTAGACACGGCACAATATAATCCCTAAATCTACAAAACATCATACTTTTAAAACAAAAAAAAATTCCCAAGTCACAGTATTTCCCATTCTCCTCCCACTACAACCCTACCTCACCCATCCGAGAAGCCCTCATTTTTTATTCTGGATCCTTCGAAACCCAGCCCCCGTGAAAAATCATTGTCCACCACCGATGTTTTCGCTTCTCGCAGGCCACCGTCATGCCTTCGATCACTTTTTCGGTGGTGAACCCCTTTCCGAGTGAGCCCCATTTCTGATTCTGGATCCTTTGAAACCCAGCCCCCGCAAAAAACCATTGTCCACCACCGATGTTTTCGCTTCTCGCAGGCCACCGCCCTGTCGTCGATCACTTTCCTGGTGGTGAACCTCTTCCCGAGTGAGAAAGACATCCCCCCTTCCCGGCTTCGAGTTTTATTTGCTGGATTTGGGTCGTTCCCCTTCGATCCCTAAACGCCATTCGTTGAATCGGAGCACGACCATTCGAGCTTCTTCACTAATTATACATAAGGCCTCACCTTCTGTGTGTTAGATTCAGTGAACTCTTTGTCTTCACCCTAACTGCAGCATGTTGAAATAAAGAATGCAAATTGTCTCCTATCTTGGGCTTCTGATAATATAGTTAGATATATTTAATATTCAAATAAAGATCTAAGGACCACATAATTTACTAAATGCCACAAGATTTAGCTATATAATATTCAATTTTTATATGGGAATTATACCACTGATGTATTAGCCTATTTAGGGACCACATGCTCTTGACTTATTCAACCTGTATTTGAGTACTTTAGGGACCACATGTTCTTGACTTAGTCAAGCTGTATTTGAGTACTTCAGGGACCACATGTTTTGCATTTAGGGACCACGAATTTGTTCTGTTCTGGCAAAGTAGAATATGCCTAATGTGGAATTTTGTCTTTGGCTAAATTAAAAAATACTTCTCATAAAACATGGATATTAGAAACATATGATGATCATGAAATTGGCCATAGTGCTTCCTTTATGCCTTCTGTTGTACACAATAATGCTGGTACTTTATTTGCTCTTTAAAGAAAAATTCATCTTGTTGTGGCTATTGAGTAATAAAAAAAGGGCCAAATATAATGCATGACAATATGTTTTGAATTATGCTCATTGAGGCCAAGTTTTTGTAACTTTTTCATTTACTGAGAGTGGAAAAAGTTTACTTTCATCTTTTGCCAAAGGATATTAAGTTTACCTTATATTTTGTTTTCACTTCTATGTGTTGTGGTTTTTATAGTAACTAATCTCTGTTTACAGCAGTTGTTGAATATGGCACAACCTCGAACCTTGGTACTTCACCATGGGGGTTATTTTGTGAACGACCCGACCTTAAGATATGCAAGAGGTGAAGAGGATGCCTGGGATGATTTGGACATTGATTACATATCTATCCCAGTTATAGACCAAATGTATAAAGAGCATGGCTATAAAGAATACCATCGGTGCTTTTGGCTAGTTCCAGGATTGGAATTGGAGGATGGACTAAGGCCCTTACTTGGTGATAAAGATATAATACAATTGTCTGGAGTTAGTAATCGAACAAGTGAGGTGCATATTTATTATGAGCACAATGTCGACAAGCCAGATGTTATCCCTCCTAAGCTACCTCTAGAGTGGTATGGAAATGAAGGCATAAGTGCAATGGCTGAGGAATGCCCATTAGATTAACCTAATGATAACACTGCAAGGGATGATACATATAAGCAAGTGCAAGAAGAGTTTGGAGATGATGAAGATATTATGGTAAAAAGAACGGTATGAAATTTTCCTTTTCTTCTTAAATATAGATTGCAAAATTAATTCTTTTTTTTCTTTTAACTTGTGTGTTTTAATGAAAAATATTGTAGGACAACACAACAACAGATGATGAAGGAGGAAGAGAAGGACCGAGAAAAACAAAAAAAGAGTTGAAGAAAAAGGGCAGCAAAGCACATTTACTTTTGGCCTTGGGAGCTCACATACATCTAGGGTAGTGAGTTCAAATGATGATGATGAAAGGTATAAGCCTAAAGAGCTAGGTAGCCGAGTGTGCTCTGATGAGGATGATAACAACCAAAAGTCAAGGAGTTATCCGACCTTCATGCCAAATGAAAAATTTGAAAAGGTGGCAATAGAGCTAGGCATGGAGTTTCCATCCCTTCAGGTGTTTAAAATTGCTTTGCAAAACTATAGCATTGCCCTTGGAAGGCAGTTCAAGTATGTGAACAATGATAAAGTTAGGGTGAGGGCACGGTGTAACTCAGAGCAATGTGGATGGGAAATTTTATGTAGTTGGAGCAATAAAACGAGTAACTTCCAAGTAAAGACATTGAAGGATGAGCATTCGTGTGCAAAGGGCTTCAAGAATAGGAAGGAAAACAAGAAATGGCTAGCAAATAAGCTCGTCCCATTAATTAGAGTACATTCAACAATGAAACATGTCGAGGCATTTGATTGGTTTAAACAAAATAAACGAGTCCACATTGATGACTTCTTAATATATAGAGCAACAAAGATGGCAAGGCAAATAGTTGAAAGGTTAGAGAAAGAGCAATATGCTGCATTATGGTACTATTTTGAAGAGCTAAAGAGAACTAACCCCTAATCCTCCATTTTTTTTAAAATTAAATACACTGAACCTGGATCAATCTCCTATCTTTGACAGACTTTATATATGTCTGGAGGCTTGTAAAAGAGGATTTAAGATCGGTTGTAGGCCTTTAATCGGACTAGACGAATTTTTTTTGAAAGGATATTATGGAGGCCAATTGTTGGCTATATGTTCAATGGATGGAGACAATTCGTTCTTTTTGATTGCATATGCTTTTGTCAACACGGAGTCTAAGGATACTTGGAAGTGGTTCTTACAGATGTTATTGGCAGACATAGGAGACTATCGAGAATATAAGTGAAATTTTATCACCGACCAATAGAAGGTAAAAAGTCTAATTATTTTTCATGTGCATATGTTTTGTCAACACGGAGTCTAAGGATACTTGGAAGTAGTTCTTACAGATGTTATTGGCAGACATAGGAGACTATAGAGAATATAAGTGGAATTTTATCACCGACCAATAGAAGTTAAAAAGTCTAATTATTTTTCATGTGCATATGTTTTACTCTTTTTTTGGTTTTAACTCTACTATTTTTTAATGTTGTTTTTCTTGCTGCTTGGTTATGTCATGTAAGGGTTATTACCAGTGATGCAAGAGGTGATGCCTAGTGTTCATCATAGATTTTGTGCGAGACATCTATGGATAAACTTTCACAAACAATGGAAGAATTCTGACATGAGAAGCCTCTTATGGGAATGTGTAAATAGCACAATAGCAAATGCTTTCACTAGAAACATGGAATAATGAAGGCTATGGATGAAAAAGCATGGGCTTTCTTGGATAAAATATCCAGCCTCCTTTGGGACTAAGTCTGGATATAGTCATTATCCAAAAAATGACTCTACATTGAATAATTCATGTGAACAGTTCAACCATTGTATTGAGAAGTTTAGAAGCAAGCCTATAATAACAATGACTGAAGAGTTGAGGTTGTATCTTGTCAGAAAGATGAACAAGGAAAGGGCCAAGACAACTAATTACAATGAGCTGATATTTCCTAAGGCCCAAGACAACTTGAAGGCCGAAGAATATGTCAACCTATATTATTGAATTGTACCATGGAGGAAGACATATGAGTCCTATATCCAACCTACAATAGGTCTATAGTATTGGAGAAAAACTGGATGGCTCCCTGTTTTGCCTTCTTCATTCAAGAGACCACTGGGTCGTCCAAAGAAGCAATGAAAGAAGGACAAGAATGTTCCATCAAACCCTTATAAATTGAAAAGAAAGTATGGAAAGACCGTATGCTCAAAATGCGGTGGCATTAACCACAATATCCAAATATGCAAGGGTGAGCCACTTAGGCAGGATGTGGAGGTACAAAACATTGTTTTATCATTCTTACATTTTTTTTATGATTCATCCTGAAATGCTGCTATTTTTGAACACTGTCTTATGATTCATTTATGTTATAATCACAATCAACTGAACATGCTACACCAATAGCACCATCACAATCATAACCGACACCACAAGGAGAGGTATAAAGCATTGGTTTTAGTTCTGTAATTTAGATAACTAGATACTGATTTAATAAATTTGCAACAGGCATTCAGCCAACATGCATCAGGACCACCACCACTTTCACAGGAAACACAAGAATCAAATGTATTAACTACAAATATTTCTCATTTCATTTAGTGTGTTTATTATTTTCTAATAATTACTTGCTAGTTTTAATTTATTGTGCTTGATTATTTTAGGCGTCTAAATTGAGAATGGCACTTGATTCACGGTCACCTAGGCCTTTTAGAAGATCAAGAAGGGCCAAGTAAGTAATTCCTTCCCAAGAATCTTTGTCTGGCAGTGACAATAAAAAAGCACAGAGCTCAGGTGGCACTAATTAATGGAATACTGCTGGCATTGTCATTTATTGTATATTTCTTTTTTAATATGAACATTTATTGGCAATGCATACTTTTTTTCTTTTTTATATAAACTAGCCAGCAATGTTTTTTGTTTTGTACTGACTAGCTGTAGTAGTGGCATAGCATAATGATGTATTGACTGCTATTAAAATATTTTAATATTAAGGTAATTTTGATGTTGCTCATGTTGTAATTGGTGTGCTGGTTTTTTTTCTTTTTCTGGTCATAAATTGATGTGCTTATATTATTTGGTTACATGGATGATATGTAACATCCTTAATTTCGTTTTTTTATTAATAAATGTACATAAATATTTAATTTAACATCCCTAATTTTGTTTCTTTAAAGATACATAAATATTTAATTCAAGAAATAAAATTTATTAGACAATTTCTAAATATTTGAGGAAATATAATTTTTAGAAATTATTCACCTTATGTGTATGCATAGAAAATGTTTCTAACATTAAGGGAACAAGTAAAGAGAGAAAAGCTAATAGAAAAAATTAGAAATAACATACTATAGATAGGCGAAATTATTTGGTAAGAAAGATAATTTTTTGTGATGTAAGTAAAGGTCTTAAAATTTTAAGATTGGATTAGAGTAATTTTTCCTAATTCAAGAGTTAGAAATTTCTAAGTTTAACATCTCTACCCATAAATTAGGCTTTCACCTATGGACACTTCATATAGAATTTTTTCGCTTCACATAAGTTTCTAACAAGCCCATTGGATAACTTAAGCAAGAAATAAAACATAGACTTGGACTAGGATATAAAAATTAGGCCGGTAGCTCAAAAATTATGAAAATATGACCAAGCCCTCCAAGAAAGGTATAATTTTATCCAAAATAAAGGAAATGGGTAGTAATGAGCCCAAATTCAAGAGAAAAAATAAAATAAAATAAAATAAATCATGTGATGAAATAATAGTGTAATAATAATAAAGATTAGGTTACATGGCATTAAGACAAAAATTTAACAAATGGTGTGATATCCTACATTCATAATTTTAGCAAGTGGTATGATAATACATGGTATTAGGATAAAACATCTATATCCTACACTCATAATTTTAGCAAGTGAGTAATAATACATAGCATTATGACAAAACATCATTATCCTACACAAATAATTTCATCTAAGTAAGGAAGATTCAAGGGTTAGAAATTTGCCACCTAAAAAGGCAAATCTATCATACTTGATTAAGAAAAAAGAAAAAAGAAATGAATCCCTAAATCAAAGGGACCTTGTCCCTTTTTTTAAGAACATATTATAATAATTTTCAAAATACAAATCTCATTTTCCTATGCATATCTTGACTAAGGAAGAGGAAGACAAGAATATGAGTTGTTTGTTTTTTTAAAAAAAATCAACCAAGTGCATCCTAATTGTGATAAGGTAGACCGATGATCATGAAAGGTGAATTATTTAATAGTCTATTTAAGCAAAACCCACCCTTATAACATTATAATTTCGTCCAAGTGAGGGAGAGAAAAAATATAAGCAAGGTAGAGTGAGGAAAGGAGAGAAATAGGGAAGAAGAAAGGAAGGAAAAAAAATGAGAAGTCTAGAGGACTAAGTACTCAAGGTAAGTTAGCTTAATCTCCACTTGAATCCATCTTTCTTCTTCATCCTTGGGGTTCAAAAAAAACTCACACTCCTTCTCTTATTTAAGCTGCTAGAAAAGTTAAGAGAAGGGAGGAATCTTGCTACTTCCTTCAAGAGGAAACAATAAAACGAATTTACTAAGTGAGCTAGGGAGATCCTTAGGTAGGTTTAACAATATTTCTTTTCTAAAAGTTTTGAAATTTGTAAAATTTATATGGGATTTTGATCTTAGAACTTTGATGCTTGGTCATGGATGTTGCTATATCATGTTACATATTGATCTTGCATGTGATGTATGTTTGAATACTTAGGCTGGTGTAGATAGTTCTACATAAGTATAGTTATGGGTGGCAAAATTTTACACTTATGTTTTTAAAATTCTGGGAAGAATCGGTAAGGAATTAAAATAAATGGTTAACATAGAAAATGTAAATCTAGTCTCATAGATTTTTAGACACTGGAATCACCCAATTTAGAGTCCATATGAGGTAGATATGGTTCGATTAGTAAGCAGTGGTCAGAAAATGATTAATCAGGGAAGAATCTATTAGGAAAGTTTCTGTGTTTAAATTTTTGGGAACATTCTATAGGGAATTAAAATAATTAGTTAACATAAAAATTATAGATATATGTGTCACAGAATTTTAGCCACTGGAATCACTCAATTTAGAATTCTTATGAAAGAGATATGGACAGATTAGTAAGTAGAGGTCAGAACCTACCTGAGAAAGAATAACTTGTAACTTGAAGGAGTAATATCACTACGAATATTTAATATTTGGCTAAACTGTTCAACATAATAGTTCTAGATAATTGTTTTATCTTTAAATTGACATCAAGGTCAGCTAAATCGGAGTTAAAATGAGGGCGATATGCTTTGATTAGTAAGAAAATGTCAAATAGGATGAAAACCTGCATCAAGAAAATAAAGAGATAAAAATAATATTTAAAAAAGAAAAAGAATCTTATAAATGAAAATAATAAATGACTAGTATATGTCATAGTCATTGTCATTGCATGAACTTCTTACCATCTTAAGTGTGTAATTTTGACATGAAAATATTTTATAAAGTGATATTTAAAACGGTTATATTTATGGCATTATTACCAATGATTTTTGGTAATAATTATATTTTGATGTGAGTTTAATGAACATACTTGTTATTAAAATCATATTTTTGGCTATTACTGTGAAAAGAAAAGAAATGAGCACGGTCACATGGCAATCCGTGTGGTGCACTAGTAGGGGACGTCCTACCAACGGTTATGATTATGTTAATGAGAAAAGAAAGAGAAAGTGTGTCATTTCGAACAGAGCGAGAAAAGCTCGTACCGAAGAGTAAAAAATACTCACCCTGACCGGGGTAGCTTGATATGAGAATAAATTAATAGTCATCATATGATATTTTAAAAATAGTTAATCCCGCCATATATGTCATTACTGTATGATTTTCATATACATAAATAAAGTGCATTCATGTGACATAAAGTATTTGCTGTAGCTTATACAGATGAATATGACGTGATGAGCTATATTGATTATGATTTATTGTTGAAACTACTGGGATTTAATTCTCACTATTTTTTCATATCATGTTCAGAAGATTAACTATGCAGCTATTCTCCATGACACTTACTATTGATGTACATTGGATCGAACTGCCCTACCTTGGGCAATTACCGATTATATCGGATATATTTGTAATAGACGTGACTGAGATTCTGGTGGAGGTGCTGCCACCCACACCAGTGTCTCCGAAAGTAGTCTACGTGGATGATTAAGGTTAATATATATATGTTAGACTTTTGTACAGATGTTTATAAATTAATGATGTGTATATAAACTTAGTAGTGTATAAATTAAATAAATATTATTTTGAATTAAGTTATAACGAGATAATAACTTCATAGAATTTTACAAATATAGGAAAAACAAAAAAAAATTGTTACATAAATGGAGTTGTTACATGATATGTAATTGACAAATAGGTCTTCCTAGTATTTGTTGGTTGATAATACAAAATGTAATCAATCATTTGATAAAAGACATAATTTAAATATGTTCAGAGAGATAAATAAAGGAGAACAAAACTTTAGTCACAATTTGCATTATAATTCCAATGTTTAATTAATTCAATACAAAGCAATATTCTACAACATTACAAGAGGTTCAACTATCCTATTTTGTAACAATACAACAGTTTCAAATACAAAGCAATATTCTACATTTCGCATGATTTATGTTTCAGTACCAATTCATAATGTGTTGTTGTCTTCAAAAGCAATCTAGCAACCAAGGATTTTTCATGTGTTGCTTCTTGAGTTTCATCAACATTAGTCTCATTTCCATTAGCCATAAGCTCAAGTCCTAGCCTCACTTCCATGGTTGTTAGGTTCCTCTGTTAAGAATAAAATAAATAAATGAATAAATCCATTTGAACAAGAAGACTAATGCAATAAAGCATATCAGTTTATGTCCACCAACTACTTGAGTATGAAGCAAGTGACTCAATATATATCTGATGAACCGTGGGGCTAGTACGAGTCTTCTTCAAAGCTGTGAGAGCAATTATAAGTCATGAAATGGAAGTTGGAAAAAGACAGCATAAGATCATGTGTATAACAGTATAATTAATTAGAATGAAAGGAAGACAATTCAAAGGCAAAAAATAAATAACAAGGGAATGCAGAACAAAGACAACTGCCTCTAACAGCAACCAAAATGCTTCCACAAACCACAAATACTCTAAAACTGAATGACATGATCCCTTTAGTAAAGATTTGAACATCCCCTAGTTTCATCCCTGACAGCACATGATGCACATCCAATAGGCTTATCAAGACATTATCAATTGATTAATGTTTAAATTCTAATATGCAGCAACTCAAAATAAATCCAGAAAACCAAAACTGTTGGAAAATTACCTGATTATGGACTTATATTGAACCAGTGAAGTTTGCTTTTTCTGTGACCATGATGCTCACTTCCATATATGCTTGAATATCACATACTAGAGACTCATTTAGCATCAAACTAAATTGATTCACCATAAACTGCTAAGAGCCATAACAGAAAAGTATCAGCTTCGTCATTCATAGAGCCATTGTTATAGATGAGAAGGAACTTTGTTCCTGAACAATTTACATACTTAAACTTTCCTTTCTGGTTAAATTTGGGGAATTATTGAGGGGATTCGAATTTCTTAAGGAAATTCAACATCATCAGTGGCAAAAAAAAAATAACAAATAGACTACATACAATTAACCGAGAAGGATAATACCTGGACTTAGAATCATTGATTGGACATATATGTGACTTGGACTCGAAGGAGAACAACCCAACGCAGAAAAAAGAGAATGACCCAAGTTTGAAGAAGGCCGAAGTAGCTCAAACAAGATTGAAGACACAGAGAGTTTACCAAGTCTAACACACAGAAGGTGAGGCCTTACCTACAATCAGTGAAGAAGTTCAAAGAAACTCGAACGATCGTGTTTCGATTCAATGAATGGCATTTAGGGCTCGAAGGGGAACGACCCAGATCCAGCAAATAAAGCTTGAAGCTGAAAAGGGGGCTATCATTCTTGTAACAACCTCTCTTTTTTTCCTTTGTTATTATACAATATTGAGTTCACATACATGTCATTAATCAAAACATACATATAACATATCAAACACATAGATATTTACATCTTGTTTATTTTGGTTGACCAATTCCGGAGATACAGGTGCGGGTGGTTGCACCTTCACCGGGATCTGAGCCAACTCGACCACAAACATCTTATTTGATTCTGAAATCTTCCCAACATAAAGTAACTCGATCCAATGTGCACTAAAAGTCAGAGCCTTAGAAACAAAAGCTGCATAAATAATATTCTGAACATGATATGGAAATAGAGTGAGAATTAAATCCCAGTAAGTTCAACAATAAATTATCATCAGTAAAGCTCATCACGTCATGTTCAGCTGTATAAACTACAGAAAATATCTTTGGTCACATGAATGCATTATATCTATGCACATAAGAATCATACTGTAAAGATATGTATGACATGATTAACTATTTTCAAAATATCATATGATGGCCATCAACTTATTCTCATCTCAAGCTACCCCGGTCAGGGTGAGTATCCTCTACTCTCCGGTACGGGCTTTTCTCGCTCCGTCCGACATGGCCCACTTTCTATTTCTTTTCTCATTATCATGATCATAACCGTTGGTAGGGCGTCCCCTACTGGTGCACCACACGGATTGCCATGTGACCGTGCTCATTTCCTTTCTTTTCATAATGATAGCCAAAAATATGCTTTCAATAACAAGTATGTTCATCAAAATATAAGTATTACGATAAATCATTGGTAATCATGCCAGGAACATAACCATTTCAAATATCACTTTATAAAATATTTCCATGTCAAAATTTCACACTTAAGATGGTAAGAAGTTCATACAATGGCAATGGCTATGGCTATACTAGTCATTTATTAAGATTCATCTTCTTTTTTTTTAAATACTAATTTTATTTCTTTATTTTCTTGATGCAGGTTTTCATCATATCTAACCTTTTCTTACTAATCAGAGCATAACTCCCTCAATTTAACTCTGATGTAGGTGATCTTGGTGTCTATTTCAAGATAAAACAATTATCTAGAACTATTATGTTGAACATTGTAGCGAAAAATTAAGAAACAAAGGTGATATTAGTCCCTCAAAGTACAGGATAGTTCCTCTCGGATAGGTTCTGACCTTTACTGACTAATTAGAACATATCTCCCAAATTGGAACTCAAAATTGAGTTATTCCAGTTGTTAAAAATCCATGAGCCATATATCTATAATTGTTATGTTGGCGTGCTATTTTAATTCCCTACAGAATATTCCCAGAAATTCAAAAACTAAAGCATTAATAACATACTCTTCCCTGAATAAACATTTTCTGACCTCTGCTAACTAATCGGATCATATCTACCTCATATGAACTCCAAATTGTATAATTCCAGTGGGTATATTTCCATGAGACATAGATATATAACTTTCATGTTAACCATTTATTTTACTTCCACACAGATAATTCCCAGAAATTAAATTACCGAAGCTATCCTAACATATTCTTCCCTGATGATTCATTTTCTGACTTTTGACTACTAATCAGACCATAGCTACCTCATATGGACTCCAAATGGAATGATTCCAGTGGGTAAAAATCCGTGACACATATATCTTTAATTCTTATGTTAACCATTTATTTTAATTCCCTACCAATAACTCCCAGAAATTAAATTACCGAAGCTATCCTAACATATTCTTCCCTGATGATTCATTTTTTGACCTTTGACTACTAATCAGACCATAGCTACCTCATATGGACTCCAAATGGAATGATTCCAGTGGGTAAAAATCCGTGACACATATATCTTTAATTCTTATGTTAGCCATTTATTTTAATTCCCTACCAATAATTCCCAAAAATTAAATTACCGAAGCTATCCTAACATATTCTTCCCTAATGATTCATTTTCTGACCTTTGACTACTAATCAGACCATAGCTACCTCATATGGACTCCAAATGGAATGATTCCAGTGGGTAAAAATCCGCGACACATATATCTTTAATTCTTATGTTAACCATTTATTTTAATTTCTTATAGATTGTTCCCAGAAATTAAAATCCCGAAGCTTAAAATTCTGTCAACCATAGCCATACCCATGCAGAACTATCTACACCAACCTAAGTATTCAAACATACATCACATGCAAGATCAATATGTAACATGATATAGGAACATCCATGACCAATCATCAAAGTTCTAAGATCAAAATCTCCTATAAATATTATGAGTTTCAAAGGTTTTCTTCAAAAAGAAATATTGTTAAACTTACCTGGAGCACTTAGTCCCCTAGATTTCTCCTTCCTCTTTCTTCCTTTCTTCCTCTCCTTTCCTCACTCTACCTTGCTTCTATTTTTGCTCTCCCTTACTTGGACGAAATTCTAATGTTGTAAGGGTGGGTTTTCTTATATAGACCACCAAATAATTCACCTTTCATGATCATGGGTCTACCTTATCATAATTAGGATACACTTTGTTGAATTTTTGGAAAACAAACAACTTATGTTCTTGTCTTCCTCTTCCTTAGTCAAGATATACATAGGAAAAGGAGATTTGTATTTTGAAAATTATGATGATATGTTCTTAAGATATGGGGCAAAATCCCTTTGATTTAGGGATTCATTTCCTTTTTCTTTTGTCTTAATCAAGTATGATAGATTTTCCTTTTTAAGTGGCAAATTTCTAGCCCTTGAATTTTCCTTACTTAACTAAAATTATTTGTGTAGGATAATGATGTTTTGTCATAATGCTATGTATTATTACCCACTTGCTAAAGTTATGAATGTAGGATATAGATGTTTTTGTCCTAAAGCCTTGTATTATTATGCCACTTGCCAAAATGATGAATGTAGAATCACACCACTTGCTAAATTTTTTGTCTTAATACCATGTCACTTAATCTTGATTACACCAATATTTCATCACTTTAATTTTATTTTTATTTTTATTTTTTTCCTCTTGGGTTTGGGCTCATTCTTGCCCATTTTCCTTACTTTGGTTAAAATTCTACCTTTCATAATGGGCTTGGTCACATTTTCATGATTTTTGGGCTACCGGTCCAATTTCTATATCCTAGTCCAAGTCTATGTTTTATTTCTTCCTTGGGCTATCCTATTGGCTTGCTAAAAATTCATGTGTAGTAGAAAAACTCTATATGAAGTGTCTATAGGTTAAAGCCCAATTACGGGTGGAGATACTAAACTTAGTAACTTTTGCTCTTAAATTAAGAAAAATTACCCTAATCCGATCTTCTTGAAATTTTAAGACCTTTACTTACTTCACAAAAATTTATCTTTCTTTACCTAAGAATTTCACCTTTCTTTAACATGTTTATTTCTAATATTTCCTCTTAGGTTTTCTTTCTTTTCCTATTCCATTAATATTAGAACATTTCTATGCATATATGTAAGGTGAAGAATTTCTAAGGAAAATATCTAAAAATTACGGGATGTTACATTCTTCCCCCCTTTAGAAATTCGGTCCCCGAATTTCAATCCATCCTACCACATGTAGGGAATGAAATTAAGGCATTATTCAGAGTTACCAAACTTATTACCTAAATAATTAGAGATATCTTTTCTGTATGACATCTTTACTTTTTAATATGTCTATTCACTTGAGTGATTTTTGCCATATAACTTAACCATAAGGATTTCTTTCACTCATAAGTTCTTCAATTGATATCCTCTAGCCCGCATGGATATATCTATGGGTCGATATTAGAAAACACACATATAAAGGAACATATACACCTTCATATTGTGTAACTATCTTTTCTTATTCCAAACTTCTATCAAGTCAAATTTTTTTTTTTTTTTTCATATATCAACATCATCCCCTGAATATCATCATCTTAATCTATCATCTATTTTTATCCTCAAATCCTTTAATCAATATGTTAAACATACGTAGCAATAAATCCTTCAAACCTTTAATAACGTTTATGTACCATTGACACATGTCTAATAATTCCAACTTACATCATCACAGTAATTCTATACAAGCTTATTAACACCATTAAACTCATTGTCAAAAATTTCAATTATTTCTTCTATCATATCCAAAAGCACCTCATTCTAGCTTATGCCAATCCCATTTAATTCACCCAATCATTTCAAGAAGATTTGTGTTTTTTTTTCTCCTAACAATTACTCATACATGAATTTTCAATTCCACTATAATTCACATCCTAGATACTAGACTCAATTTAGCATGATATAATCCTTTAACACAAATATCTTGATAACCTACATTATTTTCGGACATGGTTCTCAGAATATTCTCTATATTTCCAAATTAAGAGTTCAAAGACTAACTTAAATCCTACTTCCTATATTTTATTCCTCGAGAACTTCAACACCACTAATTCTCTTAATTACATTCGTCAAAACATCATAAGACCATCATCCATCCATTCTTTTTAAACTTTTCATTACTTTAACCTACTAACAACTTAGACACCATAATAACCGAGTTTTAAAGAAAAGAAATTATCTTTCATTGCAATGAGGGAAAATAACCTTGCATTTAATGCCAACCGTTAATGAGTGAAACAGACGAAAAGCATAATAGAGAATGGTGCCAAAAGCGAAAGTCAAAAATGTCGACAAAGCATTGAAAAATATTAAAATCGGTGGCCGTAATTCTTGAAAATCTGTAAACAAAATCTATCTATGATTTCAGCAAAAATCGGTGGCCGCAAATTTTGAATATATGTGTCAGAATCTACTTTAAATCTATTGGTATTCGGTGGAAAGATATCACATGGAAAAGAAACATTTCTGAGCTTATAAAAGTCTGTGAAAATCAAAGAATATGTAGTTAACTGGTAGGATGCAGTTGATTGTTTCAAAATAGATGTAATCAATCAACTGTAAAAAGAACCAGTCCAAATTAAAATTTCTCAAAATAGCTAGTCGACTTAATAATACTGATAGTCGACTGGCAAAAACATTGAGAATACAAAATAAATCATTTGATTGCATTTTTTTTTCAATGACGGCTATCACCTACAACTTTTCTACAAGAATTAAAACATCAATGCTTCATCAAAGACAACAAGATAAAGACAGATTTCTGGTGATATCTTATCTTATACTCTTTATGTACTTAATATGGGTTACAGTCATACTACTGTACATATACATGCTTGCCGTCATTTTTGAATTTTTTTATTTATTTATCTTTAATTTAGCTGATATCCACCAATCACTCACATAGTTGTTCTAATAATACCTGGCCTATTTGCATAGCTATTATAAATATGTCCTTCTCTGAGTTCTATAAATACTTACATTAGTATCTTTGTCTATTCTCAAAGTTAAGGTGATAGAAATTATGGAAGGAACCGCATTCCGTCAGTTTCGAAATATCTGTGTCTTTTGTGGTTCCAGTCCTGGAAAAGATGAGGGGTATGTTAAAGCAGCACAAAATCTGGGTATGGTGCTGGCTAGGAGAAAAATTCATTTAGTGTATGGTGGAGGTAACTGTGGGTTGATGGGGTGTGTGGCTACAGCTGCACATGCAGGGGGATGCCAAGTTCTAGGTATTATTCCTACAGCTCTAACTACATCCAGCAATATAGGGAAGACAATTGGGGAAGAATATAGGGTAGTTTCCATGCATGAACGCATGGCTAGAATGATGAGCAATGCTGACGCCTTCATTGCCTTACCAGGTGGTTTTGGTACTTTAGAGGAGATTTTCCAAATAGTCTCTTGGGCACAACTAAATATGCATCACAAACCGATAGGTTTGTTAAATGTTAATCACTTCTTTGATGGTTTGTTATCTTTTCTAGATCAAGCTGTGGAACAGAGGTTTATCTCACACTCAGCACGACAAATTCTCATCTCAGCTTCAAATGCTGAGGAGTTGATTGATGCTTTGCAAGCCTATGTTCATGTATCTGATCTAACTATTACTCCAGTAGAATGGACGGCAGATAACCGTAGGAAGCGTAAATTGGATTTGGATCTTCATCTTTAAATGTAGTAAAACGTAGCTATTATTGTACTACTTTTACTTTCTTAGACTCTACTTGTATACCATATTTACCAACCATACTCCTTTAGAGTTGGTAAAACTATCTTTGAATGTTGCTTATGATCCTCTGAACTTTTGAAATATTCTAGTATATCATCCAAATATATAATAACAAATTGTTCCAAGGATGACCTAATTACTATTCATTAAATTTATGAATGCAGCTAAATGTTTGTCAATTTAAATGCATCACCAAGAACTCATAATGCCCATAATAAGTCCTACATCCTCTTCTCTTATCCCTAATTACTGTTACTCATATCCCAAATCTATTTGTGGAAAAATATTGAACACCTTATAACTGGTCAAACAGGTAATCTATACTAGCTAATGGGTTTCTATTCTACATTGTCACCTTATTCAACTGTCTATAATCTATGCATAGTTATAATGATCCATCTTTCTTTTTCACAGATAGAACTAGAGCACTCCAAATAATAGTACTAAGGCATTTAAATCCCTTGTCTAACAAGTCTTGAAATTTTTTTTTTCAGTAACTAGAATAATTCTTTTCTGATGTGGAAATACTGCAACCACGGAGCATACTAAGATTTTTCAAATAAAACCGGCACTTTCAAAACTTCTTGGAAATTTTATGAGTACTAGGGTAAATTCCATGTTAAAATTCCACACTAATATCTCGGTAACTGGATAGTAATTATAGTCTGTAAACAGCACACCAGAAAAGTTCCCAGGAAAGAGAGGTGGGTCACTAATGGACACGCTTAAGTACCAAGTCTTTCCTTGCCAGAGCTTTCCTTAGACATGCACTTTTCACAAATCACAATTTTTTTTTTAAATTCAATCGATATCATTCTATATAGGGATATAGATACTAGTTGGGTTTTAAGGAGTAAATCAATACCAAATTCTCGAATTGCTGTGGCAAGGTTGTGCAAGATTTCCTCCGCATTGTTTGCCGGATTCCGCCTTGGTGGTGCCATTTTCTACTGTGGGAAAAATAAATTTATGCTGCTATTGAGGTGATCAAGCCCAATAGTTAGTTTCAAAACAATATTTAACAATAGTCATAACACCACCTCGGCATATAGATAAGAAACACTAGTAATTTCTTACCTATATGAGTCACTGATCCCCTACACAGCACAACCACAACATACTCAAGACACTATAAGATCGATTCAGATAACCATCCACCCACTGGCCATCTAGGATCGACCTTCTCTGATACCAATTATGTAACAACCTCTCTTTTTTTCCTTTGTTATTATACAATATTGAGTTCACATACATGTCATTAATCAAAACATACATATAACATATCAAACACATAGATATTTACATCTTGTTTATTTTGGTTGACCAATTCCGGAGATACAGGTGCGGGTGGTTGCACCTTCACCGGGATCTGAGCCAACTCGACCACAAACATCTTATTTGATTCTGAAATCTTCCCAACATAAAGTAACTCGATCCAATGTGCACTAAAAGTCAGAGCCTTAGAAACAAAAGCTGCATAAATAATATTCTGAACATGATATGGAAATAGAGTGAGAATTAAATCCCAGTAAGTTCAACAATAAATTATCATCAGTAAAGCTCATCACGTCATGTTCAGCTGTATAAACTACAGAAAATATCTTTGGTCACATGAATGCATTATATCTATGCACATAAGAATCATACTGTAAAGATATGTATGACATGATTAACTATTTTCAAAATATCATATGATGGCCATCAACTTATTCTCATCTCAAGCTACCCCGGTCAGGGTGAGTATCCTCTACTCTCCGGTACGGGCTTTTCTCGCTCCGTCCGACATGGCCCACTTTCTATTTCTTTTCTCATTATCATGATCATAACCGTTGGTAGGGCGTCCCCTACTGGTGCACCACACGGATTGCCATGTGACCGTGCTCATTTCCTTTCTTTTCATAATGATAGCCAAAAATATGCTTTCAATAACAAGTATGTTCATCAAAATATAAGTATTACGATAAATCATTGGTAATCATGCCAGGAACATAACCATTTCAAATATCACTTTATAAAATATTTCCATGTCAAAATTTCACACTTAAGATGGTAAGAAGTTCATACAATGGCAATGGCTATGGCTATACTAGTCATTTATTAAGATTCATCTTCTTTTTTTTTAAATACTAATTTTATTTCTTTATTTTCTTGATGCAGGTTTTCATCATATCTAACCTTTTCTTACTAATCAGAGCATAACTCCCTCAATTTAACTCTGATGTAGGTGATCTTGGTGTCTATTTCAAGATAAAACAATTATCTAGAACTATTATGTTGAACATTGTAGCGAAAAATTAAGAAACAAAGGTGATATTAGTCCCTCAAAGTACAGGATAGTTCCTCTCGGATAGGTTCTGACCTTTACTGACTAATTAGAACATATCTCCCAAATTGGAACTCAAAATTGAGTTATTCCAGTTGTTAAAAATCCATGAGCCATATATCTATAATTGTTATGTTGGCGTGCTATTTTAATTCCCTACAGAATATTCCCAGAAATTCAAAAACTAAAGCATTAATAACATACTCTTCCCTGAATAAACATTTTCTGACCTCTGCTAACTAATCGGATCATATCTACCTCATATGAACTCCAAATTGTATAATTCCAGTGGGTATATTTCCATGAGACATAGATATATAACTTTCATGTTAACCATTTATTTTACTTCCACACAGATAATTCCCAGAAATTAAATTACCGAAGCTATCCTAACATATTCTTCCCTGATGATTCATTTTCTGACTTTTGACTACTAATCAGACCATAGCTACCTCATATGGACTCCAAATGGAATGATTCCAGTGGGTAAAAATCCGTGACACATATATCTTTAATTCTTATGTTAACCATTTATTTTAATTCCCTACCAATAACTCCCAGAAATTAAATTACCGAAGCTATCCTAACATATTCTTCCCTGATGATTCATTTTTTGACCTTTGACTACTAATCAGACCATAGCTACCTCATATGGACTCCAAATGGAATGATTCCAGTGGGTAAAAATCCGTGACACATATATCTTTAATTCTTATGTTAGCCATTTATTTTAATTCCCTACCAATAATTCCCAAAAATTAAATTACCGAAGCTATCCTAACATATTCTTCCCTGATGATTCATTTTCTGACCTTTGACTACTAATCAGACCATAGCTACCTCATATGGACTCCAAATGGAATGATTCCAGTGGGTAAAAATCCGCGACACATATATCTTTAATTCTTATGTTAACCATTTATTTTAATTTCTTATAGATTGTTCCCAGAAATTAAAATCCCGAAGCTTAAAATTCTGTCAACCATAGCCATACCCATGCAGAACTATCTACACCAACCTAAGTATTCAAACATACATCACATGCAAGATCAATATGTAACATGATATAGGAACATCCATGACCAATCATCAAAGTTCTAAGATCAAAATCTCCTATAAATATTATGAGTTTCAAAGGTTTTCTTCAAAAAGAAATATTGTTAAACTTACCTGGAGCACTTAGTCCCCTAGATTTCTCCTTCCTCTTTCTTCCTTTCTTCCTCTCCTTTCCTCACTCTACCTTGCTTCTATTTTTGCTCTCCCTTACTTGGACGAAATTCTAATGTTGTAAGGGTGGGTTTTCTTATATAGACCACCAAATAATTCACCTTTCATGATCATGGGTCTACCTTATCATAATTAGGATACACTTTGTTGAATTTTTGGAAAACAAACAACTTATGTTCTTGTCTTCCTCTTCCTTAGTCAAGATATACATAGGAAAAGGAGATTTGTATTTTGAAAATTATGATGATATGTTCTTAAGATATGGGGCAAAATCCCTTTGATTTAGGGATTCATTTCCTTTTTCTTTTGTCTTAATCAAGTATGATAGATTTTCCTTTTTAAGTGGCAAATTTCTAGCCCTTGAATTTTCCTTACTTAACTAAAATTATTTGTGTAGGATAATGATGTTTTGTCATAATGCTATGTATTATTACCCACTTGCTAAAGTTATGAATGTAGGATATAGATGTTTTTGTCCTAAAGCCTTGTATTATTATGCCACTTGCCAAAATGATGAATGTAGAATCACACCACTTGCTAAATTTTTTGTCTTAATACCATGTCACTTAATCTTGATTACACCAATATTTCATCACTTTAATTTTATTTTTATTTTTATTTTTTTCCTCTTGGGTTTGGGCTCATTCTTGCCCATTTTCCTTACTTTGGTTAAAATTCTACCTTTCATAATGGGCTTGGTCACATTTTCATGATTTTTGGGCTACCGGTCCAATTTCTATATCCTAGTCCAAGTCTATGTTTTATTTCTTCCTTGGGCTATCCTATTGGCTTGCTAAAAATTCATGTGTAGTAGAAAAACTCTATATGAAGTGTCTATAGGTTAAAGCCCAATTACGGGTGGAGATACTAAACTTAGTAACTTTTACTCTTAAATTAAGAAAAATTACCCTAATCCGATCTTCTTGAAATTTTAAGACCTTTACTTACTTCACAAAAATTTATCTTTCTTTACCTAAGAATTTCACCTTTCTTTAACATGTTTATTTCTAATATTTCCTCTTAGGTTTTCTTTCTTTTCCTATTCCATTAATATTAGAACATTTCTATGCATATATGTAAGGTGAAGAATTTCTAAGGAAAATATCTAAAAATTACGGGATGTTACAATTCTCACTCGAGAAGGGGTTCACCACTGGGAAAGTGACCGATGGCACGACGGTGGCTTGCGAGAAGCGAAAACACCGGCGGTGGACAACAGTTTTTCCCGGGGGCTAGGTTTCGAAGGATTCTGAATCAGAAAGGGGGCTCACTCGAGAAGGGGTTCACCACTGAGAAAGTGACCGACAGCTCGATGATGGCCTGCGAGAAGTGAAAACACCGATGGTGGACAACGATTTTTCACGAGGGCTGGGTTTTGAAGGATCTAGAATCAGAAATAGGGGCGTCTCGGATGGGTGAGGTAAGGCTATAGTAGGAGGAGAGAATGGGAAATACCATGACTTGAGAATTTTTTTGTTTGTTTTTTTTAAAAGCTGACTCATTGATGATTTGGCACAACGATCTGGCATTTAACACACTATATAGGCACTAAACAGTCCAAATTCGCTTGCAATCACGGGAAAGATCACGAAGGGACTTAAAAGTCTGACGTTTTGTAGATTTAGGGACTATATTGTGTAGTGTCTTAAATACAGGAACTGAATTGTAGGAGCATAGTAAAAGTAAGGACTAAATGGTATATTTACTCATATTTCTATTATAATTGATTTTTAAGTTTTGGTATTTTCTTTATAAACTTCAATGACAACTAGGTTTACCTTTTATTATTATTTTTTTGTCACTGTTAAACTTTTTTTTTACTTATATTAATAATTGCTTTTATTTTTATCCTACATGTAATAAGGAGTAGTTAATAAAATTCATTAACAAGGTCTAATTGTTTAATAGTTAATTGGGTGTTAATTTGTGTAGATGTGATAATAATAGAGAGGAAAGGAGCTCAATTGTTATATCATTTTTTTTATAATCTACAAAGTTTATATTTGATTTAATAATTCTAATTGTAATTTTTTTTAATTATATGTACTTTATAAGTAAAGCTAGATTTAGTTTATTCTTAATTTCTTATTGAGAAAATTATATTGATGGATGTCATTTTTTTTAATAGCATTACAAAATATTTTTATACATTTTAAAAATGATAAATGTTATAATATTAAAATAAAAAATAAAAATAACTAATAAGTATAGAAAATCAAAACTTATTGGGAGTGTGAATAAACAATACAAGAGTATATATAAATTAACTAAATATATAACTTATATAAAAATTAAATTAAGGATGTTTTATGAATTTTTTTTCCTTTTTTTTTTTTTGAGTAAAGATAGGGCTTTAATCCAAAGCAAAGACAGAAAACTAGCTACTTCGAGGCACTTTAACTCCCCATTGCACCACTAGGCAATAATAAACTAAGCTCGGAGGGTTCTCCGACTCAGGCAAACCGACTTTCTGCCACCCAGCAAGGAAGTACGCTCAGCGATTGGCTTCCCAGAAAATAAGATGGATCTACAACTATTAAGAGACTGTTAGTCCTACTTCTTTTTTTTTCAGAATAAAAAAACTACTCATTTTAAAAAAAAATGTTTTGATTAAGACTCAAAATGTAGAAACAACACTTTCGATATTCTCCATTAAAGAAGAAGTATAAGCAAAAAATTAATTTTTATTATGAACAAAAATATTCTCTAAAAATAAAATATTACAAACTTATCTAATTTTAATTTTTAAAAATTCTTTTCACTTCTCTATTCTCTCTCTCTCCTTGTGACTATCATTAATATTTTGTTTTGTAATTTTATATACATTGTAATTTAATTCTTTTTCTTTTAATTACATAACAATGAAAAGTAATATATTGATTCGACAATCATACGACCATGAAGGCTCTTTCAATTTTTTTTTTATATCTAAACTATACTTTCTTCTTAATATTTTTAGAGTAGAATATAATTTTTTTGAGTTTATTTTTTGAACTTATTTTTCTTTCTAACAAAAGAAACAAAAATATTATTTGTATAAAAAACTCATTTATTTTTATTTTTAAAATTATAATAGTCCTCGTTTTGGTTAAAAAATATTTTTGATAAATAAAAAATAATATATAATAAAAAAAAAGGAAAAATTGATATTATTTATAAAATTATATCTAAGCATATCTTTTTTGGTAATTTGACTGTAAAAAAATGTTTTCAAAGAGTTGGCCCAAGAGTAATGACTTCAGCTATAAAACAATTTGACCAAATACTATTTATTTTTTTGTTAGAACACTTTTTTTGAAACTCTATTAAAAAAATTTGAAAAAATAAAATAAAATTAAAAGCTCGACCAAACATACAGTTAGTTAAGCTTTCTCATTATCTTCCTGGTGGGCTGATGGACAGCTGTCATGCAGACCTTGTGAGAATATTGACATGAAATGTTTATTATAGATAGTTGCAAAAGACTCCAACAAGTTGGAAATGGCAACCACCCCATCTAATCAATCTATTTTGGATAGACTAAAATTTTGAAAGTAAATTAATAATTCTATTGTTGTTCATGAATTTTTTTAAATGTATAAATTAAGCTATAAATTATTAATTTATTATACATTAATTATTTTATTATTTATGAAAATATTAAATTTATTATATATTAGATTGTGAAAAAATTAATGTGAAACACTCAAAAAAATTTAAAATTAAATCTAAGTAAGTCTATAACTTTAAATATTAAATTATTAATTTATTAAAAATTTAAAGTCTAAATAACATTATTTATAAGAATGTCTCACCTAAAATTTTTAAGAATGAATCATTTTTATTATATTCTGAATAAAAATATATTTTAAAAAATAATATTTTGAAACAGTAACTCGCGAGACTTTATAT
The DNA here is from genome assembly GCA_037074535.1 of Gleditsia sinensis. Lineage (NCBI taxonomy): Eukaryota > Viridiplantae > Streptophyta > Magnoliopsida > Fabales > Fabaceae > Gleditsia > Gleditsia sinensis. The sequence continues at coordinate 59,416,404 of CM073463.1, read as the reverse complement.
ATTCTTTTTGTTATTTTAAAATATTGTCTTAAAATGATTTGGGATAATAAAAAAAATAATATCAGAAGACACTATAATGGAATACTAGATACCTGAAGTCACATAAATAAAGTTATTCAACTTTTTATTATAAAATTAATAAATTATGTAATAGAAATCTTTTTTTTGTTCTTAAAATAAAATGGTAAACAATAGCACCGACGGTTCTGCCTGAGGTTCAAGTTTGTCAATGACAGGAGTTAAGTCACTTCCGCAACTAACGCGAATGTAACGTAATCTGAATAAAACAAAAGAGATAAACGGTAGGGATCCCACAGTCTCTTGTTGTCATTTTTGAGTGTGGAAATATTCAATTTTTGGTATAAAAACAAATAAGAATTGGTTAGCTTCCAATTTTTTTTATTTTCTCCGTGTACTGTTGGTTGCAAAACGAAAACCTGTACATGGCGATTTTTTTTCATATTTTTATTTTTGCACATAGGTCTAATAATCTAATAAAGAATTACAATAAATTAAAAAAAATTAAAGACAATACGCATTTAAAATATCAATCTATTAAATATTATACTTCAAAATATAATATATATACAATAATATAATAATAAATAATAATAAAATAATAAAAAATTTTAAAAAATAAAACAATTCTCAAGTTTTTTTGAGTTAATTATTTTTAATTATTATTTTTTATATGATGACACACTTATAGATCTAGTTTTATTCTACTCAATTTAAGCTAAGAGCTATAATTGTGTGAGATAAATTTATTTTTTATTTATTTAAAATTTTGAAATACATTAATTTGTAATTTTATCTATATTAATATTAGTTTTTAAAATTTTAAAATAATAACTATTGAAAATTTAAAAATTATTAATAATTATTCTTTTTTATGATTATACTTAAATTATATAAAAAATCCTAAGATATTAAAAGGGTCCAAAGCCATTATAATAATGTAAATGATAGAATCATTTCGCATACCATATTATCTCGATAAATTAAAAAATAGTACTTATTTACTAGTTAATTAGGTTGCACAATAATGTGTGGTATAATTATTTAATTATATAATTTTTTTATATTTTCCTTATTTTATATATGTATAAAATCATTAAAATTATTTATTTTTCTATTATTTTTCCCTTATATCAAAATTTAACATATAATATCTATCTCTCAGTTTTAGTGAGAATTTTATCTACTAAAAAATCCACTTAACGGTATGCAGCTACGTTTTTAACGTGATAATACAAATTTAATCTTTGAAGCATGCACTTGTTAAGAGTTTTTTTCTCTATAATAGAAATTGATGTGGATTAATTGTACAACACTAGTGTCTCTACTAGGATACATTAGGAAATCAAAAAATTATTCTATTGATTGCTCTTCTTTTACTTTAATTTCAAATTAATTTTATATTTAAAATATTTGTAATTAATATTTTATAATTAGATAAATTTTTTCTAATTATATCACATTTATTAGTCCTCCAATATGCTCTCCATCATGTTTTTAAATCCCTTCAATTTAAGAAATTTTAAACATCTAAATAATAGGATTTTCCTATTTTTCTCTCCTGTGTCATTTTCTTTAGATTTTTTTTTTTTCCTTTTTCCTTTCCTCCGAAGCCCCGATCATACTCTCAAACAACATTTTCAATTAAGGATAAACTCCGGCCTTACTACCCAAGAAGGAAAAAAAAATAAAAATGCAAATGACAACCAAACCTCTCAAAATGGTGATTCTCATATCAAGCTCAGTGGAACTATTGAGTCATATTAGTGATAAGCAGTCAGTCAATTAGTGTATGACATTATTTTTGAAATTTCTATTTTTTGATAGGTTTGGATAGTGCACGGATCCTCTATTGTATATAGCACCGCCTTTTGCTGGGCACAGCATGGTACTATGCACAGCAAATTTTTTTTGTCCATTTAAATATGTTAATTGTCAAGACATTATGGTATGACATTATTTTTTCAACACATCACAATTATCTTTTTTTATTTATTTAATTTTTATTAAAATTTGAACTTGGATTTTCAAATTTAAAAAAAAAATCTAATACTGATGAGCCAAATGACTCATGAGTATACATTACAATTAATTGATTTAAGAACTTTTATTCAAATTCTCATTGTTTGAGTTCTTAGTCTCATTGGACATTAAATTATTTCACATGAAAAGCATTAGTGAGAAGAATAATCTCTTAACACCTTAAAAACTGATATTGCAATGACAAGAAAACTTTATTATATATAATGCTCCTCAATTATACATTTGGACAAAAAAAATCCAAATAATTAGCACTAGCCATTCCCTTGTCATTAGCATTTCACATGTAACAGTAAATTAATGTGCCATGGAAAGATTGCATCAGCCTGCGCTTGGGTGAATGTAAAGAGAGACTCCTAAAATTATGCTTTGATGGAAAATTTAAAAAAAAATTAAATTACATTTATCTTTTTTTTAAATTTATAAAAATTATGCTCATATACCTTTTAATTTTAAATTAAAATAAAATTTTTTACTGAAATTTATAACACTTACACTCACACTTTTAATTTTTTAAAAAAAATTATACTATCTTTCTTTATTTTAAATTGTCATAAATATTAATTAATTTTTTTAATAATCATATTACATTGAATTAAGTTATTTTTAAATTTTTAATATATATATATATATATATATATATATATATAATTAAAATATTAATAATTTTATGAATAAAAAATATTTTGGTATAATTAAAATTTAAAAGTGTTGGCATAATTTTTAAAATTTTCAATAAAAATTTAGTTCCTGTTAATTGAAAAATTCATTTTTTAAAATATTTAATTACCATAAATAAATTTTTACTTTTTTTGGGTATCATTTTACAATATTTTATTTTAACTAATTAGGTTCAAGGTCAATGTCTAGGCCTGAACCAAGGCCGAGGTATGGGGCCTGGGGTCCAAGTGAGAAAGTTTGGATTCAATCCAATGGGCAACAAGTCCTGAAATTCGGGTCTAGGGTTATGTCAGAGGTTTAGATTCAAGTTCGGGTCAGAGATGAATTTGATGTTCAGTTTATGTCCAAAATTCTAGGGACCCAGGTCTCTGAGCATTTTACATAAAGTGTAAAGGGGCATTTGGTAAATAATAATTTTATTTTTTTTGCTACCACGTAGTCCTACCTTCCCCCCCCCCCCCCCCCTTCTTTTTCTTGTTATTCTCTGTTTAAATGTGAGAATTTTGTATTTTCTCCTATCAATAGGGAATTTTTATCTTATTATTAAAGAAGTTTTTCTTTCTCTTTTTAGAAAATATTGTTCTTAATTTTTTTTTCTTTTTGCTAAAAAAAATCTGATGCTAATTAAAGTATAATATCTACAATTTATTTTTTAGATCTATAATATTTTAAACTTGGAGAAAGAACAATATGAAAAATTTTTAATATTCTCAATCTTTAGAAAAAATTGAGAGATGTGTTGTTTTTCTATAAAAAATTTCTTCTTTTCTCATAGGATATCTAACATATTGTAATTTGGTTAAGGTTGTTAGATTTTTTTTGTAATATTTAATTAGTTACTGTTAGAAGGTTTGTTACTTTTTAATTTGAGCCTTTCATATTTTTTTTAGAAGTACAAGTTTGATCTGGATTATATTTTTTTATTGTATTTTGTTAAGACTTCTATAAGTTTTAAGTCTTTGTACTTGATTATTATACGTAATGATCTTTTAATCTATCAATTTTTTTTTAAAAAATAATTGATAAGAATAATAATTTTTAAAAATATATAAAATGTATTTGATTAACTTTTAAAATTGTTAAAAAATTTTAAATAACATTTTTTGAAAATTTTCTATTCTTATGTTTGGTTATTCTTAATTTCTTAAAATTTTTGTATATTTTTTAAAACATTTTTTATTCTTATGAGAAAAAAAATGAGAGCATAAAGAGGAGATAAGAGAGAAAATAAAAGAAATAATAAAAGACAAAAATGAGAGTGAAGAGAGATAATAATTCTTTTTATTATTATTATAATTATATCTTTAATAAAAAACATATTTGTCTTTTAACATTATAAACAGTTTCTCAAACTTATAAAAAAATTAAAATTTTCACCTTTCTCATGAGAATTATTTTGTAAAAAAATTTTAAAATTATTATTTATGAGAATCTTAATTTCTTAGTAATGAATTTTTTAAATTTTATACCAAACACAATAATTCTACTTTCTCATATTAAAATTCTCAAAATATATATATAAAAAAATTCCTATACCAAATGCTCTCTTCGTGTTAAAAGTGGGACTTCTTAAAAGGACTTCTTAAGGAAAAGAAAAAATATCTGAAGTTCTGTGCTAAAGAATAATTAAAATTGGACTCCAATTTCTACCTGAAAATTTTCTTCCTTCTTATTATATTATATTTTGAATTTCTATACTGCATAAGAGTTAGTGGAATCAGACAAAGGACAAGTTTTTGGGCAACATATAAATAGAAACAGCGGGAATTATAGAACAGCTTTACAAATTGAATTCCCTCAGTGGAAGAAACATAGGAAATCCCCTGCAACCACTGTTAGTTTTCACTGGCAGGAGAAGGAGAAAAATGACACATACAGAAGTCCTGTACCATGTTGCGCTTCTCATCCCTGTTTTTGGTTTTTCTTTTCCACTGGTGTTGAAATGTCAGTCTCTGCTCCTCAAAGGTACAAAAAGAATTGCCAGGTTAAAATCACGGCGTCGCAACACTTGACTTTGATCCATCGAGATAATTGAGCCGACAGGTTCCAAGCAGGACTTCTGGGAGCTCCTCTTCTGTATTGGCCTGCACAGGTTGTCACATGTATTGGCAATTAAGGCAACAATGCCATGTCCAAAATGAACGAAATTGGAGTTCTCTAAAGTTTTCAAAAAACTATAGATAAATTTTTTTTTTTGAACCAACAGATAAATTTCGAAAAGAGAAAGATTCACCGGGTCACCAAGACAAGCAGGGATTGAATTTTTTTTTTGGAGTAGAGGCTCAGCTCGGGTATCAATTGTTTTTTAAATAATAGACCTAGCCCAATGTGATTTAGTAATTTCAAATTCAAAAATGTTGGCCCAATTTGACCGAATTTCTCAATCTTCCAGGTTTAAGTACAGCCCTTTCACGTTCAATCCAAAACTTTTGAAGAAACACGTCACTAGATAGGGTTGGACTGTTTGAAGTACTGCACAATGTTCAACGTTCAATTGAAGAGAGATAGAGAGAGTGGGAGGAAGCCATTTGGGGCCCACCAAATGGGTCCCGCTCCAATCTTTCTCTCCATAAAACTGCACGCCGGGTACTGTAGAAGATCAAAATCCATTAAATAGCTTCCCCTCCCAAAAAAATTCATCCTCAATTCTTCTTCTTAAGCTCTGAATGTATGCTACATTCACTCTAAAACAAAAAAAACATATTGGTGCATTCTTTTTACCTGTATCAAAAATGCCAATTCTATAACCAAATTGTTCAGGTAACCAAGAACTAGGTTGGCCACCCCCCTTGCCACAGTTGAAGACCCAACATCGATATCAAGCTGACATTCAGACATAATTTAAAGATTAGTTTATAAAACATGAGAAACAACCTCAGGATAAGAATGAAAAAAATTGAATTCTGTCTGTGTGACAGAAAGAGAGAGGAAACTACAAGCAAAACTTAACGATCTTTAGTTTTGTTTCCATGACTAAAGAAGTTCTTAGGAGTCACATAATGGACGTTGCTGTTGTGCAAGAAGATAATAAAAACTTCTTAAAAGTATATTTTTGAAGTGACGAGGATATATAAACACATTCATTTAGTTAATTTTTATGATTTTTTGCACAATTTGTTTATGCCAGAAGCATAATAAAAATTTATAAAAATGAGAATGAAGATAATGGTAATGTACCTCTAAATAGTTCTTCCCACGGATATAATGTACTTCCAGTGCTTGGCCCACCAAACATGCTTTCTTTCCAACACTTTGTTTGACTATCCACGATCCCTGAGAAAAACGAATGAAAAGCATCAGCGATACACTTCTCGATCCTTCATTTTTCCTTTTTTCAATTTATGGTTTGTCATTAACCTTAGATATGTGTGGTATCAGCTTAAATCTGGAATTCCTGTAAGCATCATCCCCATCAACAAATCGCTGCAGCAATGGATTGTCTTCCAAAGGAGATTTCATCATGTAATAGAGGACGATGTTATACATGGGATTTGATGGCATCTGATCCATAACAATATACAGTAAATAATCTGATACTTGATAATGATGTTTAAGGTAATGATCAAGATGCGGTCTTACCTGAATGTTTACAACGAAAAAGAACTCTGGTCCACCCTTTCTAGCATATTTCTGAATAAATCCAAAAGCATATGTGAGAACACTTCTGTAGCAGTAATTTTTGACATAATAATTATGAACCCTCAATCATAAGAGAAGCTATAAAAAAGTAAATAAATAAACTAACAATTTGATATTTAAATTTATAGACTAACTTAACTTTAATCCTTAAATTTTTAAATATATAAATCAGAATATGAAAATATCAAACTTAACAGATAGTAGTCCTTTCAGGGACAATTATTGTATAACAAGTTGATAATTTTAAAAAATAATTTACACACTTGAGAAAATTTAGGAACTAAAGATAAATAAATCTATAAATTCAAAGATTAACTTATAAATTTACTACAAAAAATATATCAGCCCACTATGGCAAGAGACTAACCTGAACTATACCCCCCGGACGACTACCCAAATCATCTTCTCGCCTGTCAGATCGAAGCCAATCTGCACCAACCATTAGCATCAAGGTGCCATCTGCTTTGACCTGGAAAAGAAAGAATTAATTACACTGAAAAGTTTTGGAACCCAAACCAAAAGTAAAAACAGAATAGATATGTTTTTGGAACCTCTTCCAACTAAACTGCGGGGACTCCATAGTATATAAGGTTTTACAATTGTTTATTTTTCTGTGTAACCATCATATTACCAGAAAAGGGAATGAGACTTTCTTGACGCACCAAAGCCCTGTTAGTGTGGGTCTCTCCAACATAGAAGATCCACTACTATTTATTACAAAAACAATCCACCAAATCCACCACTCTTAAAAAAGTATGCATTCAATATTTTCTGCTGGAAGAGAAATGCGTGCATTCAAAGTTTGTGAAAAGAAAAAATTAGGCATCGGAACTTCTTTTTATGTTCACATCAACTGCATCAAAGATGTTAAGCAGCAAGGAATGCAACATAGAAGGGCACACCAAGATGCAGAGAGGCAATAAGCCTGAGAAGCCAGAGAGAGGGAGTTCTTTGAAGATAGAAAAATATGGGAGAATTTGATGTGATATTTGAAAAATAATTCCTAAACAGTGAGTGACAAAATAGTGAAAAAATACTCTTGGAGTATTGTGAGAAACATTTTGTGTGCCACTATTTTGATTAGATCTCAGTTGTAACATCTAAATTTATTTTAGAGAATACTCTCTTTGTACCTACTATTTTTAGAGATTTATTCAAATTTAATCAAAGGTGAACCATGTTAAATTGCTAGTGTTATTTTTGTTAATTATTCTGCATTTATCTTTGTTGGTAATACTCGTTGTGCCTAACAAATAATATCAGAGCCGCGATGGTTATTTTTTAAAAAATTTTAATATGCTCTATGATTGCAGTATTTACTAATCTTCTACATTAAAAAAATTTTTATTGGAATTACTGTTGACTAAAGGAAGCTGTACAGGGCATTGTTCATACGTACTAATACTATTCATACATACTGGGGGTATTATTCGTACATACGAGGCACTGTTCGTACGTACGGAGTACTGTTTATATTGCTCAAAATAGAGGCAAAGACCAAGATTGATTAACCTAAATGGTACAAACTACTACATCAGGAGAAACAAGATGAAGAATCTCCTGTTTGTGATGAAATTCCATTTACCGATGTTTACTACAACTAAACCCGAAATTAAATCGGATGAAGACTAAAAATTTGAGCATGAGCAAGTGTGTAGATTTATCTGACAATTCGTCAAAGTAATGTGTACAATCACATTTGTAATAAGACTCATGCACAAATGTTGTGGCAAAAACTTGAAAAACTGTATGCTTCAAAGATCGACAACAGCAAATTGTTTTATTTAACAAAATTGATATACGTGAAATATCGAGAAGGTACTTCTATAGTAGATCACTTGAACGAGATGTAAGGGATCATAAACCAATTGTCGGGGATGGATATAAAGTTTGACGACGAAATACTTGCCTTCATGGTGCTCGTAACCCTACCAGAGTCGTGGAAGATTTTAAAAATCTCAATTACCAACTCAGCACCTAACAGTGATGTAAATATAGAATCTGTCAAAAACGGTATTATGAATGAAGAGATGAGAAGAAAATTACAATATTCAACCTCTTCATTTCAATTAGATATTCTGGTTACAGAAGCCAGAGGGAGGAATCAGTCTAGGCATACAAAGCCTAGAGATAAAAGCAGAAGAAAGTCGAACAAATATGCTACCATTGAATGCCATTACTACAAAAAGAAATGGCATATAAAAAAATTATGTCGAAAATTCAAGCAAGATAAGAACAAAGGCAATGAAGTGAAAACTGAAGACAACAGTGATGATGAATAGACAAATGCTATAGACGAATTTAATATCGTTTATGACGATGATATTGTCAATCTTACATCCCATGAGACCAGTTGGATGATTGATAGTGGAGTTACTATTCATGCCACACTGCGTAGAGAGTTCTTCTCATCTTACACAGAAGGAGATTGCGGTGTTGTTAAAATGGGAGATGACAACTTACAAAAAGTTGTTGACAGAGGAGATATTTGCTTAGAGACAGAGAACGACACCAGACTAGTGCTAAAAGATGTCAAGTATATTCTAAATATTCGCCTATATTTGATTTTCACTGACAAACTTGATGATGCAGGCTTCTGCAACACATTCATAAATGGCTAATAGAAACTTACTAAAGGTGCCTTGGTGGTGGCCAGAGAAAAAAAGTACTCAACATTGTATGTTATGTATACAAAACTCTCCAACAAAACTGTGAATGTCGTGAAGAAAGGCATAGTCGAGTTGTGGCACAAAAAACTTGGCCACATGAGTGAGAAAAGTATGACATGTCTGGCCAAGAAGGAAATGCTATCTGGAATGGATTAAGTACATTTGGAGAAATGTACTTATTTGCGGGAAAGCAGAACAGAGTTTCTTTAAAAGTTCCCCTCTTTTCAGAATGAAAAATATGTTGGATCTGGTACATTTAGATCTGTGTGGATCAATACTAAAGTCACTTGGTAGTGCTCAATACTTTGAGACTTTCATGATAATCATTCAAGGAAGATGTGGACATACACTTTAAAGACAAAAGATCAGGTGTTAGATGTCTTCAAATAGTTTTATACGTTAGTTGAGAGACAGACTGAGAATAAATTAAAATGCATTCAGATAGACAATAGTAGAGAGTATACTGGACCATTTGATGCTTATTGTAAAGAGTATGGTATTCGATATCAGAATATGCCTCCAAAAACTCCGCAGTTAAATGATTTAACTGAGAGGATGAATAGAACTTTAATGGAGAGAGTCAAATGTTTATTCTCACATGCAAAGTTACTTAAAACCTTTTGGGGTAAAACCTTGCTGACAGTTGTACATGTGTTGAATCTTTTACTGTATATTCCTCTACAGTATGATACACTAAAGAAAGTGTGGTTAGAAAAAGATGTTTTCTATGATTATCTGCGAGTGTTTGGTTGTAAAGTCTTTGTGTATATCCCTAAAGATGATAGGGCCAAGCTCGATGTCAAAACACAACTGTGTGTATTTATTGGCTATGGTCAATATCAATTTGGCTATAGATTCTACGATCCGGTCCAAAAAAAACTCATTAGAAGCCATGATTCTATGTTTGTTGAAGATTAGACTGTTGAAGACATAAACAAAATAGAGAAGGATGTTCCTGATTCAAATAGCGACTCAACAAACTTGAGGTTAGTTCCTCCAACAGTGGTGCCGAGGCAAGTTGGAGATGAAAATTAGCTTGAAGATGCTCCCACAGAGACTGAATCAGAAGAAGATGATGATGTCCACCATCAACTACCAACACATGTGCCTTTCCCAAATCGATTGAGAAGAAGCAGCAGAATAAGACAACTTTCTACTAAATATCCTAATGATGAGTATGTACACTCACTGACAAGGGAGAATTTGATAGCTTTGAAAAAACTATGGAAGATGAGCACAAACAGAAGTGAAGAGAAGCCATGCAAGATGAAGTAAACTCCTTACATGAGAATAAAACGTTTAAGCCGATGAAGTTGCCGAAAGGCAAGAGAGTTTTGAAAAATCAATGAGTGTTCAGGATCAAACATGATAAACACAGTCTCCATCCGAGATTCAAAGTTAGATTGATTGTTAAAAGATTCAACCAAAGAAAAAGCGTTGATTTTGACGAAATATTTTCACTAGTTGTGAAAGTGACATCCATCTATACAGTGCTAGACTTAGCAGCGAGTTTTGACTTGGAAATTGAACAAATGGATGTGAAAACTGTCTTTCTTCGTGGTGATTTAGAGGAAGAAATATACATGGAGCAGTCAGAGGGTTTCAAGCAAAAAAAAAAAGAGGATTATGTTTGTAGACTGAAAAAAAGTCTTTACAGTTTGAAACAGGTACCAAGAAAATGGTATAAGAAGTTTGAATCTGTTATTGAGGAGCAAGGCTACAAAAAGATTACTTAAGACCATTGTGTCTTTGTGCAGAATTTCTCTGATGATGATTTCATTATCCTTTTATTGTATGTGAATGATATGCTAATAGTTGGCCGAAATGTTTCAAAAATCAATTATTTAAAAACACCGTTGAGCAAGTTTGCCATGGAAAGACTTGGAACTAGTAAAGAAGATTCTTAACGTGAAGATTACTAGAGATATATGTACCAAAAAATTATGGTTGTCACAAGAGAAGTACATTGAGAAAGTACTTCAGAGGTTTAATATGGACAAAGTTAAATTGATTAGTTGTCCTCTTGCTAATCACTTTAGACTAAGTTCTAAACAGAGTCCTTATACAGATGAGGAGAAAGAAGAAATTGACAAGGTTCCATATGTTTCAGCAGTTGAAAGTTTGATGTATGCCATGTATGTATACAGCCAGATATTGTTCACTCAGTTGGAGTAGTGAACCGATTCCTTTCTAATCTTGGTAAGGAACATTGGCCTGTAGTGAAATGAATTTTCAGGTATTTTCGTGGTACTTGTAAAATATACTTATGTTTTGGAGATATCAAGTCTGTGTTAGTCGCCTACACAGATGCAGATATGGCTAGCAATGTAGGCTCAAAAAAGCCTATTTCAGATTATCTGATTACATTTGTAGGGAGAACTGTATCATGACAATTGAAGTTGCAAAAATGTGTTGCTCTTTCAACTACTGAGACAGAATTTATTGTAACAACATAAGTGTGCAAAAAATTGCTGTAGATAAAGAAGTTCTTAAACGAATTTGATTTTTAGTAAGACAGATATCAACTGTTTTATGATAGCCAGAGTGCTATTCACCTTTGGAAGATTTTCTTCTTTCATTCAAAATCCAAACATATTGACGTGAGATATCATTGGATTAGAGATGTATTGAAGAAAAAGGTACTCCAGCTTGAGAAAATCCATACTGATGAAAATGGATCAGACTGACAAAAATTCTACCAAGGGAAAAGTTTAAATTATGTCGATTACCTATAGGAATGGTGGAGCTTTCTATATAGTCAGGAGGGGGAGATTTGTTAGTTGGGGTCTCTCCAACATAGAGGTCCTACCACTATTGATTAAGAAAAAAAGGGAATCCACCACTCTTAGAAAAGCATGCATTCAATATTTTTTGCTGGAGGAGAAATGCGTGAATTCAAAGTTTGCGGAAAGGAAAAATTAGACACCGAAACTTTTTCTCATGTTCACACCAACTGCATCAAAGATGTTAAGCACACTCTTGAATGCAACACAGAAGGAAACACTAAGAAGCAAAGAGGCAATAAGCCAGAGAAGCCAGAGAGAGAGAGAGTTCTCTGAAGAGAGAAAAATATAAAAAAAATTGGTGTGATATTTGAGAAATAGTTCCTAAATAGTGAGTGACAAAATAATAAAAAATATTTTTTGAGTATTGTGGGAAACACTTTATATGCCATTATTTTGATTAGATCTTAGTTGTAGTCTCTAGATTTATTTTAGAGAAGATTTTTTTTGTACTTACTATTTTTATAGTAAAAAATTTATTTGGATTAAATCCCGTGGATGTAGCTCAAAAATCGAGAGTGAACCATGTTAAATTGCTGTTGTCATTTTTGTTTATTATTTCGCATTTATCCTTACTGGTAATACCCGCTGTGTCCAACAAGCCCTTGGTTAAGGTCTTCTGAAAAATGGGTGCAATCCTGTTCTGCCATGAGAAAATCTTACTTATTCCTAAAAATCACACCCCTTTTCTTCATTTCTTTGGCTAATGATCATTGAAAAATTTTATTGAACAATCATTCACTTCTTGAAATTTTCCTAACTTGGCCATCTGCTTATAGTTTCTAATTACATTGTTATTGTAAAATCAATAAGAACTTAATGTTCTCTTAAAATCACCTTGATGTAAGCTTATACTCCAACTAGGATTCTGATCTCAGTTGCAACCTTCTACAACATAAACTACAAATGCATAATAGAACAATCTGTAGACACATTATTAAACAAACTCGTACACAATGGACCCTTTAAGAAAAGAAGAAAAAAATATAGAGCAATAACAAATTTAAGTTGGAAATTTGAACAGGTGAAGCGGTGCAGCCAACACATACTACTATAAATCCACATTTTTATGATAAAATGGAAAAAACAGTTTTTACATGTTCGGATCAATAGAACTTTTTCTAAACTTCAAAAAAAAAGAAGTAAATTATGTTCACATTTTTTGAGATTTGAAAAAATTACACTCACATCCTCTCTAGTTTCAAATTGAAATAAGAATTTCCTTTAAAATTTATAAAACTTGCTTTCACACATCTTTTAAGTTTTAAACAAATTACACTTATCTTATTTTAAGTTTTTATAAGTATCAATTTGATTTTTTTAATGATTTGTATTGCATTAAATTAAACTATTCATGACTAATTATGAGTTTTTAAAAGAAAAAATGTATAAACTATAGTTTCATTGACAATTTTGTGATTGGAGGAGAGGTTTTTGTACAAATTGAAACTAGAGAGGATGTAAGTGTAATTTTTATAAATTTTAGAAAAAATGAATGTAATTTACTCTTTCAAAAATCATATTTCTGCAATCTACTTCTAATAGGTACAAGTCTACAATTGGTAAATTACCTTCTGATGATCTTGTAAATATGTCTCTCCACGAATCAAAAATGTAGATGGATCAGCTGAAGCCCAGCTACAGGGTAAATTACAAGTCGCGTCTTTTGGAAGAGTGGCTCCATAGAAGCAGGATGTAGATTCTTGCCTAGCTGCCTCCTGTAATTCCAAATACCCCTTCTTCTGAACTGCAACATGTTTCAAACCATTTTCCCAGAAAAATAATAAAACGCATGTTAGATACATTCCCTCCCTGCCTCGTCTTATTAAGAAAAAAGAATTTCAATTATCAATAACAACGCTCACCTGCAAGATCATGTAATTTTTTCACCAAACCAGCGGCAGATGATAATTTCGATTGGTACACATTCTGCGCATCCCATAGTTTCAATTTCATCATCAATTAATATAGAAAACATATCAATCATAAAAGAATCTTCAAAATAACAAAAAAAAAAATCATATAACAATTGCTGAGAACATAAAAAAAGGGCCAAATAGGTTTCTTATGGAAATAATATAGAATGTTATTACGTTCCCAAACAGAGTAACAAAATACATGAAAATACTGAGCTTTGCTACTTTGTAAGCTTTAACATAGTTCAGGAAAAGTGAATAAAATACAGATAAAAGAAACTTAAGTTACTAAATAAAGGCTCTTGAGTATTTTATTATAATCTTTAATAATAAAAGTAACTTAAAGTAACGATAAAGCACACGCCCATTATATTTTGTGCTAAAATTTCAATTAAAATTATGAAAAATGAAAGTAGTAAACATCAAACTTTTGACCCTTTAATCAATTCAACTCAATTTTAAGTTATTAAGAGAAGGCTCTTGTTATGAATAATTTTATTATAATATTTAAGAATTCGCTAATAACAACTAGCACGTTTCTTCCTGTCCACAGGAGTCCTATAGAGTCATGCGGCAAACAGTTGATTCATACAGAAAAAAGGGCAAAAATAGTGAAATAAAATAGGGAAAATCCACATACTTTTTTTTTAAAAAAAAAAGGGAAACTTTCACATGCTAATAATTTTCTTTCCTTTCAAATACTTGATAAAGCTAAACAGCCCTGCCTGTACAAGTTCAAATTTACTTTAAAAAAAAAATCAAAATCTAGTGCATATGGTCAAACAACACGAGACAAACGAAAGGAAAATTGCAAATCCGAGTAAGGCGAGCAGAAGTACAAGAGAGAGAACGCTGTTCTGGACAAGTTCAAACTTGTATAGTTTAATAAAGCAGAAAAACAAGAGACACATAGAAGGAAATTCTGAATCCAGGACAACCCACTAGAAGGGAGGATCTTGGTAAGAGAAAGTACCGGAGAGTGATTTTCGTCAGAGCTCCAATCATTCTCGAAGTGATCAAAGTCCGTTGGTTCAGGAACATCAAAGAACTCATCAGAATCATTCAATCCCATTAAACTTGCACGATCGGAAGAAGGTGGTTTATCCACCTCACCCTTCACGAGAAGCTCCTCAACTTTCTTGGTCTCTTCTGGAACTTCAGTCTTAATATCTTCCTTTTCACTCACAGGCAACCCAATATCTTTTGTCACAACTGTAGGGGCTTCAGAGGAGTAATCTCCTGCTTTGGATCTAAACAACTCTCGTAGTGCTGCCAAATGATGAAAATTGTAAAGTATTTAATGAGAATATATATGTATATAACAGTATCCATCTACAGGAAAGCTTCCTCGTGCTGTAATGCTCATAGAATGATGAACATACCTGCAACTCTCTCAAGCATACGGATGGTTATGGATCTTGCAGATGATGGTCGTAGATACAATTTCCAGAACTTCCAATCAACAGCAAGCATATGTTTTACAAGCGACTGCTTTCCATTGTTCACAGGAGTTACTACAAATCCTCCACCTATCAAATAATTGATTTTATTCCAAATATCATACTTAAGAAACATGCTGCAGCACTAAATTATCTTACTGTCAACTTTAAGACATCTTAAATAAATAATTAACTTACATTTAACATTGTAAAATTACACTCACTTTGTTTGATTTCAAAATATACGAAAACCTCTTTTTCGTTTATAAAATAATTAATGAAATTTATATTTTATATTTTTTTATCATAATTCAATACCGTATAAATCATTAAAAAGTTGAATTAAAGATTATAAAAATTTAAAATAAAAAAAGTTGGTATAATTTTTTTAAAATGGCAGTGTGAGTGTAGGCAGGAGGTGAATATAATTTGCTCAAAATAAATTTTGATAGCTCTGTTAAATACTGAGATACAACACAATTTCATAATAAATATAATATGATAACTCATTCGTTTTCCATATACTTCTACCAGTGCGTATGAGTCATTTGGTAGCCTTAATAGGTAAAAAAAATAATCTCAATTCCAAAGACATTACTTTTAAGGCAAGCCCGGACATATCCTCCCTGCGGTGGACACTTCTTGTGATACACAGAATGATATAATAGCACTGTGACGGAACCCAAGAACAAAAATTAGCTGATGGATAACAATGAAATAAAGCTTCATATGAGTTAAATCAACTTCATAAATTACTACCATATGTTCCATCATCCTCTCTTCTCCAATAACGCCTTAACACAAAATCTCTTCGTTTCATTCCCCTGTAAATGAGGTATATCAACAACATATATACCATCTGATTTCTCAGTAACAGGGTTTCACATCTTACCATGGAAGCCAGTCATTATATAGCTGGCAGTGAATAATATCTGTATGACCGTCAATGTGATCAACCAAGCTGCCTCGATAAATACAGAAGTCCCATCTGCAAGTTACTTGGTAATTCAACATCTGGAATGTGAAAAGTCTATAATGGAGGAGGGGGGGGGGGAATGCTATTGATTCAGTATGAATCTTGCTCATGCTGTTCTTGAGAACATATGAAAAAGCAGAGAGCTGACAGCATTGAAAATCATGATTAGTGTTTTCTTTCTTCACGCTCGTGGTCATGCTTCCACCTTTGATGTACAACAGAAAGAAGAAACAGGAATATAAAAGAAAAAAAGCAATCAAAATATTTATTCAAATTTAATATTAAGGGGTAAATTCCTAAGGGTCAAGACTAACAATAGGCCTTTCTATAGGCAAACTAAACAAACCCATTTTAAACAAAACTAAAACTATCCTATTTTAACTAAAATAGGGTTAGAGGAATTCTACTAAGACACTACTAAGGGATAAGATATCCTAAGAACAAACAACTACCTTAAAAATCCCAAATTACTTAAAAAAAACCCTAAATTCCCAAATATAATCCATAATTTCCAAATTACAAATCTTTTTAACATTACTTTCTTCTTCTCATACAGCATGACACTTCCTCTTGAAAGGTAAAAAAATGATAGTCTTTTTAAGTATGTGTGAATGGAGATAAAAGAAAATGGAAGCAAAGAAAAGGGCCTCCCATTCTAGCTTAGGCATGGCACTATTCGTACCCGATGAATAACTACAAATTTTATTGTTCAGAGGTGTGGATATAGAAATCAAAAAATGGGTTTGAATATAGATCCGGATATGGAGATTTTTTGAGGTATTTTTAAAAGTCAGGTCTAATACTATGCTCCTCACCCCGCCTCATATATATAAAAATTATTAAATAATAATTTTACCGTAATATTCATACTTTTAACTTATTTATTTATCAAGAAATGAGTTAAATGATCTTTTTCGCTCTAAAACTTGCAATTTTATAAGTTGTTTTTAGGACATATTTGAGAACAATTTTTGTTATATTAAATAGCTATTTAAAGATAATATCATTTGAAATAATTTTTAATTATGTGAATTTTCTATATTGAATTTTTTTTAGACTTTTTATTTTTATTTTAAAAGTTTATACAAAAGATCTCATGTAAAATGAGTTGAGAAAAAATTTATTATTTTGAAATTTTTTTGACTAAATAGGCCTGAATTTGAGAATTTGATAAGAATGGAAATAGATCTTAAATTTATTATTTATTTTGAGTATGGATTCGGAGACAAAGCTAATATTTTTTTTTCAGAATCCGAGTCCGAGTATTATAATATTAGACCCTATCCATTGCCATTACTATTCTAGCATAACTATATTTCCTATTAGGTGATTGTGCACTGTAGCAATAAAATGGAACCATGACTTAATGACAGTATGGCTCCAAATAAAGTTGAGAAAGACAGTTAAGTAGACATACTCTGCTCTTGACGGACCAAGAGACATTAGAGTATGGAAAACGGCCTCAGAAGTTCCATCAACCACACCTACTGCCATTATTGCTGGGTGATCTTCCCAATGCTGGATACAAAAGCGATTATCAGAAACGAAGACCATGTAAAACAGTAAAATATTACTGAGTTTAAAGCAAATTACCTTTCCACGGGAATCCAAATCCTTTGCTTCTTTGAACATCCTTAGTCCTGCACAAGCAACAAAATATGAGATACAGATTAAGCCACTTGCTATTCAAACTAAGAACCAAAGCTTTACCATTCTGACAACCAAAAATCTTCCACGGAGATGGTGAAATAACATCAGAGGTCATTGCTTCCGTATATATCCATGATTGAAGATTCCAATCAACAGAGTATTTCCTATGTGTCCTATTTGAGCCACTCAATCTGTTTAAACCAAAATTTTAGTCATTATGTAGAAATATATATGCCCAGCTTAAATGTTCCTACACCCTTTTGCACAGATAATATGCACAAACATATATGAATAAGATTGTATGTCTACAGAAAGGCCATAAAAAAGAAAAAAGAAAAAAAAAAGGAAATTCAAGATTCAATCCATAAGACATACTGAAAGGCCATTGATATACCTCAAAGACGGCCATCCACTCTTGGAACAAGCCACAAAATTCTTTGCTGGATTTGGCCACTCCTGAAAACATATAATAACATGAGCTTCTTATCATGCAAAAGCCATTATACTTGAATGCTGTAAGCACAGAGCAGAACCATCAATGCCGCTTCCTGCAAAGAACGTATCCACCTTGCAGCTTCTTCTGGACTACTTGCCCCCAACTATAAATTTGAAATTGAAAATATGTATCAATTCAGTGTAAATACTTTTCTTAAAATACATTAAATTGAAATTTAGAATACCTTAAGCTGATCCCTTTGATTGGAAGCATTATATACAGTGAAAATGAAGAAAACCTGCACATTGCAAATATATTAACGAATACATTTATTTAGTTGTCATAAAGAAACAATGGAACTCTATTAAGAACACTAAAAAGTGAAAAAAAAAAAGGTATCTAATATCTTGTCCGAAAAGAAGGTCCCCTTCCCATGTTTCTTACTGTTTTGCTAATACTTTCTCTTCCATTGTCAGTAACCCGAATGCAGGAGTCTATTATTGCACTTCTAATTGGCTCCTGCAAAGATATTTCATTCATTTAGCATAAACAACTTCAGCTATCACAGTAATGGGAGATTGGAAAATATTTACAGTTATTGACATCTGCATACAGCAGATCACACATGTGAAGTGCTTGGATAATAATCATTGTGGAAATCACTGCACTTTGTTTGACAAGCATTAGTTGTTAATAAAGGAACATATTCAGGGAATGGATTCAGGTTTTTATCTCTATTCAAAATTATTAGTCATTTCCATTTTTTCAAAAAGAATTTTGCATAACAATTTTAAATTCTATCAACGACTTTACTGAATCTTAGCATAGCAATGTATCCTGCAGCTTATAAAATTAGAAAATAAAAGCCGAAGACAAACCTTAGGTTGACGTCATCACAGAAAGGTAATTAATACAATCTTCAAGCCGCATTGTTATCAAAACAGTATCCATAACATATAAAATATGGGGAAAAAACAATAAAAACTGAGGAAAGAGGAGGTTATCTTTTTTAGCCCTGTAATTTTTGGGGGCACCTAGCTAGCCTCAGAACAAAAACAAATATATGTAAGATTTGAGCCATGACAAGCAAAAATCAGTAATGCCTTCGGTTAAATGTCATCCAATTTCACATTCATAAACTCTGATAGAAGGACAAAGCCAATAAAACAAATACATGAAATATGACGAGGAAATTCAAATAGAGATAACAAGGTATTCTAGCCAACAAATCGAAAGAAAGAATAATATATATAAGTGGGTACCTCCATCAGGGAAATGGGTTTCGTTTTAAAGCTTCTGAGACAATTGTCTTTGAGAATGAAGTATCTCTTACGAGAGTAGTGCAACCCAAAACGATTGGAGCGGATGAGAAAGAGCCACCCTTCCATGGTACGCTCACTCTGAAGTATACCCATTTTGAGAAATCAACAAAATGTACCTTCAGATTCCTCTCTAATGCATTTTACAATCTTCAGCCCCAAAGAATTGTCAAGAGTTTCTTTAGCAAACTTTGTTTCCAAGAGAAGAGATGGGACACTCCACGCAAAAAGGGTCCTCCCACAGATACAAGAGACGGAAAGTGAAGAAGAAGAAGGAGATCCTCCGATTCCGCCGATGGGAATCAGAGAATCAAAATGAAATCCCAGTCCCGAGATTTTCCGGCAATGATCGACGTCCCTTTCCTTTTCTGTTCCTCCCTTCTCGTTCAAGCTAATAACTACTTGAGCGCCTAAACAAGACAGCGATTGGCAACATAAAACTACGATATCGCCCCTCTATTTTTGGCGTCAAATATAGTATTTTAAGTCGCAATTTTCGAGGTGTGTTTTATTTTCATACTTTTTTTTTAACAAACATTTTTTATTATTTATTGTTAAAGTTAAGCATCTAAATAAAATTAATTTTGATGATAATGTCATATTCTCTAGCAAAAATTAATCATGCTCATGATATATTTGACAAAAAAAAATATTGTAATTTTTTATTACTTTTTTTATTACTATAGTGACGTATTAAAATTATTTTTACATATTTTAATTAATTTTTTTACGAACAAAATATTTTCAAATTAATTTATGAATTAATCAAAATTAAATCTTTTTTTAAGTTATCTGAAAGACTTAATCTTAATATAATTAAAATAATAAATTCTCTTAAAAGTTCAAATAATTAAAATAGAAAATACATTTTTTAATCACTAAATTAATTTATTGGAGTTAATTCATTTTTAATACAAGGTATTTTAAAATTTTAATTAATATGTTATTCTAGAAAAACACAGGGCAACATGGTAAATGGATAAGATCTATCTTCGTAATTTAAATTACGAAGCAGTTGGCACCTTCTTATTGAACACATGATTTGGTAGTTAAAAACTTAAACACAATAAACAAGCGTGACTTGTGGTGGATGATTGTCTTAAAAAATCTTGAATGATAATAATATTAATTAACTATGTTTGTTTAATTCTTACCAAAATTACGTTATTAAATATATAAAAAATAGTTATTCATACTATTTTATGAATTTTTTAAACATGGGTTTTACAGGTATAACAGGGTCCCACGTAATCCTTTTCTTTTCTTTTTTGGCTTAAAATAAGGACTTTTGGGATCTAAGTGGATGGTGCTGTTTTCAAAGAGTACCAAAAGCAATAGGGCTTCTCTGGCTCCGTCTAAAATCTCAATTGCCTTTTACTTGGTCAAAACTCAGTCCTATATCCTAATTCTAGGAAAGGAAAATAGAAGAACCATCGACAGGCCACATAATGGAGAAAAACAGGGCTCTTCCTCTCTTTATCTTGAGACAGTGATAATACGTGCCTCTTAAATGATTGATTTAAGAAGGTTGTTGGGTGGTGGATAGAGACAGTAGATGACTAACAATGTTATAATAATGTCTTTTATTGTAAAATTATAATTTAAATAGTAAATAAATTTATATTTAATTATTGAAAAATTTTATAATATAAAAAATATTTTTAATGTTTTAAATAAAATTAATAATATATTTAAAAATTAGAAAAATATTAATATCACAAAAAAAATACGTCATTTTATTAGTTGCAGCAGTACTACAAAAGGACCAGAATATGTTTAGCCAACAACATTTTAATAAATCGGTTAGACTACTCTTTCAAAACTGAAACATGAAAGGACCACAACTTGACTACTTCGTCTTTATTCCACATAGAACTTTCGGTGAGTTGAGTAGAAAGACAAAGAGAGTACAAACCTATTATCAAACTAAAAAAAAAATTAGAAATGCAAATTCCAATTTTATTGGGGTTGTGATTTTAGTTTGCACTGTGAAACAGTAACATGTGGCCTAGTTTTGTCTTTTCTGGTAAAATAGACCATATGACATTCTCGTGTCTAACTTTTAAAATGATCGTCCCATCTCACAGTGGAAGGACAATGTTGTTTATTTCGTATTCTATCTGTAATCTGTCAAAAGATTTTTTTTCACAATTAGCCGTAAGCCATTTTGGAAATGCGGGACACCACGTTCACATTGGGAAATCGACACGAATCATACAAAATCTTTAATGTAGAGGCGTCAAAGTCAATGAAAAGTTCAGCCTTCAAAGAAAAGTGGACATTTGGATGTACCTGGAATGCATCAACCACAAAGGTCCACCCTTGCTCCAATGGCAAAGTTTGGTATCAATGAATTTGTTGAGTCAAAAATTAAAGAACTTAAATGACGCAGCAAGAAAGTGTATAATTAATATATATATATATATATATATATATATATATATATATATATATATATATATATATATATATATATATATATAAATTTAAATTGTGTATTATTTTTAAAATATTTTAAATAAAAAAAAAGTTAAAAATAAATATACAATTTAATTTTTAAATTTATTATATTTTTATATGTTAGTATTTGAATTTAAATCATTGTATAGTTTAATTTCTGAATTTATCAAACATCATATAATTTAATTCTTTCGTTATCTCTATATTAACTGTTTGTTGATGTGACCCATTAAATATTTATGTAGCATGTTAAATATCAACTAATTATGTTACATCAATACTTATTTAATTTAAAAAAAGAGAGTAACTATACAATTTAATATTTAAATTTATTAAGTCCCTATAATTTAGTCATTGAAGTTATTATGTCTCTACAATTTAGTCATTGAATTCAAGTCATTACACTATTTAGTTTTCAAATTTATCAAATATTAAATAATTTGATAGTTTTATTATTTTTATCTTAATTCTTTAGTGATGTGACTTGTTAATTGCTTACGTAGTAGGTAAAATGTTAGGGATGTATAAAACCGAATAAAACTAATCAAACAAATTCAAACTATCAAAAAATCGAACAAAATCGATCTTGGGCGGTCTAATTTGGGGGTGAATCGATCGATTCAATTCGGTTCTCGATTGAAAAAAATTTCCAACCAAACTAACCGTCGTATTTTTTAAATATATTAAATTAATTATTTTTATATTATATATTTGTCATATTTCTTGATTTCTTTTTAACTATTCTTTGGCCCAGCCCTTCAGGCGTCATGGCCCAGCCTCACTCCACACATAGGCCTAATTTTTTTTGTAGTATTCTCTTACTTTGCTTCAGTTTCCGCGTGCTTTGCCAGAAAAATTAATTAAAGGGACAGTTTGAAAGGCAACCACATTTATTACAATTTAACTTCCTCCTTCCATGGGCTTGTGCATTTCTGTGCAGTAAAAGAAAGCATTCCATTCCCTTAATATCCATAATATTTAATAATAATCTATACTAGTTGCAAGGCACAAAAGAAACCAGTGGAGAGTAAGGCTGTACATGGGTTCGGTTCGATTCGGTTTTGGAGTTCAACCAAACCGAACCGAACCACTAAAATATAGCAAATATCAGACCTGGTCGGTTCGGTTTATGCTTGTTAAACTGAACCGCTAAAACAGCGTTTCGATTTGGTTCTGTTTTTCGAATTTTTTTTGGGCCAAATTTTTTCGATTTTTTTGACCCATTTGAATTTTTTTGGGCCCAGTTTTTTTTATTTTTTTTATCCATTTCAAATTTTTGTTTGGGCTCAAAGACCAACATTGATAAGCGTAACAAGGTTAAAGTTAATGTATTGATAGAATCTTAAGACAGAAAAAAGCATTAGCTGTTACACAAGTATATGCTTCTTTCTGATTTTGTGCCCTTTCATTTTAGGTCTCAATCATTTTTCACACATTTTCTACTACTACTTGAGATCATTTTACAAAATCCAGATTGTTGAAGTTACAAATGCAAGTCATGGCAACAAAGAATTGCCTGATCTAAGCTGCATAGATACTGCACTCTATACTTTGATCTCCATGTAAATCCCAATTAACTGGACTGTGTATTTTATCCACTTTATTGCTCACTAATTCCTTGAGACCATGCTTATTAGAATTCATGAAAGCTCCCACAGCTCCAAGAAACCCTTTATGCCACAAAAACATTTTCACCATAAAGTTCATCAGTTGTATTTTAGACTAATCCAAAGCAAACCTTACTGTATAGAAATTATAGTAAATTAATTCTTATCGCTGAGAAGAATTAATGTATGAAAGATTTTAATAGCAAAGGAAAATATCAAGAAAAGCTAGTAATAGGCTTAGCTGTTGGTAACTGATGTTATACAATTACGATAAATTACACTATATACTTCACATTCCAAATATACACATATACCTGATGAACAATTCCTGATCCAAGACGAACAACAAGCATGTTACGGAAAGCAGATGATCCCCATTTAAGGAAAGCAAACCTCTCCTTATTTCTCTCAAATTCCAATTCCATATTTTCCTGCAGTGCATTCTCTGATCTTGCCACATCAACCTGAGCTGAATGATTAATGACAAGGTCCACTGGGACCTAGATGGAGGTAATTTAGGTTAGAGCAATAATTACGATGTTTCTAAGAATAATATGACTTTAACAAGTAATGAGTGGATAGTGATGGACAATACAACCATAGACGTAAAATAAATGTGTAGTGCCTACTAAGAAGTAAAAATCAAGTACTAAGGAGAGAAATGCTTCTTCCACTTTCACGCCACCTTCGCACCTGTGTAGGGTAGCAGATTTTGATTTGTGTACAGATGGCAAGACAAAAACACAAACAAATCAAAATCTACCACCCTGCATTGATGTGAATGATGTGTGACAGTGTGAGTAAGTGGTACATATATTGCTACATACCAAAGGGTTGATCTTGTTGGGATCATCACCAAGATTCTTCATAGCGTCTCTCATTGATGCAATATCAACCATAGCTGGGACTCCAGTAAAGTCTTAATAAAGATAAACGGCTTAGTCAATTGAGGTGAATATAGCTCCAAACCAACATAATAAACGAACTCACAATTTGAACCTGCAGTAAGACATGGGCAGGCTTGAAAGAGATTTCAACTTGCTTGAGTGAAGTATTCTCCCAGTCAATAATCTTTTCAACATCATCCTTGGTAACTTCGAAGTCATCACAATTACGTATGGAAGATTCTAAAAGTATCCTAATTGAGTATGGTAGCCTATTTGCAGTAAATAGAACACAGTAAAAATTTTATCTGAACACATGAGCATTAGAAGATGACAAAAAAAGAAAAAAGAATACATGAGTGGTCGTGATATTTATTAGCAAAAGTCCTATTAATAAATTCAAGAAACCTTTGACAACATTTTGTATTAGGCTAAGTAGAGATGAGTAGTTATTGGTAACATACCAATTCTAGGATCATTTAGAGTAGGTAAGCTATAAAAATTTCCAAACTCTCCACCTTCACGCTTGGGGAGGCTGGTCAATATTCCCTTGAAGGCATGCTCAGAAGCTGAATTAAAGGAAAGAACAAATCCATATTTAATTTCCTACCATGATGAGCAATAAATTATTCAAAATCTACATTAATTCTTTTTTTTTCCTTTAATGTTAGGGGGAAGGGGGTACATGAAACAGGAAGTTTAATCTTGGGCGTAGGAAAATAACTAAATCCGTCACAACTTGCAGCAACATCCAGGTGACAATATGTCAACATATGTTCAAAATTATGGTTTTCTTAACACAAATAAGAATAGTTTGTTTTCTATATTTTGGAATAAGTAGAAAATGCTGAGTTTTTAAAATTTGCAAAGAGTTAAGGACCCAAGGAGACTGATCACATTTTTACTCTCCATCTATTAAAGAACTATACAAGAATTCCTAATCAAACTATAACTTTAGTATACAAAATGTAACAAAAATTCCATTATTATAACCTGAATTCTTAAAAAAAAAAAATCAACAACCAAGGTTTAGCATAATTTCATAATCTAGATAATATATCACAACATAATCAGAAAAAACAACCCAAAAATCCATATCATGAAAATTTCACCACCCCAGCCCAAAGATCATAAAAGCATTAACTTATGGTATGAAAAACAAATTGATAAGAGGCTATAATAGAAAATATTTTTATTACCATAAAGCTACCAGTTACAAGCCGCCAATAAAACTCAATAACCAGCTAAGTAGCATATACAAACACATAACACAGATATGAGACGGAATACACTATAAAAACCATGAAACTTGATAAGAAGACCAGGATACCACCATACTTGAGGATGCCACCACACAGATATGGATCAAGAATTATGGCTACAAAAATAAACATGTTCATGTTTTTTAAACTCCCCTAATATTTGTCATGTTTAGCTTTCATTCTAATAGCCATATTCTTTAATAGTGCATCATCATCACTCTCACACCAACCCTTCAAAGTCTTCTCAATAAGACAATATTCATGAAAATATTGAGATGAAGTCACATGTAAAGAGCTTGAAACATTTTTAGTTGCATCAAAAAAATCTTCAAAAACTTCACAAAATGTCTTGCATTAAGCCAATCTTTTGTGTTTGGGGGACCAAGTGGAGAATCAAAAAGAAATTGAGCATCCCATTCTTCCAACCTAAGAAATGCCCTTTGAAACTTCAAGGCACTCTCAAGGATAAGATATGTAGAGTTCCACCTTGTTGGAACATCCAATTGAACCATGCTCTTATCTTGTATCTTACTAAGCTCTATACATTTTTTTAATTTTTGCATTCGTGCGAGAGAAGCACGCACATATTTGCGAGCATATCTAATTTTACTTATTAATTCATGCATTTCTTTCAAGCCATCAGCAACAACAAGATTTAAAATGTGAGTACAACATCTAACATGCACGTATTCCCCCTTCATCACATTTTCATTCCACTCATTTATTTGCCTCCGCAAGTATGCTATGGCAACATCATTTGAACTAGCATTATCAACTATTATGGTAAAAACTCGTTCAATTCCCCAATCAATAAGACATTTTTCTATAGTTTGACCAATTACTTCTCCTTTATGACTAGTAATTGGAAAAAGTTCAAAATTCTCTTATGCAACTTCCATTCAGCATCAATAAAATACACAGTAAGACAAAGATAATTCAAATTTTGCACAGAAGTCCAGCAATCAATAGTCAAACAAACACTTTGAGAATTCGATGATAACACATTTTTCAATTTTCTTTTCTCATCTAAAAAAAGCCTATAGCAATCCCTAACCACTGTAACACGAGATGGAATAGGAAATAATGGCTGAACAATGCTCATAAAATATTGAAACCCTTCACCTTCAACAAACTTAAAGGGTAATTCATCAACAGTAGTCATCCTAGCTAGAGCTTGCCTACATGCATGAAGATCAAAACTAACCGATGATAAATTACTTCCAGTCCCTTCCCCTTGCTTTTTTCTTTTTGGTTGGAAAGAAAGAATAGCTTGGCTAGAGTATAATAATTCTCTAGAAAATTTTTTGCATTGCTTTTTTAAATGGTGGGCTATGTTAGAAGTTCCATTTCTTTTTTTATGAGAAGCATAGCTAGCCCCACACCAATTACATTAAGCCCTAGGCCAATTTGGATCACAACCCTTAATACCAGTAAAATGCTGCCATACCCAAGTTCAGATCTAGTGGGTTTTCTCTTACCTTCTTCAATGTCATCATCTTCATTGTTTTGCCCCTCTTGTACTTTTTTCTTCTTCAAAGCTGACGTACTAATCTCTTTATTTCTTTTAGAAGGCACTAAAGCTGCTTCATGCACACTTGGAGTTGGAGATCTTGATACTTCAGTGGCATTTGCATCCTCCAAATTTTTTTGTTGTATTTCTTCTGACTCATTCATATTTGACTACTCTTTGTCTCTAACTTTCTACCCAAAAAAAATTATAAAAAGCATGAAAAAGGAATCCCAACAAACATTAGGCTGTAACAGCAATTGAAATGTATTTAATTTTCCTATATAACATCATCTATAAGATTCAAGAATAAACAACCTTAAAATTACTGGTATAAATTTTGGGGCAAAATAACTTTTACCTAGGCATTGTCACGAGTCGAGGAAGTGACGAATCAAAATGATGAGTCAGTTCAGAGGTCAGAATGGATGAATCAGATTTCAGCAAAACTGAGGGACAGCATGTTATATAAATCAATAAAGAAAAATTTTTAAAATATAAAATGAAAGTAGGAGCCTTGAATAAAATGGTAGATTACCTCATATGCCAAGAGATTCAGCCTGGGTCTGTAACGATGGAAACATGACTGAGCAAACTAATACAATTAGCAGCTCAAAATGACAGCAGATATGATAGTATGTTTTCTTTGGAAGGGAGACATGTCTTTGGAAGGGGAAAAAATGGATGTGAAATCAACATATATCATGTTACCCAAGAGTATTAAGAGAAACCAACATATTCTTTTATCAATGTATTGAACCTTCAAATCAAATAAATAGCCAAGAAAAAGAAATGGAAAAATTTCATAACTGGTTAATTAGAAATTACAGCTATGATGCACAGGGAGGAAATATATCATGTAGATCAACTCACTAACTCAAAGAGGACAGATAAATTAGAAGAAATGGTTACTAGATACGGTAGGGAGAGGAGGGGGAAGATAAAAAAAAATCAGAAAATACAGATAAGATTAAGCAAAAGGAATGCAAGAGAATAATATACTAGGCAAATATGCTTGGTGTGGCCGATGGCCTAGGCAAGGACAGGTCACAGACTTGCCCGAAGATGTTAACGCAGCATCGAGCAGGCTTGTCGGCACCGGAGTACTGGCGGGTCAACAGGCTGTGCGAGTGTGAAGATGAACGAGCTGAAGCTTCGAACCGTGAACGCCTAGGGCTGAGCAATGAACTTAAAAGAAAAACGAAGAAGCAGTCGCAGAAGGCAGAAGCAAGCAGAGTCAAAGCCTAGGGATTTTGAGATTTGATTTGGGGGAAGAAACTAGAAAGAACCGAAGAAATTAGAAAAATCTAGAAAGGAGACACCAGTCAAAGTGTCAAACACGGGGTAGTACGAGCCGGAGTCTAAGTAAAAAAAATCTGTAAAATATTTTTAAAATATAATAAAAAATAAATTTAATAATATAAAATTAATATATTTAAAATATATCGGTCGGTTCGGTTCGATTCGGTTCGGTTTTTATTCAAACCGAAAATCAAACTGAACTGATCGGTTTTTCAAAAAAAAATCGAAAAAAACCGATTTTAATCAGCTTGGTTTGGTTTTGTACACCCCTAGTGGAGAGGTGCAACGGTAGTAAGGGAGTGATCATGTCTTGAGCCAAAAAAAAATTGAGAAATCGAACCAAACCAAACCATTTATACATAGTTTGGTTTGGTTCGGTTTTTTAAACCTCAACCAATCAAATAGATCTAATTTTTGCCTAAATTTATATGGTCGGTTCAATTTGATTTAATCTCTAAAATCGAACTGAAACGAACTATGAACACTCCTATTAAATGCTAACTAATCATGCCACATCAGCATTGACTCATCCATAAAATTTTGAAATGAAATTGTTCCCTCAACCTCATATAATGTTATTTGCTTCAAATTGTTGAATTAACTATTGTATTCATTTTATAAGGCAATAGAAATCGTGGAAGTATTCAAATAAAAGGGGGACTATTGTAAATGTATTTACAATTGAATGCAGAATTGTATCTTATTAGAATAATAACATTCAAATACGATCACAATGGCTAACTAATAAATATCAACTAGAACTATTTCGACATTAGAAAACTCAAATTAGAGCAAAAATTATAATAACTATTATAACACTGAACAAGAAATGATTAAGAATGTTGAAATCATGGCATCTTCTTATAGCTCAAAATGTATAAAGTGTCAAATTAACCATACATAGTTGTTAATATCACAAATTTTAAAATAAATTTCTTATTTTTAGTCTTCAAAAACTTATTAGAATAATTTCATAGTAAAAAGGTGTTTCACAGCATTGTTAGTTGAAGATAGAAAATGATATTTTCCAAATAAGAAGGGAAAACATAAAGTGAAAAAGGAAGCATTTTAAAAAAATTTTAAATTAAGTCAACACTGATGTAATATGATTAGTTGACATTTAACATACCACATAGACACTTAACGAGCTACATTAAAAGAAATTAGTATAAAAATAATATAAGGACTAAATTGTTTAATTTTTTATAAATTCAGGAATTAAATTGTACAATAATTTAATTCAAGGATTAAATTGTATGGACCTAATAAATTCATGGCCTAAATTGTGTGTTTACTTTTTTTTTAAAGCTGAATTAGCGCTGATGTGACATGATTAGTTGGTATTTAACATACCATAGACACTTAATAAGCCACGTTAACAAGAAGTTAGTGTTGAGATAACGGAATGACTAATTTGTTTGATATTTTATAAATTTGAGAACTAAATTGTACAATAACTTAAATTCATAGACTAAATTGTAAGAACATAGTAAATTTAAAGACTAAATTATGTATTTAATAAAAATATAATAACATAAATTTAAATAAATAAAAAATTTAAAAATTAATTTGAATAAAAAAAATTCAATCTTAATCCTAATGAATTTGAAAATACAAAAAAATTGTATAAGATGAAAATAAAAAAAGCTAAAAACTTGTATTTTAAAGGATTTTCCAAGACCAAAACGGCCTCAACCAAGTAAGCCCAGGTTGAGATAATATAGGGCGACAAATCATGGGCTCTATAACTCTACCTGAATTGAAAATTATGTTTATTTTAGTCAAACTTGACGTTTTGCATCTACTTTTTTCTTTTGTGTAACTTTTTGGTTTTACACTTTGCTTAATTAATTAGTATAATATATTATACTTAATATATCCAATTATTGATTTCATTCTTATAAGCCAGAATACATGTTGATACTTCTCTATTTTGGTGAAGGACATAAGTTTCGAATGTTTTTAAGTATACTATAGAAAAAAAGAATACAATAATAAAAGCTGAAAGTTTCTTGAAAATCTAAATCATATTGATTAAGTAAATCATAATAGTTCAATATAAACCAAGATAAAAGAGTAAAAGTAGAGATGGAAGTAAAGTAGAAAGATAAAACCTAATTTGCAGAATGTAAAGATAAAATACAATGCTTGAATTGCGGTAAATTCTACTCTAAGAACATGAATTAATCATTAATCATACTCTAAACCTAATCTAATGGTGTTTCTTAAGTTTAAAACTGAGTAAAAGTAAGTCTAAATGTGTGTGGCAATTATTTATCACGTCTTAAGATATTAACTGATAAAATGAAAGATGAAAGTTAATAACAGAACCTAATAGTTAATTAGGGATATCTTAATCACGAAAGTAGTTTGAAGTTCTCTAAAAATGAATCAATTAGTGGAAACGAGAAAATCGATTAATTAAATTCCATGGTTGGCATAGAAGTTAATGGATTTAGGTTGAACTAAGAACCACGAAAGTAGGCAATTGGATTAATCTAGGTACAATTAATAATGCTTGAAAGAGGTTATTAGTTAATTAAGGCTAAACTATCCCCAATTACCTAGATAATTGCAATTACAAGTACATATTGGTTATTGAATATCATAAGTGTGATAAATCATAGCCCTAAACTTTTATTAATTGGATTACCTATCAGTTTAATTGTAACAAAATCTCATCGAATTAGGATTTAGATAGCATATTTCGTATAATTTTAGTAATTGACCATTTTTTTCTATGGGATACAACCCGTACTCGCCGAACTAACTACAGCTACGCCGTGCACATGCAGTTATTTATAAAACACACACAAGTTTTTGACGCCATTGCTGAAGAACAATAGTCAATATTAGATACTTTGCGAAATAGCTAGATTAGATCCCTTTTTTTATATATGGTTTCTTTATTTTGTTTGTTGTATATTTTTTTAATTTTTTCTTCTTTTTTTTTTTAATTTTTTCGTTGTATTTTTTTTTACATTTTTTATTTTTTTTGTTTTTAGTTCTTTTTTTTTGTGACCTTTTTTACAATTGCTCATCAAATTTATTTAGTTAATCCTTGGTGGCAGCAACGGAGATTTAGCAGATTTCCTAAAAGAAAAATAAGGTTGAAACTAATATTTAAATTTCTCTAGTTGCTCCAAATAGTGTCAAACCCTCATCAGAATTGCTGGATGCATCAGGAGAGCAAGCTTGCCTAAACTGTTAAGTTAAAAAGTTGAAGATCATTTTGAAATACCAGAGCAAAATTAAAAAAGAGTGTATGAACATTGGAAATAGCTCAAGGCACCTTCAATTAGGGTTGTACACGGGTCGGTTCAGTTCAGTTTTGAAGGCTCAACCAAACTGAACCAATCCACTAAAATTCAATGGAAATCAAACCTGGTCGGTTCAGTTTATGTCTGTTAAACTGAACCAAACCAAACCGTTTTAACAGCGATTCGAATTGGTTCAGTTTTTTGATTTTTTGATTTTTTTTTTGTTAAATTTTTTTGGTTTTTTGGACCCATTTGAAATTTTTTAGGCCCATTTTTTTAATTTTTCTATCCATTTCGAATTTTTTTTGGGCCTATATCAGGAAGACCAACTTTTAATTTTTGTATCCACATCTGTATCTATTTCCAATCTAGTTTCTTTTTTTTTTAATCTTCTTTTAGTATCCAATTAACACCAATTCCAAATTTTAAATTTTTTTGCCTTGCTATTATTTTTACTCTCAAATTTTGTACTATCCTTAAATAGACCAGTGTGCACTACGAGTAGGAAGGGCACACAAAAAATGTACGTGCATGAGGGTACTCCCACTCATATTTATAATCATCAAAATCAAAATCTAGTTTTATTCATTCATTTGAATGAGAATTTGGCAGGGTAGCACACAAACAGATGGTTGATGGCAAAAACTCATAACTAATACAGGTACATAGAAAGCATTATTTTCAAAATGTACATAACTAGCTAATTCTGCTTCTCAATAATTTGCCTTAAGATCCAGCATGGCGGTGACCACTTATAGGTCCTCCAAGTGTCAAAACCAACCCTTTAAGATCGCTCCTGATTTTTTGCTCTTCAGATAGAGATGGAGGAGTTCCTCTTATGATTGAAAATAGTTTAGCCAATTGACACGACTCTCCACGGGAACAACTAGTTACCTGTTGGGAAGCCCTCCAATTTTCCTCATGATTTGAGTTCAGAAATGGTTGGTTGGAGGGAGATGTACTATATAAAGAAGAACTAGGTTCAACACTTGTCCCCCTTGACACTACTCCTATAACATCCCGTAATTTTTGTTTTTTAAATAATAATGTTTTGTTATAAACAAATATATTTTTATTTGTTTAAAAATAATTATGTTCTGCTAAAAGCAAGTATATTTTTAATTAAAATAATTATTGTTTTGCTTAAAATAATTATATTGACCTTTAATAAATTTTGTTGTATTTTTAGAAATATTCTTTCTTTTATTTTGTATAAAGATATTTATTTTATTAATATTGTTATCAAGAAAAGTCATGATTTAAGAATTTAACTAAAAGTTTATGAAAATGTAAATTTTTTAAAAAATTTGGGATGTTTTAGGATGAAAACGGTATTTATATGAATATATATAAAATAAAATCTTATTATTCAATTATTAAATAATAATAATAATTATAATAAAATAAATAAATAAAAAGAAGGAAAAAGGAGAGGGGAGACGGAAATTGAAGAAGGAGCGTTTGTAAATTTGATGAATAGTAGAATGAATAATGATAAATAGTAACTTTCAATTTCTCTCTAGATCTGGAATGCCTATTAGTTTTCTATCTCTAAATTGAGGATACCACTAGATTTAGGATGGAAAATACTATGGTTTTAACTGATTAATTTTTCAAATCAGCCATTGAATTATCGTAGATCTGAAGTAAAAAATCTCAAAAAAATGTAAATTCTAAAAGTTTTACTTAGAGACCTCCAATTAAAAATCTAACACTGTAGATAGATTTAGGAGTTAGATAAACCTTAGGATATAAAATTTTTCAACTATCTGACAACTTTTTGTTCTTGGTGAATAGTAATTTTCGACGGTGAATAGTATTTTTCAGTAGTGAATAGTGACCAAGTTCCCCGGAGTCATTTTCTTGATTTTCGGACCCTCCGAACACGTTTTTGAAGTCTATTTAGTCAAATGTGGATTGAAAAAGTGCACTTTGGAGCTGTTCAATCTGGAGCTCTTACCCTGTGAGTAGATAATTCTTTCTATGACTTACCCTATACTCTTCTTGAATTATAAATGTATAATTTTTTCTGTTTACAAATTATTTATACTATCATAAGTTTATTAAATGTATTGAAATATCTGTTATACTTACGAACTGGCACATAGTTTAAGAAGAGTATGGTTTTAAAAATAGATTTTGGAACTCATTGAATATGTGGTTCTAAATGTATTTATCATTATTTGATAAAGTGAATATTATATGCACGATGCATTGATTTGAAAGCTATATACTTGTGAAAATAATGTATGTCATATTATAATGAGATTGCATGGTAAGCGTAAAGCTCATGGTGAGCTGCTTGATAAATATGACAAGCGTAAATTTCATGGCGAGCTGCTTGATAATTTTACATGTATTTATATGTATTGATGAATATCGACTGGTTGTATGACTTGTGATGAATAGGTATGCCCTATTAGCCTGAGTGAGCCGGGGGAGGGCCGCTCCAACTGGGTGACAGTGGTAATGTGGGGGGGTAGGAGGGTGATGTACTCACATTCCCTGTTCACTTATTGTGACTGTAGTCGAGGTCACTATGCGTATAGTAAATGAGTTATATTTTCTTTGCATTGAACAGATTGTCGAGTGAGGCAAGTGCATTAAAAGTGATGATTTTATCTCCAAATCTTAATATTTTACTATAGCTTATACAGCTGAGCATAACAACATTTGTTTAATGATCATACCGTGCAGCATATAGTTTTGGATATCTGAATATCCTTTATTTTGAGAATATTTGAAATACGGGTCCCATATGAATGTACTTCTGAACTGTATTATCTATGTAACAAATTTTAAAATATAAGTACATCCACATGCTGACCTAAGAGGTTATAGGATGAATTATTTACTCACTGAGTTGTCAAACTCACTACACAATATTTCCACATTTTTCATATGAGAATACAGAGTCTGATCCTGCAGATAGGTGATCAGTTAGGTGACATATTCTGTGGGTGAGTCTACGTTGCTTCCAAGACTCACGATTTTTGAATTATACTGTATTTGTATTCTAGAGTGCTCTGAACGCTACAGGTAGGATTCCTGTTTCTGCTGTACTTTGATGTTTATAGACTTGGTTTGTATATTGTGTATACATGAGAGAAATGACAAAGAATTGAATTGTGTATCTTTATGTAGATTATCTGATTGTAGGAAAAAAATGTTTATTTTACGTAACGTAAATTGAGAGCGTTACAAGTTGGTATCAGAGCAAAAGGTTTTCTTGTGGCTATCAAAGCAAATGATTCTGTAGTAGGACTTTAAGTATGGGTATGTAACCGCAGACATATTTATACTCACGGTGCTGCTGTGGAATTCTATAGGGTATCGTCCTCTTCTTCCTTTTGACTATTTTCCTTAGATATGCGATGTTTAAGAAACAATAAGTATGTCCTAGACAATGTTTCTTAAGTGTAGACTATCAGTTCAGCTCTTGAACTCATGTTGATGAACAATGATAAAGAGAACTCTCTTTGGTATAAAGAAAAAGAATTAGCTAAAAATAAGAAAATTTCATCCAAACACAAAGGTAATGGCGTGTTCGGATGTCAATTAGGTTTGAATTGATTGTTTGATTTGTTTATGTAAAAAAATATGACGAATGACTAATACAATTTTGATAATGGGTTATGATGTGATCAAGGTTGTTAACTCTAAGATAACGATTTGTAATAAAGTGAGTGTTTTGAAAATAGATTTAAATCTCTTCTTGGATGGATGAGTTGGAATCTATATATATAAATGGATTTTGTAAGTTGTGGGTTGGATTGAATTTAAGAGCAGAGAATCTATGAAGATAATATTTTCAATGATATATTTTGTTTATATAAAGAATTCGAAGACAGTTTGGGTTTCAATAATATTGTGTATAAGCATTATGAGAAAGAAATGTTTATCCATGGAAATTTAAAATTTGAGGTATGCAAAATGGGCAATTCATGTGAAGGACTCTTGGATAGACATAAATTTTTCATGATTGATTGTTAAGATATTGCATAAGCATGTTAAAGAATAAAGTCAAAATAGGTTGAACTTGTTTAAGTGTTTTGAAGTGCAATCTAGCTGATACAGTATGAAGATGTCATCAATAGCAGAAAATGTTAATAAAGGAGTTGCAAATAGTAAGCAATCATGGAAGCAAGTACCCAGTAATTTAATTTCACCTTTAGCGATCATAAGTTATTACAAAAAGGGGTGCTAAGGATATTTAACAGTGGTGAGAGATGTTGATATAAAGTATACTAATGTAGATCAGGTTCCAGTAGTTAGGAAATTTCCTGATGTGTTTTCAAAAGAATTGCCTAGATTACCCCCGAAACGAAAAATAAAATTTGATATTGAT
Organism: Gleditsia sinensis; assembly: GCA_037074535.1. Classification (NCBI taxonomy): domain Eukaryota; kingdom Viridiplantae; phylum Streptophyta; class Magnoliopsida; order Fabales; family Fabaceae; genus Gleditsia; species Gleditsia sinensis. The sequence goes on along the minus strand of CM073463.1, from coordinate 59,380,208 downwards.
TTACTCCTTGGAACCCAACTAGTATCTATATCCCTAGATAGAATGATATTGACTGAATTTAAAAAAAAATAGTTACAAGACTTGTTAGAAAAGGAATTTAAATACTCTATTACTTTTATTTGGAGTGCTCCAGTTCTATCTGTGTAAAAGAAAGATGGATCACTATGACTATGCATAAATTATAAATAGTTGAATAAGCTAACAGTGTGGAATAAATACCCATTACCTCGTATAGATGATATGTTTGATCAGTTACAAGGTGCTCAATGTTTTTCAAAAATTGATTTGAGATATGAGTAACATTAATTAAGGATAAGAGAAGAGGATATACGAAAATTTTCTTTTAGGACTCATTATGGGCATTATGAGTCCTTAGTTATGTCATTTAGTTTGACAAATGTCCTAGCTGCATTCATAGATTTAATGAATAGTAATTAGGTCATCATTGGATCAATTTGTTATTATATTTATTGATAATATACTATAATATTTCAAGAGTTTAGAGGATCATAAGCAACATTCAAAGATAGTTTTACCAACTCTAAGAGAGTATGGCTGGTAAAGATGGTATCCAAATAGATTCTAAAGAAGTAGAAGCGGTATAGGAATGACCACATCTTACTACAACTACAAATGAAGATCCAAATCTAATTTTTGTTTCCTGTGGTTGTCTGCCGTCCATTCTATTTGAGCCATAGTTGGATCAGGTACATGAACATATGCTTGTAAAGCATCAATCAACTCCTCAGCATTTGAAGCCGAGATGAGAATTCATCGTGCTGAGTGTGAGATGAACCTTTGTTCCATAGCATGATTAAGGAAAGACAACAGACCATCAAAGAAGTGGTTAACATTTAACAAACCTATCGGTTTGTGATGCATATTTAGTTGTGCCCAAGAGACTATTTAGAAAATTTCTTTTAAAGTACCAAAACCCCCTGGTAAGGCAATGAAGGCATCAGCATTGCTCATCATTCTAGCCATGAGCTCATGCATGGAAGCTACCCTAAACTCTTCCTCAATTTTCTTTTCTATGATGTTAGATGCAGCTAGAGCTGTAAGAATAATACTTAGAACTTGACATCCTCCTATATGTACAGCTGTAGACACACACCCCATTAACCCACGGTTACCTCCACCATAGACTAAATGAATTTTTTTCCTGGCCAGTGCCATACCCAGATTTTGTGCTGCTTTCACATACTCTCCATATTTTTCAAAACTAGAACCACAAAAGACACAAATATTTCGAAATTGACGGAATGCAATTCCCTCCATAGCTGCACACACTCTAACTTTGAGTATGAGAAGATAAAGATACTAATGTGTGTATTTATAGGACTCAGAGAAGAGCATACTTATGATAAATATACAAATAGGATAAGTATAATTAGAAGAGCTGTTGTGTATGTTTTACCAAATACCGCAAGCGCACGGCGTAGCTGTAGCTAGTCCGGCGAGTACGGGTCGTATCCCACAGAGGACAATGTCGATTACTAGAATTATGCAAAACGAGCTATCTAAATCGATGTAAAGCGATAGAGAGTTTGTCACAATTAAGTAAATTAAGAATTCAATTAACAAAGCCTAGGGTTAGGATTTACCACACTTATGATATTCAACACTCAATATGTACCTCTAATTGCAATTATCTAGGTTATTGGGGATGGTTTAGCCTTAATTAACTAGCAACCTCTTTCAAGCGTTACTAATCGTACCTAGGTTAATCCAATTTCCTACTTTCGTGATTCTTAGTTCAACTTAAGTCCATTAAGTTTTATGCCAACCATGGAATACAATTAATTAGTTTTCTCGTGCTCACTAATTGATTCATTTTTAGAAAACCTTAAACTACTTTCGTGATTAAGATATCTCTAATTAACTATTAGGTTCCGGTATTAATCTTCACCTTTCAGTCCATCAATTAATATCTTAAGACATGATAAATATTGGCCAAACATTCATCAACTTATATAACCAATGCTTAATAACTAATCCTAATTAACCATAGATAACACAATTAGGGTTTCATTAACTCAATCAGCACAATGTATCATCACACCATAAGTGGGTTTACCAAAACCCTATATCAAAACTACTCAAGCATAATAGAAACAGAAATTAAAACCAAATTCATTAAACAAACCATAAGTGTTCAATACAATTCAGGAGAAAGAAGTAGAAGTAGGAGTAGAAGTAAAGATGGAAAGATAAAATCTGAGTTGCTGAATGTAGAGATGAAATACAATGCTGAATCAATGTGAAATCTAACCTAAAACATGAATTGAACAATTAATCCTACTCTAAATCTAATCTAATGGTGTTTCCTAACCTTAAAACTGAGTAGAGAAGGTCTGAAATGCGTTCCCCCCTCTTGGCTGTGTTTTCCCCTCAATATATAACACTTTGGCCACTCAAAACCCTAAAAAATACGATGTGCGCGGACCCACAGCAAGGCCGTGTTCCAAGACACGGCCTGGCCGTGCTTCGGGCTGGATTCTGGGGAGTTTCTACAGCTTTGACCCAGAACACGGCCTGGCCGTGTTGCATGCCACCAAGCACGGCCTGGCCGTGTTGGGGGCTGCCATGCTCCTTTCTTACTGATTTTTGGTGGGCTTCCTCCTCATCTTGTTCCAAGTCCATATGACACTTTTCATGACTGCTTTCCCTTGCTTTTTGGCCTCTTTTGCTCACCTACAAGCATAAAAACAACCAAAACAGTATCCAAAGTAAAGCATAACCAAAAGTAGGGAAATAACCACAAGTTTGCTATGAATTAGAGGATAAAATATAGCCATTAATACTCAAAATTCCCTTTTATCAACTCCCCCATGCTTAAACCTTTGCTTGTCCTCAAGCAAATAACATATCATATCAGGAAGGGGGAAAGATGTAATCAGATTTCAGAAGATAGAAAAATGCAATATAGATAATTTGTCACTCAATCTGTGTGCACACAATAGATATATGAATAGACATTTATCAGATAGTCTCTATTCTTCTAAAACTAAACCAAAAATTCTTCTATTATATATATGTTTCTATTGTTACCATTGGTTGTATGCATCAAATTGATTTTTGTACACTCAAGTAGGCCACCTCATTCTTTAGATCTCCCTATGTTGCCTTACCCTTATTTCTATTTTATCACTCTTTTCTCACTCAAACTCTTTTACTTTCCATTATTTTCTTTTTCTTTTTCATTCATTTAATTTTTTTTAGAAATATGCGGTGAGTGCATTTTATGCTCCATCTCACTAGGGTAAAGGCATCTAGGTACTCATACTAAGGCCTTTTAGTGCCTTGAAGGGGTACTCAGAGTGAAAACTTTTTGAAGTGCACATTCCCTCATTTTTCACCTCTCCCTACCTTCACACTCTCATAATGTTAAAATCAAAAATAGTATACAATTCACAGCACAATAGAGAGATATTTTTCAAAAAATTAGAGGTTTAATCCTAGAAGAGAGAGACTAAAATTATAACTACCTATTTCATATCCTATTGTGTATCACATGTTCATGAGTTAAAAATTAACCTATATTATGGCACTCTATCTCTGAAATAGCAAACTTTATGATTATACAATGAAACAAGCGATACAAAATTCAATCAGTGAAAACTACAAGCCTAAAGTCTACTCCTCCATGCTTAAACTTGACATTGTCCTCAATGTCAGTATAAATGAAAGTACAGACAAAGGAAGAAGTAACTTACTTGCTTATTGGTCTTCTAAAGGAGGAGGTTGAGGGTTCTGACTCAGGTGCCAAGTGTATAGCATCAGCAATAGGTAAGCCAGATATAAGCAATGCAGTATTTTAAATTGGAGCTGGGCTAAAAACACAGACCACTCATGCTTTGGGCTGGATGGCCCTTTTCCTCTTTTTTTTAACACACCTGGGGCATGGCAGTGTCTTGGGACACGGCCTGCCTGTGTTGCTAGTGGGTTTTCTCCAAATATGCAGGATTTGGCCCATGCTTGAAGCACGGGTGTGGTGGAGGACACGGCCTAGCCGTGTTGCTGCTTGGAAACCTTAATTCTTCGAATTTTGCCTCAGCTTTTGATTCTTTCCCTTAATTTTAAGCATTTTTAATTACCTTGGGCACATGGGAATGGACCTATAAATCATATGGAAACACTCATTAAACTATAACCTAAGAAATCAACTGAAATTAAAGATATAAACTAAACTAAAAACTAGAAAACAAAACCAAAAGAAACTTTTAAAAATTAAAATGTAGGTTGCCTCCCACAAAACGCTTGTTTAAAGTCATTAGCTTGACTCTTTGGCATGCTTTTCACTCAAGGAGGCTTGAAGAGAGTTTGAATAAATCTCTTTTTAATCCATTGTCTCTTAGTATGAGTCCTGAGGCTTTTCCTAATGGCCTTCAAAGATGCTCTTGGCTCATTCTTTTCCTCCTTAGCTCCATTAAGGTTGGGAGGAGGTGGCTTAGGTTTTAATTTTGGAGTTTGGATTGGCTCCTCAACAGCCTACTTTTCCTTCCCCTATTTATCATAAACCAAAGAACTTTCCACAGAGCATAACTCAAGTAGGTCAGACGGAGGAAAATTCATGACATAATCATCCATATTTGGTTTAGGTAAACCAATCATACAACAAGATTCATTTAGGGATGGAGGGTTCATTATATCATTCAAACTAAACTCTAATTTTTCATCCCCTACATTCAAAAAAAGCTTTCCATCTTTTACATTTATATTGGCACCAACCGTAGCTAGGAAAGTCCTTCCAAGAATGATGGGGATTTTATCATCTTCTTCCATATATAAAATAACAAAATCAACTGGTATGAAAAATTTACCTACCTTTAGAGGAACATCCTTTAATATACCTACCGGATGCTTGATTGATCGATCAGCCAAGTGAAGAGAAATGGTGGTAGACTTTAAGTCACTCATCTGAAGCTTTTGGAAAACCGAAAGAGGTATGAGGCTGACACTTGCTCCAAGGTCACATAATGCTCTTTTTATTTTTATATCTCCAATGGAGGAAGGAATGGATAAGCTTCCGGGATCCTTAAGCTTTTGAGGAAGCTTATTCTGGATTAATGCACTTGATCCCTCTGTCAGTGCCACCACAGCATGCTCTTCAATTTTCCTCTTGTTTGAGAGGATCTCTTTCAGGAACTTTGCATATGATAGCATTTGAGAGATGGCTTCTAGAAATGGGATATTGATATCAGCTTTTTCAACACATCCAGAAATCTCCCAAACTACTTCTCTAACTTGGCCTTAACTAACCTTTGAGGAAAAGGAATTGGTGGCTTGTATGGTTCAGGAGCCACATATTTTGGCTCTTCTTCCATCTTTTCTTCTTCTTCTAATTCTTCTTTTAATTTCTTCTCAGATGTAGCCTGAGGTTCATTTTTCTTTACCTCCCCACTTCTCTCAGATTCAGCCAACTGCTTACTACTTCTCAAAGTAACGGCATTACAATGCTCTCTGGGGTTCTCAGTTTGGCCTGGAAGTCTGCCAAAGTTCCTGTTAGATAGACTTTCTTACTGTGCTATCTGAGTTTCCAATATCTTGCTATGAGTAGCAAGCGAGTCTACCTTGGAGGCTAAATCTTTAATAGCCTCATTCATAGAATGGTTCTGGGCTCTGAATTCATCATTCTGCTTACTCTGTGTGGAGATGAAATTCTCCATCAGAGCCTCCAGATTTCACTTTGGCTTAGGAGGAGCTGGGTTGAATGGCCTTTGATTCTGATATCCAGGAGGCTGCCAAAAATTATTCTGAGGCTGATTTGCATTCGGCTTGTAAGGGAGATTCGGGTGATTCCTCTAGCCTGGGTGTATTGAAGTAAGGGTTTCCAAGTTGGCATTCATTGGCTACATGGCCAACACTCCCATAAATTTCACAGTCTAATGATGAAGAAGAGCCAACAGCATTGATGCTCAACTTATCTAACTTCTGAAACAGGGCATCAACTTTAGAAGTAAGATGATTAAACGCATCTACTTTATACATACCTGCTGCTTTTTTTGGCTGCCTTTCACTTGACCAAGAGTAGTGATTTTGAGCCATGTCTTCAATTAATTCATAAGCCTCATCAACTGTTTTGTTCATAAGTGCTCCTCCAGCTGCAGCATCCACAGACATACGGGTGTTGTAAATCAGTCCATTGTAGAATGTATGGACTATCAGCCACTTCTCCAGCCCATGGTGTGGGCATATCCTGAGGAGCTCTTTGAATCTCTCCCAAGCCTCATATAATGATTCCCTATCCTTCTGAGCAAAAGTAGTGATCTAATTCCTCAGGTGGGCCATCTTGCTCGGTGGAAAATACTTGGCCAAGAAAGCTTGAGAAAGCTATTGCCAAGTGGTAATGGACCCTGATGGAAGAGAGTGCAACCATGCACGGGCCTTGTCCCTCAAAGAGAAAGGGATCAGTCTCAATCTGATGGCATCTGAAGATACCCCATTCAGTTTCAGGGTGTCACAATACTCCAAAAAAATTGACAGGTGGAGATTTGGGTCTTCAGTAGGTGACCCTCCAAATTGATTTTGCTGAACCATCTGCAAAAGAGAAGGCTTCAGCTCAAAGTTGTTGGCCTCAACAACAGGTCTTACAATGCTGGGATTCAGGCCATGACTATCCGGGGCGGTGAAATCCTTAACAGATCGGTTATCTCTTTCTGCCATGATAGATGCAGAGTTTTCTTATTGTTGTCTTTTTCTTATCCTTCGTAGGGTGCGTTCAATTTTCGAGTCAAATTCAGCAATGAACCTACGGTTTCTTCGCATAAAAGAGAAACACTCCTATAAGGGAAGAAAATAGGCAAAAATTAGCAAGATAAAGTAATGCAGAGAAATTAAAAAAAAGTGATATAGTCTAACTATTTCACAATCTATCTAATATTGACAATTATTCCCCGGCAACGACGCCAAAAACTTGTTGTGTGTGTTTTACCAAATACCACAAGCGCACGACGTAGCTGTAGCTAGTCCGGCGAGTACGGGTCATATCCCACAAAGAACAATGTCGATTACTAGAATTATGCAAAACGAGCTATCTAGATCGATGTAAAGCGATAGAGAGTTTGACACAATTAAGTAAATTAAGAATTCAATTAATAAAGCCTAGGGTTAGGGTTCACCACACTTATGATATTCAACACTCAATATGTACCTCTAATTGAAATTATCTAGGTTATTGGGGATGGTTTAGCCTTAATTAACTAGCAACCTCTTTCAAGCGTTACGAATCGTACCTAGGTTAATCCAATTGCCTACTTTTGTGATTCTTAGTTCAACCTAAATCCATTAAGTTCTATGCCAACCATGGAATACAATTAATCGGTTTCCTAGAGAACCTTAAACTACTTTCGTGATTAAGATATCCCTAATTAACTATTAGGTTCTGGTATTAATCTTCACCTTTCAATCCATCAATTAATATCCTAAGACGTGATAAATATTGGCCAAACATTCATAAACTCATATAACCAATGCTTAATAGCTAATCCTAATTAACCATAGATAACATAATTAGGGTTTCATTAACTCAATCAGCACAATGTATCATCACACCAAAAGTGGGTTTACCAAAACCCTATATCAAAACTACTCAAGCATAATAGAAACAGAAACTAAAACCAAATTCATTAAACAAACCATAAGTGTTCAATACAATTGAGGAGAAAGAAGTAGAATTAGGAGTAGAAGTAAAGATGGAAAGATAAAACCTGGATTGCTGAATGTAGAGATGAAATACAATGCTGAATCAATGTGAAATCTAACCTCAAACATGAATTGAACAATTAATCCTACTCTAAACCTAATCTAATGGTGTTTCCTAACCCTAAAACTGAGTAGAGAAGGTTTGAAATGCATTGCCCCCCCTCTTGGCTGCGTTTCCGCCCTCAATATATAACACTTTGGCCGCTCAAAACCCTAAAAAATATGGTGTGCGCGGACCCGCAGTACGGTCGTGTTCCAGGACACGGTCTGGCCGTGCTTCGGGTTGGATTCTGAGGAGTTTCTGCAGCTTTGGCCCAGAACACGGCCTGGCCGTGTTGCATGCCACCAAGCACGGCCTAGCCGTGTTGAGGGTTGCCATGCTCTTTTCTTGCTGATTTTTGGTGGACTTCCTCCTCATCTTGTTCCAAGTCTATATGGCACTTTTCATAACTGTTTTCCCTTGCTTCTTGGCCTCTTTTGCTCACCTACAAGCAGAAAAACAACTAAAGCAGTATCCAAAGCAAAACATAACCAAAAGTAGGGAAATAACCACAAGTTTGCTATGAATTAGAGGATAAAATATAGCCATTAATACTCACAATTTTCCTTTATCAACAACTATGTGAATGATTAGTGGATATAATTTAAATTAAAGTTGAAATTTTCAAGAATGACGGTAAGCATGTATATGTACAGTAGTTGTGATAGTCGCTCATATTAGGCATATAAAGAGAATAAGGTTAAGATATCACCAAAAATTTGTCTTTTCCTTGTTATCTTTGATGAAGCATTGATGTCTTGATTCTTGTAGGGAAGTTGTAAGTGATAGGCGTAATTGTAAAAAACAATAATTAAAATACAAACAAGTTAGTTGTTGAAGAGGGACAATCAAATGATTTATTTTGTTTTCTCAATGTTCTTGCTAGTCGACTATCGATATTATTAAGTCGACTAACTATTTTGAGAAATTTTAATTTGAACTAGTTATTCTACAGTTGATTGATTACATCTATTTTGAAGCAATCAACTACATTCTACCAGTTAACTACATATTCTTTGATTTAATATATTTAAAATATAATAAAAATTTAAATTTAATATTATAAATTTAATATATTTAAAATAATTTGGTTGGTTCGGTCTGGTTCAATTTGGTTTCTGTCCCAATCGAAAACAAAACCAAACCAATCGGTTTTTTTTTTTTAAAAAAAACTAAACTAAACCTCTCAAAATCGGTTTTGTTCAGTTTTTAAACGGGTTGGTTTGATTCGATCGGTCCGAATCGGTTTTATACACCCTTACCTTCAATAAACACATTCTAAGCCTATAAATACATATCCAAGGCTGAATTAAAAGGCAAGAATACATATAGATTAAGAGAAGCTATTTCACTATTCCTCTTCCCATATTCGGTTGGTATATCAATGGCAAATTTACTCAATGAGGGTCATTGTGCTAAAAGGTTCTTGAGAGCATTAAATTTCTATTATTCATCTTTTATTCACTGAGTTCTTTGTGGGAGAGTCTTAATGATTTGTGAGTTTGCTAGATTTTGTAAAACTTTAGGAAGTGTGAGGTTGCTTGGGTTGAAGATTGTAAAAAAATTTGTGACTTGCCTGAATTTGTAAGGACGTTGTGAGTGTAATATTGCGTGAGTTATGGGTTGTAAAATTTTTGGAGACTTGTGTTTGGGAGTTTGTTGAGAAAAACTTGTATAACTCAGAGGTGTAAGGTTGTCGGTTTAGGCGTAAAATCTTGGTCCATGTCTTAGTTGTATTATGATTATCTAATATAATAAAATTCCCTGGCTTTGTACTTGGAGAGTGGGTCTAAGATTGCTATTGATTTCAACCACTATAAATTCTTGTGTATATTGATTTATTTTTCTGTACTTTACTTTATTTGGAAAATTTATTTTATCAAATCCAAACTGGCAAACTTTATCTTCAAAAGAAGCAAGCTAATCTTTAACCAGCAAGCAACATTTTATAACAATTTTTCTAAGGTTATCTCATCGCTTCTAAGCAAACATTTTTACTAGTGTTCTTGAAATATTCAAGTTGCTATTTTACTTAAAAAAAATATTTATCTTGTATATATCATTGAAATTGTGATAAATTTTGAAAAACACACTCATCCAATTCAACCCCTCTTCTTGATTGTGATAACTTACAATTGGTTTCAAAGCAGTTTGTCTTTATTTGCAAGCTTAATTTTCTTGAGAAAAGACCTCACCACAAGATGAATCCGAATTATATGGAAAGACATTCCACAAATCAGCCACCATTTTTTTCATGGAAATAGCTATGCCTACTAGAAGGAAATTAAAAGTTTCATTCAATCCATAGATTATCAAGTTTGCTAGTTATTGCAAATGGTCCACATATCCCAAAAAGAATTGAAATTGCGGTTAAGGTAATAAAGCAAAAAGATGAGTGGAATGAGCAATGTTCAAATTCAAAATAACTATGTGAAATTAACTTGTTCTTAGTAGTATTGTCAAATTCGGAATAATTGTTTGAAAGAATTCTTTTTTTTTTCCACAGAGATCTCACACTTTGTTTTTTTGCATGATAATTCCACAATGCTTGTTTGAAGTCCAAAATCTCTATGCAATCCAAGGACCTCATGACACGTATGATTATCCACTCCTTTAAATGGTGATATTATGGTGCCCTTGATGCAGGATGAAAAGACAGAGGTGCCTTTAGTTTCTGAAAACATTTTTTATTTTTGTTTTTATTTTTAAAAAATAAATTTTATTTTATATTTTTTATATTTTTAAAAATATTTTTGATTTGTTTCATTTTATTTTTATTTTAAATATTTTTTAGTTATATAAACAGTAAAATACTGTTTATATATATTGTAATAAGTTTGAAATAATTACCAAAATATTACCGATATAATGCGTTATAATACTGAAAATTTTAAAAATATTTTTTTAAAATTTTTATAAATTCAAAAAATATTTTTTGAAAAAAAAAATAAGCAAATGTATTGTTAATCTTATTTTCTAATTTTATTGAAAATGATAACAGAAACACACTTAAAGTTTTTGCTTATTTTACTATTTAATATTGATGTAATTATTTTTAAAATTTATGATATTATAATTAATTATAATAGAATAATGAGTAAATACATATTTTAGTCCTCAAATTTATCAAAGACGTATAATTTAGTCACTGAATATATGTTAGTGAACACGTTAATCCTCAAATTGAGTAAGTGTTAAACAAATCAGTCCCTCTATTATCTCTATCTAGACTGTAAGCTAACGTGGCACGTTAAATGCCTATGATACTTTATTATTTCTATTTAGACTGTAAACTAATGTGACATGTTAAATATCTATGTATCATGTTAAATGATAACTCATCATCCACATAAGCAATGACTTAACTTTTTTAAAAAATTCTCCTAAAATTGTAAGTCTCCAAACGGTGCATTTTGGATATATCGTTTCTTCCCCACTCACTCTTTCTCCCCTCCCCCATAAACATCCTTTGTTCTTCCATTGAAGCCCACAACGAAGGCCACTGTACCTATCGCACATAGCACCACGTTAAATGCCTATGATACTCTATTATTTCTATTTAGACTGCAAGCTAATGTGACATGTTAAATGCCTATGTATCATGTTAAATGATAACTCATCATCCACATAACCAATGACTTAACTTTTAAAAAAAATTCTCCCAAAATTGTAAGTCTCCAAACGGTGCATTTTGGATATTCCTTTTCTTCCCCGCTCACTCTTCCTCCCCTCCCCCGTAAACATCCCTTGTTCTTCCATTGAAGCCCACAGCGAAGGCCACTGTACCTGTCGCACAGAGCACTAGCAAACAACACTGTACCCATTGAAGAAAACCGTCAAAGCCTCATTCCCAGAGCACTGCAAAACATCGTCTGTTCTCGTCTTACTTATTCACCACGAAAACCCTCATGATTCAATTCAGGTATTGTAGCATTGGCATCATCCTTTTCGATGAAAACCCTCTTCCTTATTCATCTAATGCAATACCCAAGAAATTTTTAATATAGAGGAAGTGTTGCCTGTAGTCTAATTGAATCAAGAGTATAAGCCCATGGAAGAAATTGTTAGGAGTTTGCATGAAGTATAAGCCTATGTCACGTTATATATCAACATTCCTCATAATAAGTATAGTCTAATTGAATGACTCATCATTCATAGTATTAAAAATAGCTTCATAAATAGTTTCATATTAGGAGTTTCAGTCAGAAGTATAAGCCCATGTCCTTTGGTGAATTGATTAGCCAAAACATTGTGGTTCAGTCACTTATGAATGTTGTTTCAAGGGATCAAATTGCTTCCCTTTATCTTTTCCAAGGTCCTTGTGGTACTAGTAAAACATCAACATCCAAATTTTTTACTGCTACCTTGAATTGTATGGCTCCTGATGCAAGTAAGCCTTGTGGGCATTGCTGAGAATGCACTAATTTCATTTCTTTCAAGAGCAAGGATCTTTTGGAAGTTGATGTAACAAATAAGAAAGAGATTGATAGAGTTAGATATATATTGAAAAGACTCAGTAAATTCATCATTAGCCTTCTCATAGTACATGGTCTTTGTGATTAATGAGTGTTACTTGCTACCCTATAAGATGCAGAAACTACGTTAGAATAACTGATTTTGCTGGGAAAAATTATTACTACTTCACTTGTTAATGAACTTGTGAGTTTGCTGTGAATATTATTCTTTGACATAATTTGAAAATGAAAGCATTCTACATTTCTTTATTTTGATAATTAATTATGCTTTGTTGAAATAAAAATTTGCTTGGTTAAATGAATTTCATTCAAACTTAATGATATTGTGTATTACTTGCATCAGGTTGTTGTTTTAGAAGAAAAATTACTGGAACTTTTGGAGTAAGTAATGTCATCAAACACTACAAAAAAAAGTGAAAAGAGCCAGAGAACTGATGGACTCTGGAGTTAATATAATGGTTTTGATATCTCAAATGGCTAGCCTTATTATGGACATTATTGCTGGATCATATACTGTCATTGATGCCTAACCTGGTGAGTTGGATCTTCTTTATCTTAATTTGGGCATTGATAATAGCAATACGATCTAAGTCTACTTCCCGATTCTTTCTTTTGCTTGTGACATTAGGATTTGTTGGACATTATCAACAAAATAGATATTTAGAGAGAGTGATATTTTCTTTTGACATTTTTTAGTTCCTTGCCATCCTATTGGGGGTGCTCTGAATCTCTTTTGTCCTATAATACTTTGATTAGTGAGATGCACTCTTAGATTTTATGCTCAGTGAATGAATCAAAGTTAGAGAGCCTAAAACATGTTTTGAAGCTTCTGTCAGAGGTTGAGAAATAGTTAAGGACTTCTAGTGAACACTCAACATGATTCACAATAACTCTGTTACAGCTTGGTTTAATTCTTTTTCTGAATTTTATCCAGTTAGGCACCAGTAGAAGGCAAAGTTGTAAGACTTCTAGAGATGATCCATCAAGTGATTCAAGAGAAGTTATTGCTTGCAAGCATAAGTTATATGTTCAATATATACCTCAAAAGTTAACATCCCCAACAACAACAAAATGTAAATGGAAATTCTAAACATCAACGGGCAATTCCAACACATTAGGAATATAAATAATACTTGTTAAAGCTATTGTATTGTTACAAAATGGAATGGATGATACTACTATAATGTTGTAGAGTGTAATGCTTTGTATTTGAATTGTAATTGAAATTGTTACTAAAATTGTGTTTAGATTGACCAATTGAATAAAGACAGCATTTTTTGATATTATTATTACTAAATTGTATTTGGATTAATCAAATGTTAGATTGCATTTTATATCATTAGTTAATAAGTATTAAGAAGTCCTATTTTTCAAATGCATTTCATATATGTCAACAAGTAATACAAGCACACCAATTATACCAAGAACTCCCATTTTTCAAACACATTTTATATATAGAACATACCAATAACTGTAAGTAAACTACAAACTAAAATAAAATAATTTCAATTAATAGATATCAACATAGTTGTTACTCCATTAATGAGCACCACTTAAGCTCCTTCCTACTTGATGTACATTGCTAGACATAAATTCTTAGAAAGAAATTACTTGTTTAGCCTTTCTCAATCTTTTAACTGATCTAAAAGGCCTCATGCTTAAAGGATGTCTATTAGCAACCTAAAAAATTCAATCACACCACATTAAACCCAAATTAATTTTGTTAATTATAAATCAACTTAAAATTATAGCTTGTACCTCTCCTTCTCCTACTGACTGTGATTGTAGTTGTGTTACTGGTACAATATGCTGACTTGACTGTAGATGTCAAAATAGTGTTATTCATAAGATAAATAACTCAATGTTGCAAAATTAAAAAAAATATTTATTTTGTACCTCCATATTTTGCTCGACTGGCCCACCCTTGCATGATCAGGTGTTGTGGCCTATGGCACCACATTTAGAGCACATAGTGTTTCTATAATTTCTCCTTAATTTATGAGGGCTTACCTCCACATCCTTCTTCTTCCTTTGATGCTTCTTCAGACAACTAGGTTGTCTCTTAAATGGAATAGGAAAAATAGGGGGGCTATCCAGTTTTTCTCCGGTGCTCAAGATTTGATGTAGGTTTAGTATAGGGATTGTAAACCTTCCTCCATGTTTCAATTGAATATAGTATGGGTCAACATAATCTTTGAACTTTAAGATGTTTTGTTCCATATAAACAATTGCATGATTTCATAGAATCCCACTTAATTACCATAAGTTGCAAGAGTAAATGCCACTACCCAGATTAACTGCAACTTTCGATGGTTTAGACTCTACTTTAAACTTGTAACCATCTGAGTCCCCTACCCAATGCGTAGTCCATTTAAAACTCTCTTATTTCGATCTCTAATCTATATTAAGCCTTAGGATATATTGGTCCATTGCACCTCGCTGCAGCCCTTTTCTTGTTCATCTTCATTACAAGATACAATTATCACAAGATACAATCTCAACTCTTCGGCCATTATTATTATGGACTTGTTCCTAAACTTCTCAATACAATGATTGAATTGTTCACATGCATTATTCAAATTAAAGTCATTTTTTGAAAAATGGCTATACCTAAATGTAGACCAAGAAAAGGCTGATTATCTATTAAAATAAGGCCATGCTTTTTCACCCATAGCCTTTATTCTCTCCATGTTTCTTGTGAAACTATTTGTAGTTGTGCTACTCACACATTCCCATAAGAAGTTTCTTATGTTAACATTTTTTCACTATTTATGGAAGTTTGTCCTTAAATATCTTGCACAAAATCTATGATGAACACCAGACATTAATTCATGAATGGTAGGTAGTAATCCCCACAACAGATATCAAATTAAATGTTAAGTTAAAAATAAAAAATAGTCAAATTGCAATCATGCAAATGAAAAAACAATAAGTTTCTATCTTCTATTAATTAGTGATAAAATTCCACCTATGCTCCCCATAGTCCCCTATATCCTCTAATAGTAGCTTTAAGAATTCAAGTGCCATTTGACTTAATGTTGACAAATGCATATATAATCATGAATAAGGAATTGTTCTCATCCATTGAATATGTAGTTAATAACTAGCCTTCATAATTCCTTTTAAAAATATTCCATAAAGTCTTATCAAAGGTCTACAACCATTCTGGAATCCTCTTTTGTAGCCCTCCAAACATATATAAAGTCTATCAAAAATAGGAGATTGATTTAAATCTGGTTTATTGACTTTCAAGAAAATTAAATATTTGGGTTTGGTTCTCCTCTACTCTTCACAATAATCCTATAGAGCTGCATATTGTTCTTTTTATGACCCCTCAACCATATATGTTGCCATCTTGAATGCCTTATATATTTAAAAGTCATCAATGACAACTTGTTTGTTTTCTTAAAAACCAATCTCGGGCTTCGGAAAGTTTCATCGCTAGATTTGCCTAATTATTCGGACAGGCTCATTTGCTAACCACTTCTTATTTGCCTTCCTATTCTTAAGGTCCTTAGTGTATAAATACTCATCCTTAAATGTCTTCACTTGGAAATTATTCGTTTGATTGCTCCAACTGCAAAATCTTCTCACTCATAGTGATATGTGTTGCATTGTGCCCTCACCCTGAGCTTGTCATTCTTCACATATCTAAACTCCCTTCTAAGGGTAATACTATAGTTTTGTAAAGCTGACTTAAACACTTAAAAGGTGGAGAATTCCATCCCTAACTCTATTTTCACCTTCCTAAACTCTATATTTGGCATGAATGTTAGATATCTCATTGACCTTTGTCTAGCACCATCCTCATCATAACACATAAGGCTACCCAACTCTTCAGGCTCATACTTTTTGTCATCATTATCTCAACTCATTACCACACTTAAAGTGTGTGAACTAGCAAGGCCAAAGTTAAATATGTTTTGTTGTTTAACCCTTTTTGTTAGTCTTTTTTCTTTTCTTTGTCTTCTATAATCTAATATTACATTATCTTACATTATTTTTCATTAAAAACACAAGTTAAAATAATAATTAAAAAAATATTTGCAATTTAAGGCTAAAAAAAGAACAAAGTGTTGTATAGTGCTTTGGGCTATAATATCTTCATCGTCCTATACATTGTTATTATCACATTATCTACTAGGCATTCATCAGCCATCACTACTGGATGTTCGTATTGGTCCTCTTGCCACCCTAAGGCAGTTTAGGTGGGATAACATTTGGCACATCAACATTATGCTAAAAATAAATGTGCATCTCACTTGTTCGATTAGTGACCTTAGACAACTGTATGATATTTCTATCACCAATCAAAGGCCTGAATCCATCCTTTAATTCAAACCCTAGAACTAGCCAAAAACACCACTAGTATTCACGATATCTATCCTCTTTATACATATGATCTTTAACTAGGATGGAAATATAATTAATGTCTAAATCATCCTAGGCATCTTTTTCACCTTCTACATATTTTAAGGTTGGGTCCTTCACAAAGTACCCATGGTGAATTATTAGGGTTAGAGGTTGTGCCATCTTAGATAATTGTTATAAACAAGAATTAGTAACTATTAAAAAATTGATTAAAGAGTGCATACAAAATAAAGAATGGACAAAACAAACTAAGCCTGTTGTGGGATACATCTTTTTACTATCTTATTCTACCAACGTAAATACACATAGTTACTCAACAAGAGAAAAAACTAATCAATGCATAAGTTGATTTAGCTTTATTCACGTATTTTGTGTAAATGCTTATATTTTTTTGCTATGTACAAGTGGGCATAATTATCATGGGCTTGAAGAAAAGATAGAATATAAACTAGGTTATGGTAAAAACTAAAGAGCTACTAATCAATACATAAGTAGGTGCATCAACAATGAACCAAGTTATGACAAAAACTAAATTAGGCAAAAAGAAAAGATAGAATGTAAAACATATGGTCCCTAGATAGAAATTTAAATCATAGTGGTCTCCAACTCTTATGGTTAATTTAATCCTAGTGGTCTCAAATAGCACTAAAAAAAACTAAAGTGCAAAGTTAGTCTCACACAAATGACATCCATGGACCACTTGCATTACTTTATTCATCCATAGACCACTTGTATTACTTTATTTTCATATGTGTGAAAGCAACGTAAGAACATATACTACATAAATGAAAGATATATAAATGGAAAAAGGCTAAAACATAACTTTTTAGTTTGTATTACATTTTCATTATTCTCATTTTACCATCCAAATTCAAAGTCTTCCATGAAGGCATTTGAGTTTGTAGCAAACTGAAAACTTTGAAATAGAGGCCGAGAAGGAAGAGGACAATGCTATAATACCTTAATTGCATCAATAGGGTTTTCACGGTAAATGAGTGAGATAGGAATGGACAATGCTTCATGTTGCTCTGGGGATGAGCCTTCAACAGTGTTCTTTGATTAGTATGGTGCTGTTTGCCGGTGCTCTGTGCGATGGGTATAGTGGCCTTCACAGTGGACCTTTTCGCAATGCTATGTGAATGAAGAACATATGTTTTTTAGGGAGGGGAGGAGGAGTAGGTAGGGAAGAAAGGGTATATCCAAAACGCACCGTTTGGAAGCTTACAATTTTGAGAGATTTTTTTTTCTTTTTTCTTTTTTTAAAGCTGAGTCATTGCTTATATAGATGATGTGTTAGCATTTAATGTGACACATAGGCATTTAACATGCCATGTTAGCTTGCAATTTGAGTAGAGATAATAGAAGGACTAATTTATTTAACATTTGCTCAATTTAAGGACTAACATGTTCACCAACATATATTCAAGGACTAAATTATAAGTCTCTAGTAAATTTGATGACTAAAATGTGTGTTTACTCTAAAATAATTGTATGATTAGACAGAGTTATCATCTAGATGTTTGAGTTGAAAGAATTATTATCCCTTCGTGTTCCTTTGGTATTGCTTTAGTTCTCTTTGGATTCATGATTTTATAAGCTATGAAAAGTCTTCATTTAGACAATTTCCTTTTTATTTATCTTTCTATAGAAGTTATACTTCATTCATTTTTTTACTCAAAATTATAACAATTAGACTGCTTATATTACAATTATAATCTAAAAACAAGAGTATGCATATTTATGTTTATGAGGAAATTATACAATTTTTATTTATCTTTTCAGGTAATTTATACTTTATTTATATTTTTATTAATAATTAGATAATTTATATTATTTTTTTATTTATTGACTATGAGTTATTCAATTACTTGACCGTTGACAAACACTTTTTGAAAACAAAAAATGTTTTGGAACGTGAGTGAGAGAGAGAGAAAGTGAATGTTGAGTTTGTAAAAAGTAAAGTTGTATTTTAGTCTCTTATCTTTGCAATGAAATTCGATATGGTCTCTAAAGTTTTTTTTGGAACAAATACATCTTTAAAATGTTATAGACGTCCACTTTTAGTTTCTAAGATTAACTATGTCAAAAAAGTTAATAAAAAGTAGAGACATGAACACAAGTGACATTTGATTTGTTGGACTGTATGTTTAAATAGCTTATTCAGTTAAAATTTCTCCTGTCATCATGAAACAAGGATTTTTTTCATTCCACTTTTAGTGGTGGGTTTTAGTTAAGTTAGACTAAGTGAAATAAGTAAACATTGTCGTTTTGAAGTGTTAAAATAACTTTTGAACTATTTGGACAGATAGCTCAGTAAGTTAAATGCCATATATATTTAAGTAAAAAAATTTCATTAATTTTTTTTAACAAAGTTAGTCCTAAGAATTAAAAAGAGATGCTTATGAAACATTAAGGATTTATTCAAAAAAAACTTTAGAAATTAAACAAAATTTTACTATAAATCTAAGTGACTAAAATAAGACTTTATTTATCCATTTATAAAAGTCATCAGCTATAGGAGTTATTTTCTTGTAATTGGTTATTTCAAAAAAGACATTTTGATTTGAAAATTTAGGTTTTGCAAATTGAATTCTGAGTTAGTGGTGTTGGATGCTATTACATTACGGATGGTGTTGAGAAAGCTCTCTATGTTACTAGCTAGTAAACGAAAACCTGATGATGGAGGAACAAGAACAAATTGAATGGATTAGCCAAAAGATTAAAGAACTAGCTATGGTAGATATGAATCAAGATGCTCTTATGGTGGAGACCAACATTGGCGAGGGTAATGGATACGTAGAAAAATATGAGAGAGGGATCTTACAAAGAGGAATTTTTGAGGAAGAATGATGATTGTCAAGACCCAGTTGTCCTCAGTCTGTAAGCCTTCCTAACAGAGACGTATCACAAAAATCGAGCGATGCAAGAGTTAAATTATAAAACAACCAACACTGTATTAAAACTTCAATTTCACTTAAAACAAATAAAAGTTTTGTTTCAAAAAATAGTAAACATAAGTAAAACAACTGTTCATATAGGAAAATTATCCACCTTATTTCTTAAATTTCAACTTTAGATACATTAAGAGATTCATTAATAATTAATAGAAATATTTCATGAACAAATATATCGATGCACATTGGAAACGCGAATCTTATTTGTAGTAATGAAGCAACTCTAGATTTTCAATTAATAAACAATAAGACCATGCCCAAGAACAAGTTTGGGCATACTCAATTTACCTTCTAAGCGCTTCCATTACACTACTCTAACTATAATTGACAAATATAAAAAAAAATAAAAGAAACGAGTCTTGCGATTTAGTGAACAAATAATACAATTATAACATGCAAAATTGTTTTTTGCCTATTAACTAATAGTTTATTAAATATGATTCAAATTACATACTATATAATATTTAAGTTTATTCTACTTATACAATTATGTTAGACTCAAAGTTTAAGATTTAAATTTTATATTTTCTAAATTTTACAAGTTTTAACCCATTAAAATCCTTCGAGAGAACCCCATTTGTATAACTATCTGAATTATACCTTAGTATATCATTTAGATAAGATAAAATATAATCTCAAATTGAGAACATAATTGTTTCTTATATGGTCCAAACACTTTTCCTCATGAGCTCCATAAACTATCAAAATCATGTTAGTTCTCTCAAAGACAAACTTTTTCTTTTCACATACTCAATAAGTGTCTTTTCCTCATTTTTTTTCTTTAACTGTAAATATTTTGAACTTTACTCAAATGTAAATTTTTTTAATGAAGCATGGTATTTGGACCATATCAAACTTTATCACATTCTTTAAAATTATAATTATTTTATCATATTATGGTATTATTTTTAAGTAATCTACTAATTCATTCAATATGATTTAATAACTAAGGTTTATCTATATTATTTTTTACTATTGAATATATTAACTAAGATAATATTTTGATTTTATTCTTTGTTATTTCATTTTATTTTATTTTATCTTATTTTGTTTTGTTTTATGTTATGATAATTTATATTATTTGATTAAGAAGATCTCATATCAAAACTATATAATATTTTTTAAGTACACAGTAAAGAAAAGTAAATCATGATCTATTAGGAAAAAACCTGTAATCAGTTAAGCTAAAGCCCTAACTCCATCAGTCACGAGTTTGTAAAGTCTATCGAGTGAAAGCCCGTAATTGATCAAGCATAAATCTATAAAAATTTATCAGGAAAAATCTTATAATCCATCAAGCATAAGCCTATAAAGTTTATTAGGAAAAAGCCTGTAGTAGAGAACTCAAGATGTACCAAAACTAGCCTCTGGCATTGCTAGCGAATATTGTTTTTGAAAGGAATCATTTTTAATTATTATATATTTTTATTTATTTATTTACTATGTAAAATTTAAGAAAAGATAGTTCTAGTTAATATATACTTTCTTTCCAAAAGAATATGAATTTATATTAGAGCAATTCAATATCACAAATTTCATAACATATCAATATGACTGCCACATCAAGCACGTGATCCATGAACTTTCACATTTAATCATATTAGAGTCTCAATTCCTCTTATCCTTTATTATACTATTCATGTTTACAAGACACATATCAAAACATCTTTATCTCAAAGTTCTTCAAATCAAGAGTTTTATACTTGCCATCATGCATTAATAAAATCTTCTTCACAATAATCGTTAGGATTACTATTATTCAACATTTAATCAAATTTTAAATCAGTATACTCTTTAACATCAAAATTATTTATAATTTTATAGTTTTATAACTTGTTTGAAATCACAACTATCGTATCCTTAATTATGTTCTTTACCAAACTAATTCCTAACTTGACTAAGTCACTAATGACAAATTTACGTGCCAATAAACTCATGCTAAGTCCAATGATTACCTTTATCAAAATTATACTTATACATTTAACTCATCTCCATTTTTAACCATATATTATCTTATGTCCATTTCTCTATCTAATTATGATATTATCCATAGCTTCCACTTTTCAACAATTTATGCTTTAATTATACAAACCTTGCATAGTCCATATAATTTATCAAAAGGACCTAACTAATATACCTAAATTACAGAATATAAGATTCCTAAAATTCTTGTATCATTGGAGCATCATATCGACCCCATAAAGAAATCTATACTCAAGTACTTCTGAAAATCTTATCATACATCCTTAAAATCAAAATACATCATTCTTATGGATTCCATTCTACTTCACATATATAATGCAAAACTCATCCAATAACTTCTCATAAATGAAAAATTAACCTACATATTTCTAATTTGGTAATAAGCCTAACGTTTTCAGCTCCAAACACATATATAATTGTAGTCTCCATTATATATTGATAATCCTAACTTATTCAACCAAGGTATAACATCCATAAATCCCTAAATATCTATTTCATCACAAACTATCCTTTTGGGGTTAAATATTCCTCATTCATTTCTTATGCCTCCAAAATATTCAATTAATACCGACTCATCATAATTTTATTTACTAGAATAACATGTCTCAAAAGAAATTCCTTGACCACTAACTATAAAATACTTAATTTTCAAATATGCATCATATTTCAAAAGCCTGCATTCATCACAAATCCCCTTATTTGTCTACTATCAATTCATAAGATAACTCTAAGTATTTAACTCATATTGTCATCCTAAAGTCTAATAACCCACTATTCATCATATATATCTCTAAGTATTTTAAGTAACTTAACCTAGATTAATCATGTTACTTACAATAACATGTCTTGATTTCCTTCCCTAATACTCACTTTAGTATACATAACTCCCTATACTATATCATCCACAATTATGTCAATCCAAAAACCACTCATAGCAAAACTATCCCTTGCATGAATATATACAGTCCAACTTCTAAATCACTATTTCAACATTTATACATAGACATTAGAACAAGAATTACTATCACATTTTATACTTCATATTATTTACTAATCAACTTTGAGCTTCAAGTGGAGTATCTGTTTTTGTTTATTTTCCTAAACCTACCAAACTTCTTAAACCTCAAATTCATGCTCTATGATTCAGAACAATCGAAATTCATCTTCCTTATTTGTAGTATTGTTCACATAGACACAAAATACTGATCATATTACTATTTATCAAAAAATAAATTTGTAATTTAGGGTCCAAAATGATATTATTTAACTAGAAAAAAATTTAATACAAGGATTATTCTAACCCCTAATAGAAAATATAAAGCCAAGATACTAGAAAAACTCTAAAAATATAGAGTTTCAGATTTTTCACCTTAGCTATTCTACACCCAAATCTACAGATTTCTTAAAGGAATTTGTCGTTCGAGTCATACTATGGTTCATACTACTTCACGGTAGGTTGCTGGGCCTCACAAGTGGAGCTTCGATTGGCCTTGAAATCCAAAGATAAGAAGACACCTGAAGAATGACGAAGATGTACAGGAAGAAGAAGAAAGAAGAAATGTCTAGAGCCTCTAGGAACCTACTGCCAAAATGAAAAAAAAAAAAATCAAAGGGCATTTTCCTAATTTCATACCATTGGATTTTTGGAAGGGTATTTTGGGAAATTCTTGTAACCAAAGGGGTAAAATTGAAAATCCAAGCCGCCAGATTTTCTTTGGCCAATTTTGAAATCTAAAATAACCATAAGAAAAAAAATCAGAATTTGTACAACTAGAAAATTTTAATACAAATTTTTACTATCAAACTTCAATAAAAAAAAAATTCAAAAACTCAAAACATGGTAAATATATTGTCTATAAGATTTCACTTTCATTTTAAAACCACAAAATTATTACCCATAATGTAAATAAACCATAAACATTTTGCATAAAATGTAATTATTAGGACAAAATATGCAATTTCAAAATTATGGGTATTAATAGGAGATAAGGGAACTCTAAGAACATAAATTCATTATCATATATGGATTCTCTTTTGAATTTGGTTGGGTGGCTGGAATTTTTTGGGTTCATACCTCAGGGAAACTTATGAGAACGAGGAAGACAAAGAGGATACAGAGGAATTAGATGAGGAAGAGGATCTTGTAGATCTGTCTTGGAGGAAAGTTCTATTAATAGAGGAGGAAAAGTAAAGTTTATACAAACAACGGAGGTTATCTTCGATTATTCACCTGGTGGGCAAGAAAACAAGGTACAAGTTTCTGTGTAAGAATCTTAAAAACTGTGGAATCTATTGGACAAGTTTAAGTTTATTGATTTAGGGGACAATTATTATTTAGCTCAATTCTCTGAAGAAATTTGAGTATAATTATGCAATACATGTAGGACCTTGGATGATAAAGGAGCATTATTTGGTTGTTCAACGATGGAGTTCCAATTTTAACCCAGCAAAGGGAATTCAAAAGTTGGTTGTGTGGATTAGACTACCCCATATTCCCATTGTATATTATAATTTACCATTTCTTTTACATGGCAGGGAATAAAATTGGAAAAGACTTTAAAGGTGGATGTCAATACTCTTCATATTGTGAAAACGGATAGTGGTGAGCTGAATCTAGTGGAAAGAAGGAAGTTTGTCCAAGTATGTGTTGAAATTGACCTTAGGAAAAAATTGATTAAATTAAAAATTTAAAAAGTTTTGCATTGTGGAAGATGAAGGCTTGCATTTTATATGCTTCTAATGTGGAAAATACAGTTATAGAAAAAGATCAATCTTACTTGATAGTTGCATAACACACTAGAATAATTTCAATAGACGAATCAAGTGATTTTGCTTCTAGTGTCAAGGGGCAAAATACCAAGGGCTAAGCTTTCCTGTCATCTACGAATCCTTTAGGGCTAAGCTTAGTGGGAACCTCACATTTGAATTAATTATGATTGCATTAGCAATACTTTCTCTTCCTTTTTGTCCTCTTAATTGTATTTCAATGATTTTTCTTTTGTGGAATTGTAGAGAGGTCAGAGGCAAAACTTTTGTCTATCTCATTAATGATTTTATTAATTTACACAAGATAAATTTTAGTGCTTTTGGAGACTAAAATTAGTGGCAAGAAAGTAGACCACGTAATTAAAAAAATTAGGCTGGATAGGTCTTTTCGTACAAGAGTCGAAGGTTTCTCCATGGGGATTTGGCTTCTTTGTGTTTTTTTTTTTTTAAAGACAGGATTGCCTTCTTTGGAGAAAGTTTAATCCGGAAGTTTTGAAGGCCCATAGGCAATTTGTCACATGCCTTGGACCCCCAGTTACATTTATGGGTATCCAAACCATGTGATTAAACAACTTGTGGCCCCAATTGTTAACGGCTTTGGTTGTTAATAGGTGATTTTAACGATTATAACAATATGAACAAAAACAGGGAAGCGATTTCATAATTGAGATCTGTCCACACACAAAAAAAAAAAAAGTTTCATAATTGGGCTCCTATTTCTGCCTTTTTTCCCCAATGTTTATATGAATGTGGTATCTCAGATATGGGTTTTGTGGGTCCAAAATACACTTGGGAGCATGGCGGTGTCAGAGCGGATTGATGAGGCTGCCTGCAATCTAGATTGGCATCTTTTGTTCCCTAAGTCTATGGTGCACCATCTATCACTCGTAAATTCTGACCGTAGACCTTTTATTCATTTTGGAAAGGGAGAAGATTAAGCAAATGAAGAAAATTATACCTCTCCATTTACAAGTTCTGTGGCTTGCTAATGGCTTGCTGAAAGAGGTTGTTGAAGTCTTGGAATAGTGAAAGAAGGGCTTTTGGTAAAATCTTCAAGAAGAGAAGAATTTTCAATAGTTCGTAGGGTATTGACAGGGCTTTGGATAGAAGGGAGAATGGGCTCTTCAAACAGATTTGTTTAAGGAGTATGAATCCATCCTTGCCCAAGACTATATGGTTTGGTACTAAAAAAAAAGGATGTTAATGGCTTAAATTTGGTGATAAGAACACTAAGTTCTTCCACGCTTACACCATGATTCAAAGGAAAAAGAACACCATTTTTGGCTTAAAAAATGATTAGTGGATTATGGTGGACAATGTAGCCTCTTTAAAAGCTATAGCAGTTAAGTTCTGTACAAAGAGGAGGGTAATGTTGTTCTTTTTCCTCTTTGGGGGTGTTTTTTCCCAATCTTTTGGAGGATCAACTGGAAGAAATTCATGTTTCGGTCAATGACGATGAGATTAAAAATGTATTTCCAGAGTTAGTAGAATTTGGTAGGTCCTCCTCTTTCCAAGTTGGTAAAGGAGATATTCATCAACCCTGCTCTCGTCAAAGACATTAACCAAATCCTCTTAGTGCTTATACCAAAACTGGATGTGCCTAAAACTTTAAACAATTTAGGTCCATCCCGCTTTGCAGGGTGATTTTTAAAGTCATAACTAAAATTGTAGTTGGGAGATTAAAAGCAGTACTTTCCTATCCTTATTTTTCCTTGTTAATGTAGCTTCATTCTTGGGTGTCACGGTCGTGACAATATCATTGTAGTACAGGAGGTCATACATACTTTGAGAAGCAGAAAAGGCAAAAGTCCACATTACCATTAAAGTGAATTTGGAAAAACCTATGAAACTTCATCAAGGATCGATATATGCTTGGTGAAATTGGTTTACAAGCTTATATTATGAATCTACTTGTGCATTGTGTTTCTCTGTGTTCCGTGGAGATTATCTGGATAGGACTATGCTCACTGAGGTAGTTTCATGTAGGGGTGTCATCCGCGATGCTTCTGGTATGTCATCTGTGGTTGCATGGGTTCATGGGGAAGTTAAAAGGATACAGCATTATGAAGTCTGAGCTTAATTTGGGGAATTGTTTTGGGCTTGAAGCTAGCTTGGTACCAAGGTTTTAGGATAGTTATGGTGGAAGTAAACTCGAGGGTGGTAGTAGAGTTGGTTCACGATGCTTGCGAAAGAGCTTCATGGAAGACGTTAGTCTGTGAGAATTTCGCATGTCTTTCGGAGAGGAAATCGAGTAGTAGATTGGATGGTGGGGTTTGCAGATGAACTCAGTCGTTTTGGATAAACCACCTAATGGGTGTCGTAGTTTGATGATTGATGATCTTAGGGGGTAAGTTTCCCTAAAGACAGCTAGTTAGGTTGCTACCTTGTTATGTTTCCTTTGGATAAAAAGAAAAAGAAGAAATTCCAAACCATTAATATTAAACTTCAATAATATATATTTATAATATACCCATATACCCTACTTAAACTTACCATCTTTCTAATTACAATTCATAACACAACGCCAATGATTTAAAATCTTGTTAAAAAATAAATTTGTATTTAAGGAAACTATTTTTAATTATTTTAACTTTCATTTCAATAAGTTACAAGTAATTTATATACATTGTGTCACTCCTTATGATTATAGAATTCTCAAAATTAATAGTATTTTTAATTTTTCAGAAAATAAAATAAAATGAGTGAAAATAATTTATATCTAAAATAATATGAGAAGTTAAGTTTATATTTTTATTCTTACATTATTTAATTTAAAAAATTGTTAATATTATGACCAAGAAATATTTAAATTTTATGATCTACTTAGTACATTATATAAGATAAGACATAATAATACAAATAATATTAAAAAAATATTTTGTATAATGTTTTAAATTATAGTGTAAAGAAACATAATATATTATTATTAATTATTAGGAGAAAAGGGCATTTAAGTAAGGGATGGGACATTGAAAAAAGAGAGACAAAAGCCTTTTAAAAAAGAAAAAAGTCAGCTCCAATAATCGGCGAGTTATGTGGGTCCACCCAAAAATAGTTTGATCCTAAATGTAGGCTAAAGGAGTCAACTCAGAAGGTTAAACTTGTACTGTTGGCTCTGTGCCACATATATATTAGTACATAGATAATATAATTAAAGGCAAACTGCGTTTTATCATTTTAATATATTGATACAATTGTAATTTTTTTTTTTAATTATTGTAATGTACTTCTTTTTGTTTGTTTTTATTATACTTTGTCTCCTGCGTTTATTTTTAATATTAAATTTAACTTATAAAATTATGAATGACCAAATTATTTTTAAAAAAATTTATTATTATTTTATTTTAATACCAACCTATTTCTCCAATCTTCTTCTCTACCACCCCCGTAAAAAAAAAATAGAGCCCCTCTTCGAACCTATTCTCATGGCCATTGCCTAAGGGTGCATAGGATGCATTGAGAAGACTATGTCAATAAAATAATCTCTCTACCATTTTTTTTTTCTGATGCTTTATTTTATGCTGCAATCTTTTTTATTTGTGTACCCCTCTGTATTTGAAACTTCTATGTATTAGAGGTGCATATGATTGTAATGAAATAAGAAAAAGGCTTAACTTGTCCTAATAAAGAAAGCATTGTATCCTAGTCTCGAGTTTCTAGATGGCATAAATTTTGCAAGGAAGCACTATCCTCCAAAGAAAAAGTTATCCTAGAAATATTATTTTTTGTTAATACTGTATGTTGATTTTGTTTTCAGAAATATGTAACTGCTTTTTGTATTTGCTATTCCACAATTTTGAATATGTACTATTTTTTCGTATACTCTTTTGGTTTGCTTTTAGGTGTTATGGTGTTCTATTATCTGTGGTTTTCTGCATGATTCTCTCCTTATATTAAATAGCCTTAAGTTCATCATGATATCTCTTCTTCAGGTTATTAGGCAAAGTGGCATTGGTTATAGGTGGAGCTACTGGAATTGGAGAAAGCATTGTCTGCCTCTTCCATGCCCATGGTGCCAAAGTTTGTATAGTTGACGTGTAAGACAACCTCGGAATGCAGGTTTGTGAGTCCCTCAATGGAGACACAAATGTTTGTTTGTTCCATTTTGATGTTACAGTAGAGGATGATGTTCTCTCTACAATAGACTTCACAGTTATAGTCAACAATGCTAGAGTTTCTGGACCACCCTGTCCTGGACCACCCTATCACTCTGTTTTATTATTTTTTCTTTTTTTCTTTTCTTGTCAACATTTTCTGTTGCCAATCCAGTGTAGAAGGCACACATACTTCTTCTAAACATCCTCTATATCAAAACCCCACCACAATTTATTGTGTTGAGGGTGCTCGCTCATCAAAGATGAGGGGCTCTTTTTTTTTTTTACAGGGGGTGGTGCAATTGCAATGGCTATCGAAAGACCAACCAGGTTTGAAGACGAATTCTTTTTTTTTTTTACGTGGGTGGTGGGGAAGAAGAAGACTAAGGAAATGGGTTCTGGTATGAAAGAAAATAATAATAGGTTTTTAAGAGTAGTTTGGTCATTCACAATTTTGTAAGTTAGATTTAACGTTAAAAATAGACAGTATTAGGCAAATTGCAATAGAAACAAACAAAAGGGGGCACATTGCAGCAATTGAAAAAAAGGAGGAGAAGTTACAATTGTATCAATATATCAAGGTGGCAAAATGCAGTTTGCCCTATAATTAAATAATTAATATAAATTGTTTAAAAAATTAAAAGTAATGAAAAGAAATAGTTAAAACTAATAGATAATATTAATGAATCAATTGGATTAATATAGTTTTAGAATTAGAGTTAAGAATTTGAATTTAAATTTACTCAGACTCAAACAATAAAAAACAAAGAAACAGATAATTAAATAATTACGCATTATCCATTTCATATAAATATATTATGAATTACTAAATAACCATCCACCCCTTTATTTAAAGACATTGTTCCAACTGGCAACAGGAGAAAAACAAATCTCATGAGATACCATTGTTAAATATTACACTAATACCTATGCATTGCATCTTAATGGAATTAAATTTATAATTATTATTGATCTAATGTATAATTTAATCACTTATACATTTACTCAACAATTTCTCATTCTCTCTAATTAAAATAATAATTAATTATGTCTTAGTCAATGATGTAACCATGGCTCTAATGGTTAAGGTCCAAAATATTTGTAATTAGAACTTTTTCGTTATTTTTAATCACACTTTTGGTCTTTTCAAAACGTTGATATGTCAAAGTAATTTAATCATTTTATTATCAATTTGAAAAATATTATCTCTCTAGACAAAGTAATTA
Organism: Gleditsia sinensis; assembly: GCA_037074535.1. Taxonomy (NCBI): domain Eukaryota; kingdom Viridiplantae; phylum Streptophyta; class Magnoliopsida; order Fabales; family Fabaceae; genus Gleditsia; species Gleditsia sinensis. The sequence goes on along the minus strand of CM073463.1, from coordinate 59,350,595 downwards.
GTTTATTTACCTCATGTTTGGTGCATCATATCAAGTTAGATAGGATAATATAAACTAATACAATTTAATCTTATATAATATTTTATGTACACAAGAAATTGTATAAAATTATAGGTTATGATTTTTTATATAATTATTATTATAAAATACTATTCACCCAAAGGAGAAGGGATAATATTATTTTTATATTTATTTTTCACTTTAAGATAATAAGGTTACCACCTTGCTATGACCATTGTCTTTATTGTTATCACCAACACCACTCATATCAATATGCCACAATTGTCATTATCTTCTTCATGCTACTATTATTTTTGTCAATGTCGTCATTATAGTAATACTATTGTAATTATCAATATCACCATTATCATTATTATATAAAAAAAAAATTAATAACATTTTTCAAGTAACTTTAGTAATAATTTTAATTGTTACAAAGCCGCTTAATGATGGTTGAACAAACAGTCACAAAATCCACCATTATATGCTAAAGATGAAAATTTTGAAATTCTGGGAGAAATTGATTAGGAATTAAAATAAATAGTTAACATGAAAAATGTAAATATATGTTTCATGAATTTTTAGCCATTCGAATCACTTAATTTGAAGTCCAAATAAAGAAGAATATGATCCGATTAGTAAGCAGTGGTAAGAAACTAGTTAATTAGGAAAGAACTTATTAGATAAGTTTTTGTGTTTGAATTTTTGGACAAAATATATAGGAAATTAAAAGAAATGATTAGCATGATATATATATATGTCTCACAAATTTTTAACTACTGAAATCACTCAATTAGGAATTCATAAGAGGGAGATATGGTCATATTAGTATGTAGAGGTCAGAATCTACCCGAAAAAAAAAATTGAATTTTAGGGAGTAATAACACCAAGAATCCTTAAAATTTCATTAAAATGTTCAACATAAGAGTTTTAGAGAATTGTCTTAACTTTAAATGGAAACCAAAATCACCTCAATCAAAGTTAAAATGAGAGAGTTATACTTTAATTAGTTAGAGAAGGTCGTGTTGGACAAAAACCTATATTAAGGGACAACACAACATAGAGCATGGTCGTGTTCGGTGTAGGAAAGGGCTTTTTGAAGCCTAGAGTATGGTTATGTTACATCAAATGGTCAGGCCATGTTATAGGACACGTCCAGGCTTTGTTGGGAGTTGGTAAAGTTTATTTTCAACATTTTTCTGCCCTAAATTAACCTCATTAACTACAGGGTAATAATAGAAACCATTGAAGAAGAATACCCTATAATATTTGTGAGAACATATGTTGAAAATGATGTAAGTAGGAGAAAAGTGACTAGAGGTCAAGCATAAAGAAAACAAAAAGATGAAAATAATATTTAAGAAAAAAGAATAATTTTATAAATAACTAGTATATGCCATAATCATTGCATGTGAACATACTTGTTATTGAAATTACATTTTTGGCTATTAATGTGAAAAAAAGAAAAGAAAAGAGACAAGCATGGTCATATGACGGTCCGTGTGGTGCACCAGTAAAGGACGCCTTACTCATGGCTACAATTATGCGAAAAGAAAGAGAAAGTATGCCATGTCAGACGAAGCGGGAAAAACCCATATTGGAGAGTAGAAAGACTCACCCTGACTAAGGTAGCTTGATATGAAAAATAAGTTGATAGCCATCATATAATATTTTAAAAATAGTTATTCATGTCATATATGTCATTACTACACGATTTTCATGTGCATAGATAAAGTGCATTCATATAACCTAAGATATTTGTTGTAATTTATACAAATAAATATGACATGATGAGCAATATTGATGATGATTATAATTTATTGTTGAATCTACTAGAATTTAATTCTCACTATATTTTCATATCATGTTAAAAAACTAAATATGTAGATATTCTCTATGACCGGCTTTTAGCATACGTTTGGTCGAGTTGGCTAAGATCCCGATGAAAATGCAACCATTCGCGTCTGTATCCCCAGAACTAGTCAACATTGATGAATAAAATTTAGGCATATATGTGTTTGATTTTTGTACAGACGTTTTTAATTAATGATGTGTATATGAACTCAGAATTGTATCAGTGTTAATGGTATACCATAAATATTAATTATGTTTGGTTAATTTAATTGAATATTATTATGAGTTAAATAGTTAGAAGTAAAGAGATAATGACTTCATGGAATTTTACAAATATATATATATATATATATATATATATATATATATATATATATATATATTTGTAAAACAAAATGGAGTTGTTACAATCAACATTCATTCTTCTTCAATGTATTCATCACCGCTATTATTTTCATTCCCTTCATATGTGAAAAGAACTATTTCTAATTCTGGTTTATCCAACAATAGATTTGCAATTGATAAAACTCTAACATCAACAATAAAAAGAAATAATAAAGAACATAAAAATTCTGTGCACATAAACAATAACAAATAACAAAAGCAAGAAAGAAACTCCAGATGAATTATGTGTACATTATTATACTTTAACTTCCCCACTATAGACAAAAGTTATCTCTGTTATTTGCCACTGCATTTATGTAAGACATTAAGAGACAACACAAAAATTAGAAGAATTTGACTTCCTTTTCCTTCATAGAGAAGCTTGAATCCCAAAAGCAAACATTCGAATAGGTATATGTAAGAACAAAATAATTAATAAACTTCGAAGACTCTTGCTAAAATGGAATATGCACATGGCCACACGTATACACAAATCCAAAAAGAGAAAATAGAGGAACTTACTTTTAATGGTCAACAAAAATGAACAATAAGGATGCAATGACAGGGATATAAGTTACGATGGATGACAGAGACCCAACTTCAACGAAGAGGACGAGTAGCAATGATCATCGGAGTTGGACAGAGAAGATACAATGGGACCTAACTTCAATGGAGAAGATGCATTGCGATGATTGAGATGCAAGCTACGACTATGGGTGTTGAACAGAGGAAATGCAAGGGTTCGAACTATTAGATGCAGAATATAATGTAAACATGTTTCTAAACTCAAAACAACATATTTAAATCAATCAAATACGGAATTGAAAACTATTAAATCAACCTCCCTCCATTACTTTTCTTCACAATTTTTCTTATTTTCTCTCTAGTTTTGACTCTTCTAAGCCTTGTCTCCCTCACTATATATGGTGTATAATTCGTAGGCAGAAGCTAGGGAAAGGTTTAGGGACCAAAACCCCCTTATATAAATGTTCTACCATTAAGAACAATAATGGAGGAGTTACCACATCTATAATGGCTTTTTATGGCCATTCAATCCCTTAAACAATGCTTATTTAATCATAAAATGTTGGATCATTAATCTGAATAATGAGTTTTGATTATAAGTAAATGAAAACTGTTACATTCTCCCACTTGACCCATACATTTAACCTAATAACTTAAATGAGTCATCAAACAACTTTCTTAAAAAATAAATACGTGAATTATAGTGATAGGTCCTCTAAAAGTGAGTAATATCAACTATGTATTACAATGCATTTAGTTTCTTAAGTGTTATACTTAATGTGGTAACAAAACTTAATGAATAAACCCTACATTTATTTTTGATCCAAAAACAAAATATATTTTTCTCAAATGAATTAAAGAGCACATGAATATAAGAAAACATCACAATATATAAGAATTGCATTAATAAATTGTATGTATACAATCATAAAATAGAATCAAGTCCGATTTTCTCTACATAATCTTTGAATTTTAATAGTGACATGCTCTTAATCAAAGGATCAACAATCATCAATTCAATGCTAATGTGCTCAATAGCCACTTTTTTTTCTTTTACATATTCTCTGATGGCTAAGTACTTAATGTTGATGTGTTTACTTCGACTTCCACTTTTATTATTCTTCTCCATAAAGATAGCAGCTAAATTATCATAGAAAATTCTCAATGTACTAAAAGTTGAATCTATAACTCTAAGCCCCCGAAATGAAATTCTTACGCCATACACCATGTGAAGTGTAACATCCCGTAATTTTTAGATATTTTCCTTAGAAATTCTTCACCTTACATATATGTTTAGAAATGTTCTAATATTAATGGAATAGGTAAAGAAAGAAAACCTAAGAGGAAATATTAGAAATAAACATGTTAAAGAAATGTGAAATTCTTAGGCAAAGAAAGATAAATTTTTGTGAAGTAAGTAAATGTCTTAAAATTTCAAGAAGATCGGATTAGGGTAATTTTTCTTAATTTAAGAGCAAAAGTTACTAAGTTTAGTATCTCCACCCGTAATTGGGCTTTAACCTATAGACACTTCATATAGAGTTTTTCTACTTCACATGAATTTTTAGCAAGCCAATAGGATAGCCCAAGGAAGAAATAAAACATAGACTTGGACTAGGATATAGAAATTGGACCGGTAGCCCAAAAATCATGAAAATGTGACCAAACCCATTATGAAAGGTAGAATTTTAACAAAAGTAAGGAAAATGGGCAAGAATGAGCCCAAATCCAAGAGGAAAAATAAAAATAAAAATAAAATTAAAGTGATGAAATATTGGTGTAATCAAGATTAAGTGACATGGCATTAAGACAAAAATTTAGCAAGTGGTGTGATTCTACATTCATCATTTTGGCAAGTGGCATAATAATACAAGGTTTTAGGACAAAAACATCTATATCCTATATTCATAACTTTAGCAAGTGGGTAATAATACATAGCATTATGACAAAACATCATTATCCTACACAAATAATTTTAGTTAAGTAAGGAAAATTCAAGGGTTAGAAATTTGCCACTTAAAAAGGCAAATCTATCATACTTGATTAAGACAAAAGAAAAAGGAAATGAATCCCTAAATCAAAGGGATCTTGCCCCATATCTTAAGAACATATCATCATAATTTTCAAAATACAAATCTCCTTTTTCTATGCATATCTTGACTAAGGAAGAGGAAGACAAGAAGATAAGTTGTTTTTTTTCCAAAAATTCAACAAAGTCTATCCTAATTGTGATAAGGTAGACCCATGATCATGAAAGGTGAATTATTTGGTGGTCTATATAAGAAAACCCACCCTTACAACATTAGAATTTCGTCCAAGTGAGGGAGAGCAAAAATAGAAGCAAGGTAGTGTGAGGAAAGGAGAGGAAGAAAGGAAGAAAGAGGAAGGAGAAGTCTAGGGGACTAAGTGTTCCAGGTAAGTTTAACAATATTTCTTTTTGAAGAAAACCTTTGAAACTCATAATATTTATATGAGATTTTGATCTTAGAACTTTGATGATTGGTTATGGATGTTGCTATATCATGTTATATATTGATCTTGCATGTGATGTATGTTTGAATACTTAGGTTGGTGTAGATAGTTCTGCATGGGTATGGCTATGGTTGACAGAATTTTAAGTTTCGGTATTTTAATTTCTGAGAACAATCTATAAGGAATTAAAATAAATGGTTAACATAAGAATTAAAGATATATGTGTCACGGATTTTCACCCACTGGAATCATTCCATTTGGAGTCCATATGAGGTAGCTATGGTCTGATTAGTAGTCAAATGTCAGAAAATGAATCATCAGGGAAGAATATGTTAGGATAGCTTCGGTAATTTAATTTCTGGAAATTATTGGTAGGGAATTAAAATAAATGGTTAACATAAGAATTACAGATATGTGTGTCATGGATTTTTAGCCACCGGAATCATTCAATTTGGAGTCCACATGTGGTAGATATGGTCCGATTAGTAAGCCAAGGTCAAAAAATGGTTCATCAGGGAAGATTATGTTAGGACAGCTTTTGTATTTTAATTTCTGAGAATTATCTGTATGGAATTAAAATAAATGGTTAACATGAACGTTATATATCTATGTCTCATGGAAATATACCCACTGGAATTATGCAATTTGGAGTTCATATGAGGTAGATATGATTCGATTAGTAAGCAGAGTTCAGAAAATGTTTATTCAGAGAAGAGTATGTTATTAATGTTTTAGTTTTTGAATTTCTGGGAATATTCTGTAGGAAATTAAAATAGCGCGCCAACATAAAAATTATAGATATATGGCTCATGGATTTTTACCAACTGGAATAACTCAATTTGGAGTTCCAATTTGGGAGACATGGTCTAATTAGTCAGTAAAGGTCAGAACCTATCCGAGAGGAACTATTCTGTACTTTGAGGGAGTAATATCACCTTCGTTTCTTAATTTTTCGCTACAGTGTTCAACATAATAGTTTTAGATAATTGTTTTATCTTGAAATGGACACCAAGATCACCTACATCAGAGTTAAATTGAGGGAGTTATGCTCTGATTAGTAAGAGAATGTTAGATAGGATGAAAACCTGCATCAAGAAAATAAAGAAAATAAAATTAGTATTTAAAAAAGAAGATGAATATTAATAAATGACTAGTATAGCCATAGCCATTGCCATTGTATGAACTTCTTACCATCTTAAGTGTGAAATTTTGACATGAAAATATTTTATAAAGTGATATTTGAAATGGTTATGTTCATGGCATGATTACCAATTATTTATGGTAATAGTTATATTTTGATGAATATACTTGTTATTGAAAGCATATTTTTGGCTAACATTGTGAAAAGAAAAGAAATAAGCACGGTCACATGGCAATCCGTGTGGTGCACCAGTAGGGGACGCCCTACCAACGGTTATGATCATGATAATGAGAAAAGAAAGAGAAAGTGGGCCATGTCGCACGGAGCTAGAAAAGCTCGTACCGGAGAGTAGAGGATACTCACCCTGACCGGGGTAGCTTGAAATGAGAATAAGTTGATGGCCATCATATGATATTTTGAAAATAGTTAATCCTGTCATACATATCATTACAGTATGATTCTTATGTGCATAGATATAATGCATTCATGTGACCAAAGATATTTTCTGTAGTTTATACAGCTGAACATGACGTGATGAGCTTTACTGATGATAATTTATTGTTGAACTTACTGAGATTTAATTCTCACTATATTTCCATATCATGTTCAGAAAATTATTTATGCAGTTTTTGTTTCTAAGGCTCTGGCTTTTAGTGCACATTGGATCGAGTTACTTTATGTTGGACAGATTTCAGAATCAAATAAGATGTTTGTGGTCGAGTTGGCTCAGATCCCGGTGAAGGTGCAACCACCCGCACCTGTATCTCCGGAATTAGTCAACCAAAATAAACAAGATGTAAATATCTATGTGTTTGATATGTTATACGTCTGTTTTGTTTAATAACATGTATGTGAACTCAATATTGTATAATAATAAAGAAAAAAAAAGGAGGTTGTTACATGAAGTGGCCTCAAAACATAAGATAAATTTGGCTTCTATAGTAAAAGTAGCAGTCAAGGTCTGCTTAACACTTCTACAAGAAACATCTTCACCGCCCATCATAAAAATGTATCCTGATGTTGACTTACGAGATTCAACACAACTAGGAAAGTCTAAATCTGAATAGTCAATCATATCTAAATTGTCCATCTATTTATATATAAGCATGTAATTTTTGGTTCCTTGTAGGTACTTCACGGCTTTCTTTGTATTTCTTTAGTGGTTCATTCCTAGGTTACTCTAATATCGATCGAGTATTCTTACAGCAAATACAATGTCAGGTCTTGTGCAAATATAAACATACATAAGGCTTCCAACAGTAGAGGCATATGGGAAGTTCTTTATAGATTCTCTTTCAAGGTCGTTCTTCAGTTATTAATTAAAATTGAACATATCACCCTTCAAATTGAACCTACCATTGATGGGAGCCTTGTTTTAAATTATATATGGATTTCTTAAACTTGCAAACCAAGTGCTCACCATCATTAAAGGAGAAACCTTCAGGTTATTTCATATAAACTTCATCCTCTGTATCATCATTAAGAAAAGTCATTTTCACATCCATTTGTTGCAACTCAAGGTCAAAATGAGCAACTAATGCCAAAATAATGCGAAGAGAATCTTTCTTAGATACAAGAGAGAAAGTCTTCGTGTAATCAACTTCTTCTTTTTAAATAAATCCCTTAATAACGAGTCTCGTCTTGTATCTTTCAATGTTACCTAATGAATTTATCTCATCTTTCATAGAATTTATCTCATCTTTCATAGCATCATATCACAAATTTAACTCTTTGCAACTCGTGGCTTGTGAAAACGTTTCGGGATCATTTTCAACTCTTATATTATAGTCAAATTCTTGTAGATACACTATAAATCACTAAGAAAAGCTAATCTTTTTTCTTTAGTAGATATTCTTAATGTTGTGACCTTATTCCTTTAAATAACTAAGGGTTTAACTTGTTTATGAACTATAGGTAATTCTAGAACATCTTGAATTCTTGATCTAATTGATTAGATTGTAGAAAATCAATGATTGGTTATTTAGTACCCGTTTGTACTTAAGGAGTGTTATGAACAATAACTAATCTATCACTTAAAGTGGAAGGTTAAGACTCTATATAATCAAGTGCAAAAACTAAGTTTCTGAACTGATCACTCCCACTGATCAAATCATTCTCAAGAAATTTAGTATTTCTTGATTGCACTATCTTAGTTGTTTGAGATGGATAATAAAACTTGTAACTTTTGGACCTTTTGGTATATCCAATTAAATACTCACTAATAGTTCTTGCATTCAGTTTCTTTTCTTGTGCATTACATATCCTCACTTCAGCTGAACATCCCTAAATGCATATATGTTGCAAACTCGATTTTCAACCTTTTCATAATTTAAAAGTTTTCTTTTGGAAAGCCTTAGTCGGAACTTGGTTTAGTATATACATAGCCATATTTAGTGTTTTAGTCCACAAAGATCTAAGAATATTGGAGTTGCTAAGCATACTTCACACCATGTCCAATAATGTTCAGTTTCTTCTTTCCGTAACACCATTCTAGTATGGAGAACCAGGCATAATATATTGGACAATAATCCCATGCTCTTGAAGAAACTTAACAAAGAAACCATGTGCTTGTCCATTCTCATTATATTTACCATAATAGTATCCACCTCTATTTGATCTCACTATCTTTATTTACTTTCTACATTGGTTCTCAACTTTAGCCTTAAGGACTTTGAAGGCATCTAATGTCTCGTTTTTATTATATATATATATATATATATATATATATATATATATATATATATATATATTGTGAGTAATCATCTATAAAATACAAAATACCATTCTCAATACAATTTGAATTATATAATAAATTGAATGATGTATCTTTAAATTAAAGGAATATCCAAATGGTACAAATCTGGAAACAGAAATCATGTTTCATAGGAAACTTGGTATATAAAAATTTCTTTCTAACTTTAAAACAAAGGCACTATTTAAAGTTAAAGTGCAAGTTCATATTGCTTCCACATGTGAACTCATCTTATTACCTGATAATATGCTTTGTTCACTCCCACTAGTTTCCTTAGATTTTGCATACCCTGCAAGGAGTTTGCAATATAGATTGTTGATTCAAAGTCAATCCACTAAGTGTTAATGTTAACATTAGCCATATTAGATTCAAATAGATAAACGAGATTGATTTACCTTTCTTCTCAAACTATTTTTAGAATTTGGTGCATTCATTTTTCATGTGTCCCTTCTTTTTACAGAAGAAACACTTTGCTTCTTTCTTAATTTGCGTTTGAGGTGGTATTTTATCTTTTTTCTTTTGATTAGGTTGAGACTCATCAAGTTTGTTCTTCCCACGAGCTGTTGCTAGCAATACACTCACACCTACCTCCATCACTAGCTTTTCTTCTTCTTGAACAGAAATTGTCATTAATTCATTAGTTGACCATTTTTCTTTATATGTGTTATAAGAAATCTTGAAAGACCCATACTCTTGCAAAAGGGTGTTCAAAATGTAGTGCACTAGGAAGGACTTCAACATATCAACCTTGAATTTTTTAAGTTCAGTTGAAATATCACGCATTTGCATTATATGCTCGCGCACACCTTGTAACAACTTTTTATTTATTTATTATTATACAATATAGAGTTCACATACACGTCATTAATCAAAACGTACGCACGATATATCAAACACATAAATATCTACATCTTATTTATTCTGGTTGATCAAATCTGGAGATACAGGTGCGGGTGGTTTCACCTTCACCGGGATTTAAGCCAACTCAACCACAAACATTTTATTTGTTTTTGAGATTTGTCCATCATAGAGTAATTCGATCCAACGTGCACTAAAAGTTAGAGCCATAGAAAAATCTGTATAACTAATTTTCTGAATATGACATGGAAATATAGTGAGAATTAAATCTCAGTAAGTTCAACAATAAATCATCATCAATATAGCTCATTACGTTATGTTCATCTGTATAAACTACAGCAAATATCTTTGGTCACATGAATGCACTTAATCTATGCACATGAAAATTGTATAATAATGACATGTATGACAGGATTAACTATTTTCAGAATATCATATGATGGCTATCAATTTATTCTCATATCAAGTTACCCCGGTCAGGGTGAGTATTTTCTACTCTCTGGTATGGACTTTTCTCGCTTCGTCTGACATGGCACACTTTTTTTTTCTCATTAACATCATCATAATCGTTGGTAGGGCGTCCCCTACTAGTACACCACACGAATCGCCATGTGACCGTGCTTATTTCTTTTCTTTTCACATTAATAGCCAAAAATATGATTTCAATAACAAGTATGTTCATTATACTCACATACCATAATGTTTCATCAAAATATTCCCATGTCAAAATTACACACTTAGGATGATAAGAAATTCATGCAATGGCAATGGCTATGACATATACTAGTCATTTATTATTTTTATTTATAAGATTCTTCTTCTTTTTTAAACATTAAATTTATCTCTTCATTTTCTTTATGCATGGATTTTAATCACTTTTCTCCTACTTATATAATTTCCAACACATGTTCTCACAAATTTAATATAGCATTCTTCATTAATTTGGTTTTTACTAATATCCTATAGGTAATTAGGTTCATTTAGGGTGTAAACAGAAGTTGAAAATAAGTTTTACCAGCTTTCGAACTGGCCTAAATGTATCCTATAACATGGCTTGGTCATTTACTATAAAACAACCATGCTTTAGGCTTGAAAATGCCATTTTTAGAACAGAACACGGTCATGCTTTATGTTGTGTTATTTCTTGATACAGGTTTTCATTCTGTCTGACTTTCTCTCAATAATTATAACATAACTTCCTCATTTCAACTTCGATTTAGGTGATCTTGGTGTCAATTTAAATATAAGACAATTATCTAAAACTATTTTGTTGAAGAATTTAGCTAAAAATTAAGGAATCATGGTGATATTACTCCCTCAATGTATAGATTATTTCTTCTTGGGTAGGTTCTGACCTCTACTTACTAATCTATCCATATCTCCCTCATACGAATTCCAAATTGAGTGATTCCAGTGGCTAAAAATCCGTGACATATATAACTATAATTTTTATGTTAACCATTTATTTTAATTCCCTAAAAAATGTTCCCAGAAATTTAAACACAGAAACTATCCTAACATATTCTTCACTGATTAACCATTTTCTGACCACTGCTTACTAATCGGACCATATCTACCTTATATGGACTCCAAATTGAGTGATTCCAGTGGCTAAAAATCTGTGAGAATAGATCTACATTTTTTATGTTATCCATTTGTTTAACTTCCTTATCGATTCTTCTCAGAATTTTAAAAACAGAAACTTAAAATTTTGCTACCCATAGCCATACCAATGCAGAACTATCTATACCAGCCTAAGTATTCAAATATAAATAATATGTAACATGATATAGCAACATTCATGACCAATCATCACAGTCCTAAGGTCAAAATTTCACATAGATGTTGTAAATTTCAAAATTTTTCTTTAAAAAGAAATATTATTAAAGTTACCTTGAGCACTTAGTCCTCTAGTTTTTCTTTCATCTTTCTTCCTTTTTTCCTTTCTTTTCCTCACTCTACCTTGCTTCTATTTTTTTCTCTCCCTCACTTAGACGAAATTCTAATGTTATAAGGGTGGGTTTTGCTTAAATAGACTATCAAATAATTCACCTTTCATGATCGTGGGTCTACTTTATCACAATTAGAATGCACTTGATTGTTTTTTTGGAAAACAAACAACTCATGTTCTTATCTTCCTCTTCCTTAGTCAAGATATGCATAGGAAAAGAAGATTTATATTTTAAAAATTATGATAATATGTTCTTAAGATAAGGGACAAGGTCCCTTTGATTTATGGATTCATTTCCTTTTTCTTTTATTTTAATCAAGTATGATAGATTTACCTTTTTAGGTGGCAAATTTTCAACCCTTGAATCTTCCTTGCCTGACTAAAATTATTTATGTAGGATAAGGATGTTTTGTCATAATACTATGTATTATTACCCACTTGCTAAAATTATGAGTGTAGGATATAGATGTTTTGTCCTAATGCCATGGTATTATCATACCACTTGTTAAAATTATGAATGTAGGATATTACACTACTTGCTAATTTTTTGTCTTAATGCCATGTCACCTAATCTTGATTACACCATTATTTCATCACTTTATTTTTATTTTTATTTTTATTTTTATTTTTCTTCTTGGGTTTGGGCTCATTTTTGCCCATTTTCTTTATTTTGGTTAAAATTTTACCTTTCATAATGGGTTTGGTTATATTTTCATGATTTTTGGGCTATCGGTTCAATTTTTATATCCTAGTCCAAGTCTATGTTTTATTTCTTCTTTGGGCTATCCTATTGGCTTGCTAAAAATTCATGTGAAGTAGAAAAACTCTATATGAAATGTCCATAGGTGAAAGCCCAATTTATGGGTGGAGATACTAAATTTAGTAACTTTAACTCTTAAATTAGGAAAAATTACCCTAATCCAATTTTCTTGAAATTTTAAGACATTTACTTACTTCACAAAAATTTATTTTCCTTACTCAAGAATTTCACATTTTTTTAGCATGTTTATTGCTAATATTTTCTCTTACGTTTTCTCTTTTTACCTATTTTATTAATGTTAGAACATTTCTATGCATACATGTAAGGTGAAGAATTTCTAAGGATTATATTTAGATATCTAAAAATTGTCTATTAAATTTTATTTTCTTAATTAAATATTTATGTATCTTTATTAATAAAAAAAACGAAATTAAGGATGTTACACACCTCTTACACTGATGAGTCGAAGAAAAGAGAACTTTATGATCGGGATGCTTACTAAAGTCTTTTTAGAAGTGACAAACTATTTGTTAATGGCTTTTAGTAAATCTTGAACCTTCTCATACTAATAGACAAAACTACGTATATCGGTAGTATTTTTGTCTTAATGAACATCACGCTGCACCATTGGACCGCTCCCATCCATTGAAAAACCAATAAGATTATTTCCCTGTTAATCTTAAACCAACAAGCACCCAATGACCTAATGGCAAAACACAAAAGTGCACTATACAGTTATGGGTTCAAGTCCTCGCTAGTGCACTTAGCATGTGAATTTTACTAAAAGTCTTTAAATATTAAAACAAGTGCCTATACTATTGAAGTTATACCACTAGTTTTGGCAGTCAAAACAAACCCATGCTTTAACCATGGCCATGCGGGTTCAAGATGGGGTAACTACAACTTGCGTGGAAAACTTTTTTTTAAAAGGTTATTGTTTATCATCTTCAATCTCCAGCTGAGTCATCTTGACTCGATTTCGACTCGCACGAAAACCTAACATTTTCTTGTGATTTTGACCACCAAAATCCTTGTTCTATATACCGAAATTCTCATAAAACAATTTTCAAATGCTTTATGATCTTAGTTTTCATCAAAAATGCCAAAAATGAAAGAGAAAAATTTGAATAGTACATCATATATGAAAAGAAGCAAAGCAAAGGCTATACATGCACTCTGATACCAACTTTTAAATGCAGAATATAATATAAAAATGCTTTAAAACTCAAAAATATGTTTAAATCAATCAAATGTGTAATTAGAAACAATTAAACCAACTTTTTGCTATTATTTTTCTTTATAATTTTCCTTACTTTATCTATGGTTTTGGCTCTTCTAAATTTTGTCTCCCTCACTATAAATGATGTATAATTCATAGGCAGAAGCTAAGAAGAGACTTAGGGATCAAAACTCCTTTATATAAATGTTCTACCATCAAGAACAATAATAAATGAGTTATAATATCTATAATGGCTTTTCATGGCCATTCAATTCTCTGAAAAATACTCATTTAATTAGAAAAAGTTAAACCATTAATATGAATAATGTGTTTTGATTATGAATAAATAAAAACTGTTACAAACTTCAAATAAAAACCTAAAGAGGATAAAGTATTTATGTCTAAAATATTTGAAATAAGTGTCGGACACGTTCAAAAACGTGTTTGACATAAATTTTTTTTTTTTTTTTAAAAAAGTTCAATACAAAATAATCTCGAGTATTTGATATGTGGACACCCAAAACGAAGTGTCTTTTACTTCATAGAAATAATATCTTTCCTTCTTTGCTGAAAAAAATTAGAATCTTAGTAGTTGAAAAATAGAAAAAAGCGACAGCATTACCTAGGTGTTGTAGAAGTGAAATGAAATTGACAGAGTTGGGTTGGGAGTCAAGAGGCTAGACAATGGTGGGCCATAGCCTGTCTATTGCAGGCGGTATATCGTGTAGGTTTAGGGAGATGTTGTGCTGCTTTGAACTACGTTGGTTAAGGGTGACGAAATGAGTGACGCTAGTGGTGAGACACGTCGAAGATGGGTTTAGGTTACAAATTTTACTTGTGGGAGGGAAGCATTCCAGTTTAGGGGAGAACTTTTTGGCTTTGGAGGAAATTTTTTTGGACCTAGGCTTTTCAACAGTGTTACAAAAAAATTAAAGAGATAAATTTATAATTTTACATCCATAAACAAACTTCCACTGCTACACTTAACAAAGAATTTTAACCGCAGGATGAAAATTGTAATCAAAACAAAGATGAGGAAAGGAGACATTACTTGATTTCAAGGTTAAGGGGAACTTGCAATTGCAAGCATAGATCCGAGTAACAAATTGTTATTTTCTCTTAAAGTTATTGATGAAAAAAAAATTACATTCATTACATGGGATCGTGAGGCTGTTCAAATCTTAAATAAAATTGCAACTGAATTGAAAAAGTAGGCAATAAAGGTATGTAATTTTATTACTTTTTCTAAAACCATTATTTATTTTTTTAAGCATGTTGGTTGTCAACATGTGAGGTTGTCTAAATCTTTTATAAAAAGTTTTCTACACATGTTGACATTAATTTATTTGATATTTCAAAGTCGCTTAATGAATATTATTATTGATGATATTGAACACTTTCTTATAATTTGGGACAAGAGTTCTAAGTTTTAGATGTTCACATCATTCAATTACAACAAGCCAGCTTCATATTTGATAATAAATATTATTATGAAAGTAATTATATTTAATAAGTAAATAAAAGTGATTATCTCACTGTAACATTGATGATTCTGACGATTGTTATTTCAAAGATTAAAGGATCAGTAGAGTTTCTATTTACTTTTTAGTTTAATAAAAATTATATTTATTTATTTATTATTAGATATGATGTTTCTATAATTTTTGTAAGTTTCATTGGACTTTATTTTAAACGAAATATTGTTTTTTTTCAAAAAATAAAAAATATTTATTTCACGTCTCAATTGAAAAAGTTAAAGTAAAAAATTAGTTAGAAATATATTTTCAAGACCATTGATTCAAATAAAAATTTCAATAAGAAGCAAACGATCAAGAAAGAAAGAAGTGTATTTTTATCATTCAAATACATGCATATCATGAACGTGTGATTATGTTAGTCAATCTGGTTTAACAAAAATTACAGGTAATTAGCATACACACACACACACACCAAATCGTATATCTTTTTTTAAAATAATAATATATTATATTTATTGATTTTTTAATAGGGTGAATTAGTTTTTGGTCAATCGTCTAATATAAAGTTGCTAACCTAGTGTGTGAAAGTTAACACACGAATACACCTTTATTGATTTGTTTTGTTAATTTTATTTATAAAAGAATAAAAAAATAATTTGCTTTATAACCTAATTTTTATTAGTAGAGCATGGCACTAAAATCCCTCAAGATAACACGGTTGTAGTGAAGTGGAAACTTAACAAGTCTTTTAATGCAATTTTTTTTTATTCTTTTGTACAAATAATCCAATGTTTCCTTAAAAATAAGAAAGATATTTTTTTTTATGTGATGTTTATTTGACCAAGTCAATAAAACTAATAAACTATAATAGTTTAATATATAATTTATACTCATACAATTGTCTTTTATTTCTCCCGCACTGTAAAAGTCTTTAGAAGTAACACCAACGAGCCCGAGCCCCTGATAATATAAGGCTGGATATGTACACGAATATATATTTTTTTGGTCCTCCTTCTTTTTGCCTCGAACATATCTAAGAATTTTGGCTCTAGCTTCTGAATTGGTAGTTAGTGGCCTTATACTCCCAGGTTCGAAAGTAACGAAATCAGAAAGGAAAAGAAATAATAATTATAACTGAGATTTATTCCAAACACTGCCTATATAGACTATAGGCATAACAGCTGGAGCCTATTCTTCTTCCTGGATTTTTCCCTTTAGACTCGGGATAATATTTTCATGTGCTCTTTCTTGATTCAAAGAACTGAAAAGATTGCACAGAGTGAGGTAGAAACGGAATAAAACTGCAAGACCCAAATAAGTCCATTTTCTTTCACCACGCTTTTCCACCATCATTGACACTGATCGTCAACTTGTTCTCCTCCAATTCCTTTCTGTCATTCTGAAAGAAGAATTTGGATGCTAAGTGAGTGACCCATGGCGAGCCTGAAGCTGGGAACAAAATCTGAAGCGTTTCACCTTGATGGCAAAACCTGGTTAGCCGTTTCTCGCTTCTTGCTGCTACATTTATAATCTGATAAAGTTTTCTCCTTTCGCGCTGTATCACTGTTTTATTTTTCTAAGGCAATTTTTGAATGTGGGTTCTCCTGAGATGAAAATAGCATCATGCTATCGAGCATCAATATTTCAAAAATGGAGCGAACACTTAAATTGTTATAAACCAATAAATATTTGACGTATCGCATTGTCCTTATCATATAATGTTCTGTCGGTATCTATGTTTCTTAGGTTTTAGTCAATAGCAACTTTTCACTCGTGTGCGGATGAATACCAGTGAAAATTATTCCAGTGCTGCAAAGTAAGTTCTTTGTGTAACCAACATGACAAATTTCATTTTAAGTTAGGCACTGTTCTTGAATACGTAAGGGTTGTTTTCTGTTTTCATCAATTACAATTTGGAGATAGTGCTGGCACGTGATCAAAGTAGTGGAATGGGTTTGTGGTACTGGTAATACTAATAGTGTGGATGGTTTGGTAATTTATATGTGATTTATAGTTCACATTAATGTTTCTATCTTATTTGTGGCCATATTGGCCAAGGGTTACTGCAAAATATATCTATATTTTAGGGACAGTGTGATCAATTGCTGGATTTCTGTGATTGATCTCTTGACAATTAATTGGCAAGATTTTTTAATTTCTTCCTTTTCTGTTTAAGCTCTCTCTGCACCCATTTTCCACTTCTGCAACCAATTTCTTGTTCATGATGTCTGCTTTTGTGAATAATATTTAGAGGGGTGTAAATGGTGTAAGCATATCAAAACAGGACAGGTGTTTGAATTTTTTTTACATGTTAAGTAAATAAGGTCCGAAAGGGTTTAAACAGAGAACGGTGAAGGAACTGAATCATATAATGGTTGTGATTGATTTTAACAAAATATAGGGCACAAGTTCTGTGTAAATACTGAAATTTATTGCTATATCCTTCTTGTGACCTTAGTAGTATTCTGTCATATTACTTTATAAATGCAGGTCCACAATTTTTATATAACATTAACAGAAATAAATGTTTTCATCTACATATTTGTCAGTTGAGTACACTTTTGATTATATTTATTATAATACTCGGGTCTATATAGTAAAGGATGGAAGCTGAATTCTAAAACATGGGTGCATTAACAGTATCTATCTATTCTGATGAAGAATTTCTCTTTTTGTTTTGGTGAAGTTGGTGAAATGTTATTATTTATGATTATTTTTTAACCTTAAAATGCCCTTTTGTAGGCTCTGCTCAACTGGGCTTCCGAGTGACGTCATTGTTGAAATTGGTGACACATCTTTCCACCTCCACAAAGTGAGATTTCTTTAGCCAAGATATTGCTTTCATTATTTACATTATTATTATGTCTCAGAGAAATGTGTATAGATCCCCTCATTTTAAATGGATATGATAATGAAGTAAGGCTAAGAGAATTATGATTGTGATGAAATTCGGGTTTAGCGTGGAGATGAAGGGAGGAAGAAACCTTAGCTTATAAATGGAATATGTCAATTTTGATAGTAGAACAAATATTTCAGGGCATTAAATAATTCTAGTTTATACTTTTTTATTCAATCTGGCTGATTCATTCTGATGGCAAAAAATTCTGCAGAAAGTACACTGCTAATTTTCCTCAAATATGTGGAAAATAGAGGTAACAGTATTATAGTCTGAAAGGTCCTAGTGGTAGATGTATGATTATTTTAACATGCTATACGAAAAATAATTATTTTCTCATTTAATTTAAGTCCCCTTGTTGAAGAAGATATCTCTCATGATTCTGTAATTACATAAATTAATAAAAGTAGCTCAATTATAACAATTTGGCCTTACTATATGTGCATATTGTTACACCTTCTTGTGTTTCTTGTTCTTATCCCTTTACTTCTTGCTGTATCTGGCAGTTTCCACTAATATCTAGAAGTGAAGTATTAGAAAGTTTGATGAGAGAGTTATTGAGTTACAATGAGAATTCTGTTCTCCAAATTCATAACATACCAGGCGGAGCCAAAGCCTTTTTGCTAGTAGCTAAATTCTGCTATGATGTTAAAATGGAGTTGACTGCATCAAATGTAGTTAGTCTCAGATGTGCAGCTGAGTATCTTCAAATGACTGAGGACTATGGAGAGGGAAATCTCATCACACAAACAGAAAGTTTCCTTAATCACATATTTGATTACTGGACAGACTCTATTAGAGCTCTTAAAACATGTGAGGATGTTTTACCACATGCTGAAGAGCTTCATATCGTTTCACGATGCATACATTCTTTGGCATTAAAAGCATGTTCAGATCCAAGTTTGTTTAATTGGCCTGTCTCAGGTCAAAGTTCTGTTCAGAGCCCAGAGGGCACAGAACTGTGGAATGGAATAAGCATAACATCAAATTCAGTTATTGTGGGTGAAGATTGGTGGTTCGAGGACATCTCCTTCCTTAGCTTGCCATTATATAAAAGATTTATATTGGGTGTTAGTGCAAGACAGATGAAACCTGAGAGAATTGCTGGATCCCTTGTTTACTATGCAAAGAAGCATCTTCTCTTATTGGGTAGTCAATCAAGTTTTCAGAATGGGAACTGTGTTGCTTTTAAGTCAAATCTTTCTATCCCTTCTGAAGTAGATCAAAGAAATCTACTTGAAGAAATAGTGGAGTTACTACCAAATGAACAGGGCATTATGCCAACCAAGTTCTTGCTTAGGCTTCTTCGAACATCAATGGCTTTACATGCTAGTTCATCTTGCTGTGAAAATTTAGAGAAAAGAATTGGTGCTCAACTAGATGATGCAGCTCTGGAAGATATTTTGATTCCAAATATGGGCTACTCTGTGGATACACTTTATGATCTTGACTGTGTCCAGAAAATGGTTGATCATTTCATGGTTGTGGAAAATGATGTCTTAAATCCTACATCCAATTATATAGTAGATGAGAGACAGTTAATGGGAGACTCTCAACCTCAGAGCCCAATGGCAAAAGTGGCAAATCTTGTGGACGGTTATCTAGCTGAAGTGGCACCTGATGTTAACATGAAACTATCTAAATTTCAGGCACTTGCTGCTTTAATTCCTGATTATGCCAGGCCCCTGGATGATGGCATTTACCGTGCAATTGATATATATCTTAAGGTACAAAAAAAAATCTGTGGTTTGTTTTTTGTGTGTGCTTAATGTCTTATCTTGCAAATAATACCATAATCTTGGATTTTGATGTTCCCAATAGTTAGTAAGAACATCCTAGGAAATGGGGCTTGTTGCATGATTAGTAACCTTTAATAGTTATATAGCCACATTTCAAGTGCTTATGGTAATTATTTTGTAGAACAACTTTGTCATAGAATCTTGGAAGATAACTGTAACACAATTTTTTATTGTTAATAACTTAAGCTGAACTCCTTAATTTAAAGTAATATATATAATTTCAGTTCTTGATTGGAATTTTGCATATATCGTTGAGAAAAAAATTGAAGAAAATTATCTTTTGATAGTTACACACAATTTTGGAATCACACCATTCACACTTGTGCAATGTGGACAATTTTGATTCATGCACAGCTGGTCTTGCTGACTCACAGAAAATCAAGATCTGCCCCATTGCATGAATTTGAATGGTGACCCCAAATTGACACGCTGCTAAGCTGCTAGCATTAATGTTACTCTTTACTTTATCATGGTGATTTTGTGCATCGCTCGGAGAAATGACTGGCAATATGATTCCTTGTATCAAAATCTTTCATTGGTCTTTCATATTTACTTTTCTCAAACTGTCTTTTGTTACCAGTGGAAGTTTTGGAAAAACATCAGTAAAATGGATCAGTGTTCTTGCAGTTGCTGCATTAGTTTTGCTAAGAGTTAAATTTATATTTTATTCAATGAAGTGAGCTAGAGGATCTAGAAATTCATGTCTTAAAGTTCATGTTTTTGTTCCCTAATTACTCAGTATACTCATACCTTCTCAACTTCAGGCTCATCCATGGCTAACAGACTCTGAGAAGGAACAAATCTGCAGGCTCATGAATTGCCAGAAGCTTTCACTGGAAGCTAGCACCCACGCAGCCCAGAATGAGAGGTTACCTCTTCGTACTATAGTCCAAGTTCTATTCTTCGAACAACTAAAGCTCCGCACATCGGTTGCTGGTTGGTTCTTTGCATCTGATAATCTGGAGAACTCAGAAAATCATTGTGGAAATCTTGCTCTGGTAAGAAATGATGCCATCACACCACGTACTCCTGTTTTAGCTTTTGATGACATGAAAGAGCGAGTGTCTGAGCTCGAGAAGGAGTGCTTGAGCATGAAACAAGAGTTGGAAAAAATGGTGAAGACAAAGGTTAGTTGGAACATGATTCTCAAGAAACTTGGTAGCAAGCTAATTTCCAAGCCTTGCAATCCCAAGGTCTCGAATTCTTGCAGCAAGTCCAAGGTATCACCAGCTTTAACGACCCAGATGGAAGATAAAGCCATGAAAATGAACAGAAAGATTGATTTTTAGAAAATAATAATAATAATAAGAATAAGGTGCTATATTTTTAGATTTAAGCTCTCTTAGCTACGTTTTTTCTCTAGGCTATGTAACTAAATAATAATTGTTTGGATGATTTGTAGACAGTTAAGTTTTGATGCCGTTTCACTTCAAGGGAAGTCATTTCCTCAGTATAATTTGTCTATTGCCACAACCTCTTTCGTGTAATTACTTTATTATTAGATTACCTGGTTGATCCTGCAGTAGTCGTGCGCATATGTAATTGTTTTTAATTGTCAAAGTTTTCTTTTTCTAGAATTTATTGTCTTTTACTAATACTCCCAAAAGATCTATTCTAATTCTCAATTCACGGAAACAACCTTTACATCAGTAAGTAACTATTTTTTTGGGGAAGTTTGTATGTTTTCCTATAATTTGTTCCTAGTTCAATCAGTCTTTATGACTTTCACGGTTGCAATCGATTAGGCTCCAAAGCATTTTTTTTTTCTTTCTACCATGCGTACCCGCTAAATGAAAAAAAAATGTTATATAATATAATGGATTTTTTATATAATATATGAAATATCATATATTCATTTAAAGAAAAATTTATTAAAGAGGATTTGGCTCAGATTTGACTTGAATTTTGTTTATATTACAAATTTAAAGAGTAAATACATTTTTGTAAAATTTTTAGTAACGTTTATTTTAATTTCAAATTAAGATAAGACTGTGTCTTAAAATTTATAAATTCATATCTCTTAAAAAGTGATTGAACTGCAGAATAAACAAATTTCATACCCGAGCACATTCTCAAGAAAGTGATTCAAAATATATAGCATTTATATATTTAGCTCATCACTCTACATTTAGTTCATCACTTATAATTTTAAGAATAATATAAATATTTTATATGAATATTCATCATCCTGATCTTTTGGTTATTCTATCTAATAAAATATTATTTTTAGTAATTATTTAAAAGATAATTGTATCACTAGGAGTTATCTTACGGTTGTATATCACTACTAAGACTCTCTACCTATTTATATAAATACTCTCTCATACATAAATAAAATATATGATTCACTCTCTTGTCTCTCTCTACTTTTAAGTTATTTTCATAATACGTTATCAGCACGATACTCTACCTTCTTTAAGATCAAACACTTTGGATATCAAGTACCATTCACTACTTTAAGGTTAGTAATCTTTATTAACTTTTTTTTTCATAACACTCTATGCGAACCAATTTTGAGCATTTAAATCCACCTTTGGAGGGAGTGATAGTGCAATTTTATTGCATCAGTTTGTCCTTGAAAGAATGCACCAACTTCTGTACAATTCCATTTCCTTAGTTTGTACTGAAAAGACCATATCAATTTCAGTTACATCAGTTTGTCCTTGAAGGACAATTATTTAAGTGTAGTATCATTATACGAGAAGAAGTTTTGTATTTGGCCTTAGCTTCTAGGTGCTTATTAGATGAAATTTTGGATGTGCAAGTCTCTTCCATCTCTTCTATTAAACTCTATATTTAATCACTTAAAGGTATGTAATTCCTTAATCAATTAATATGTATAGTTGAATGTATTTATTTAATATTTGCAAATGACAATAATTACATCAATAGAAAAGTAAAGAGTTTTTTATGGTTATGCCTGATTAGGAGATCATGATAAAAGTTGAGTATGCATATTCAATTGTAACTTATTTTAATGGATATAGGCAGTCTGAGGGCTACATATAATATATGCTTATATGGATCAAGATTATGGATATATGTTCTATGATTTATATGTTACATTTTTTTGTTATTGGTGTAACGCCCGGCTTTTTTTTTTTAGCATACGCAAGGGATTAGAGTTATTTCTCAAACTCGGTAACTGATACATTCATACATTCAAAATATATATACACATCAGAGTTTGGCAGCATATATATATACATACATATGTAACCCGAGGTACTGAGCTCACAACACAAAAGGCAGAGTACCATGGGGTTACATCAAAACAATAAGTTAGCCAATTTACAAGTCAAAAGTTAGACTTCCACTGCCACACTACATCCTATCCCTAGCCCTCACCCCTAGGGTGCTGCTGGTGGAGGAGGTGGGCCGGGAGTATGGATTTCTATCATACTAGTCACTAACAGGTTCACAATAATCGTGAACTGTCCCAAGTAAGGGACATTCACGGTCTGCAACTCCAGAAGCAGTGTCAACACCACGAATGCCATTTCTACTGATCTGAACATAGCATTAAAACATAGTGAGATATGAAAATCCTAGCAAGATCAACACTGAAACATATAAAATACGAGAATTCACATGCTATGTCCAACTGTATAAACTACAGAAAATATTTTCTCTTTTATGCAATAAAGATACAATAATGTACTTACCAGCCTTTTGTAGGTTATGCATCAATATCATGCATGATAACAAAATATGCATTTGTACAATACCTGTGCTGTCGTCCATGATCCATACCACACACAGTGGCTCATTATCACTCATAGTGGCTCATAAGCAGATAATTTCTCTCAATTGCAATCCTCAATGTGGCGTGAGCCTTCTCCTCCAGCTACTCACCCACCCTTTGAGGGCCATTGGTCGGAGGGTCCTTCCTGTATTGACCACTCTAGGCTATAGGGCGTCCCCTATCCCGGTACCGTATCACAAGCCACGACCCTTCAGTTGCTTTACCTCGTAAGATGCCACTATCCTGGGTCATCTTAATGGGTAAAGGTCAACCTGAAATTGTCAGTCTCCTCAATACAGCAAGGAAGACACATGTTGCCAGGCCATCCTGCTTCAGAGAGGATTATTCTGACCGTCAGTCGCTTCAATACATCAAGGGAGACACCCATTTCTGGGCCACCCTGCTTCAGATAGGGTCCTCCTGATCAGATTAAGTCTTTTATCTCTCTCCAGCCACTTATCACAACAAGAATATGCATATCAATAAATATCCAGAACATAAATCATATTCATCCTTAAACATGTTACATTTATTCCTCATAAATAACATACGTGCTTCTATAGCCTCCCAAAAGCACACGCATCAATAACTCACTTGTAGCCATGCACACAAGCAGTCTATAATATGCAAATATGACAATCATGCATCATTCCTCATGCATTGATATACTAGCATAGACATCAATCAACATGCATTTCATCATTATGCAATATGTGATTTAATATCTCATAATAAAAGGATGGAATTCACAATATAATGTATCATTAAAAATGTATATCTATACATTTTAGTTCCCCTTAACATCATCCATTCATTGGAGTTCATTTAGAGCTTTCAAAATGCAAAACAGAGCAAAAACAGCCTCAAGCACGGCTCGGCCGTGTCACCAAGCACAGCCGTGCTTCGGGTTTTTCCTGCAACCCAAATTTCCGTTCAGCCAGACCTTTCCTTACTAAAAAGACCATACCTCACTCATTTCAACTCCGATTAAGGTGATTTTGGTGTCCATGGAAAGCTAAAGCAATTACCCACAACTTTTATTTCTACCACTTCAACAAATAAGAAACAGAAACAGGGGAAAAAGTTGTTTGACAACAGAATCAGAACTCAGCGTATTAAATCTGACCTACCTTCACTCATCAGGGTATATCTCTCTCATTTCTAATCTGATTAAGGTGATGCCAGGGGCGTATGAAAGATAAAAAATAGGGCTACAATTCATATGTTCAACATATTTTCAGATTCTACATAAAAAGTAACATTCAGAATCAACCAATAAGTCATGAATAATGTTGATCTTACCTTCTTTTCTCCACAACTTGTTTCCTTCACTCTTATTCTACCCCTTTCTCTCTCTAGAAGTATCACCAACCAACAAATTTTTCCATCCATTAGTTTCCATAAGAGGTTTGGGAGGGATAAACCAAAAGATTAGGGGTAGGAATCTTACCTCTTCTCCTTGCTTTTCCTCCTTCTTCTTCTTTTCCTTTCCTCCTTTTCTTTCTTCTCTTTCTCCCTTCTCCCTTTTGCCGTGAGTTCCTCTGGCTTTTGGCTGGGCAAATAGGCGACTTGGTCCCCCAAGTCAAGAGAAAAGATTAAAATATAGAAGCTTCCTCAACAAGCCATCCAACCCCTTAACCTTTACCCCTACTTTGTCTAACAATTTCAAGATTGCCACTCCCTTACAATAGAACTATATAGTTAGCTAAGGCCTTGTTTGGTTTAGGGAAAAACTCACCAAGTGTTTAATCTCTTCTTGATTCTTGTTTCAATGGGTTTTTGTGCAACTTTCTCCATAGCTTCACCGCTCTAGGGTTGTTGTCTCTTTGTGACCTATAATCAAGGAAATCACTATTTCTTCCTTAATAATTCTTTCCAAAAATGAGAAAATCCTTATTAAATATTCATTATTATTTCCCTATAACTCCCTTTTTAACTCTTTTGAACCCTTTCCTACTATTCCATTTTATGAATATCATTAACAAAATTTCAGGTGTTACAATTGGTACCTAGTAAGTTAAATAATTATTAACATTTATCTCTTGGCTAAGGAGAAAATACATGTTTATGTTAATTAAAGTTAAATAATTTTTCTTACAACACTTTGACATAAAATAATGATTTTATTTCTCCTTTTGATAATAGATAGAATGCCTACCATGAATTTACATGTCTTTATTACGATCTATTTTATTTAAAATAGTTCACTTTATTTATAGATGTTTATTGACTAGCATTATATTTTATTAGTCTTAAAATGTCAAACTTTACAAAACTCGAATTCGTGGTGCTTGACATTACTGGAAGAAATTACCTATTTTTGGGTGTTGGATGCTGAAATCCCCTTAGATGCAAATGGCCTTGGAGAAACTATTAAAGAAGGAAATAAAACATCCAACCAAGATAAGGCCAAATCCATGATCTTTCTTCTCCACCACCTTTATGAAATGTTGAAAAATGAGTACCTTACCGTAAAAGACCCACTTGTTCTTTGGAATTCTTTAAAAGAAAGGTATGACCACAAAAAAATTGTGATACTTTCAAAAGCTTGAATGCATATTTGCTAACAAGATTTTCAATCTATAAGCGAATATAATTCTATACTATTTAGAATAAGTTCTCAATTAAAATTATATGAAAAAAATCACTGATGAGGACATGTTAGAAAAAACATTCTCCACTTTTCATGCATCCAATATGCTCCTGCAGTAGCAATATTAAGAAAAGGGATTCAAGAAATATTTCGAGTTGATTTCTTATCTCTTTGTGGCTGAACAAAAAATAATGAACTTTCCATGAAAAATCATAAGTTCCGTCCAACTGGCACTGTTCTATTCCCTAAAGTGAACGTATCAACACATGACCACTATGGACAGATTCAAGGTCAAAGTCGCAGTTGTGATGGTTATTCTAAGAACATATCTTCCCACTAGAAGTGGAAAAATAATAAACCAAAAAATGAAAAGAAAAATGGTGGGCAAAATAGCAAATATATTGAAAACACATGCTATCACTATGGTGGCAAATGACATTGGTCACGTACCTATCGTACATCAAGATATCTTGTTGATCTTTACCAAAATTCTATTAAAGAGAAAAAATAAAGATCAATCTTTTTAGAAAGGTAGTCCCAATGATGGCTATGTTGATATAACTCATTTAAATGTTACAAATTTCTTTACTGATCCTTATGGAAAAATTGATAATTTAATTGTTAATGGTAGTGTTAAAAAATAAGTTCTTTTTTATGACGTTAAACTTTAGGGTGTTTCTTTTTCTAGTACAATTTATTCTTTGAGGTTGTTATTTTTAAACATATTTTATTTACTCTTTCCTCATATTAATTATTCTTATTTTATTTTCAATCAAGAATGAATGTTTCATTGATTGATACCAACATAACTAATAAAGAGATATGTTTCGTTAATAGTGGCACGACTATAACAACTCCATTTTTTTATATATTTGTAAAGTCCCATAAAGTAATTACCTCTTTACTTCTAACTACTTAACTCATAATAACATTCAATTAATTTAACTAAGCATAATTAAAGTTTAAGGTCTATTATTAATACTGATACAATTCTGAGTTCACAAACATATCATTAATCAAAATGCCCGTAAAAAAGTCAATTACATATATATCTACATCTTATTCATCCATGTTGATCAATTTTGGAGATACGGGTGCAGGTAGTTGCATCTTCACCGGGATCTTAGCCAATTCACCCATAAACACCTTATTAATTACAGAGATCTGCTCAAAATAGAGTAACTCAATTCAACGTACACTAAAAGTCAGAGCCATAGAAGAAATCTGCATATCTAATTTTTTGAACATGATATGAAAATATAGTGAGAATTAAATCTCAGTAGGTTCAACAATAAATCATAATCATCATCAATATTGCTCATCATATCATGTTCATCTGTATAAGCTAGAACAAATGTCTTAGGTCACATGAATGCACTTTATCTATGCACATGAAAATTGTGCAATAATGACATGTATGGCATGAATAACTATTTTGAGAATATTATATGATGACTATCAATTTATTTTCATATCAAGTTACCCCAATTAAGGTAAGTACTTTCTACTCTCCAATACGGGCTTTTCTCGCTCTGTCCAACATGGCACACTTTCTCTTTCTTTTCTCATTAGCATAATCATAGTCGTGAGTAGGGTGTCCCCTACTAGTGCACCACACAGACCGGCATGTGACTGTACTCGTCTCTTTTTTTTTTCACATTAATAGCCAAAAATATGATTTCAATAACAAGTATGTTCATTATACTTACATACCATAGTTTATCTTCAAAGCATAATTATTACAAAAAATTATTGGTAAAATGCAATCATGTCATAAGTATAATCATTTTCAAATATCACTTTATAAAATATTTTCATGTCAAAATTACATACTTAAAATGGTAAGGAGTTCATGCAATGGCAATGGCTTGGGTATACATTAGTCATTTATTATTTTTATTTGTAAGATTATTTTTCTTTCTTAAATATTATTTTCATCTCTCACTCATCAGAGCATAACTCCCTCATTTTAACTTTGATTGAGGTGATTTTGGTGTCCATTTTAAGTTATGACAATCCTCTAAAACTATTATGTTAAAACTTTTAGTGAAATAATAAGGAATCTTAGTGTTATTACTCTCTAAAATTCAATATTATTTCTTCCCGGGTAGGTTTCGATCTCTACTTACTAATCTGACCATATTTTCCTCCTATAGACTCTAAATTTAGTGAATCCAGTGGTTAAAAATTTGTGAGTCATATATCTATATTTTTCATGTAACCATTTATTTTAATTCCCTACAAATTTGTCCCATAAATTCAAGTACAGGAGTTTACTTAACAGATTCTTTCCTAGTTAACTAGTTTTTGACCACTCCTTACTAATCTGACCATATGTCCCTCTTATGGATTCCAAATTGAATGATTCTAGTGGCTAACAATTCGTGAGACATATATATATATATATATATATATATATGTATATATTTCATGTTAACCATTTCTTTTAATTTCTAACAAATTCTTTCTAGAATCTCAAAAATAGAAACTTCTCTGATTACTCCGAAATCCAGTTTTCTAACCAAATCCTTCCTAAGGTTTTAGTTCATTCTTTTATTACGTTATCTTCTATTTTCTTCCTAATTTACATATAACCATAAGATTACTTATTTCAACATTTATATTAGATTTCTTACACTTAATTTAACATATTCCATTATCTACTTCTCAAGAAAAAAAAAATCAAATCATGTACTATTAAGGGTGTTTTCCAATAGAAATTTCTCATGGTCTTTCTTCTAAGTATTTAAGGCCATACTCATTTTATCAATCTAATCATATTTCATCAATTTTGTACCACATTCAAATATACATAACATCAGCATAAAAGCCCTAAATTTTTGCCACTCATAGCCATATTTATGTAGAATTTTTCATACCAACTGAAGTATTCAAAACGTCCATCACATATAAGATCAACATGTAACATGATATAGCAACATTCATGGCCAATAATCAAAGTAGCAAATATTATAAATTTCATCAAAGTTATAAGATCAAAATCCCATATAAATTTTACAAATTTCAAAGCTTTGCTTCAAAAAGAAATAAGGTTAATCCTACCTAAAAATCTCCTTAACTCACTTAATGAATTCTTTTTCTTGTTTCCTCTTGAAGGAAGTGGCAAGATTCATTCCTTTCCTTAACTTTTTCAGCAACTTAAATAAGAGAGCGAGGATGAGTTTTGAACCCCAAGGATAAAGAGAAATGATAGATTCAAGTAGAAATTAAGCTAACTTACCTTGAGTACTAGTCCTTTAAACTTCTCCTTCTTCTTCCTTCCTCTCTTCTCCTCTCTTTCTCTCCTTTCCTTACTCTACCTTGCTTATATTTTTCCTTCTCCTTCACTTGGATGAAATTTTAACGTTATAAGAGTGGTTTTTGCTTAAATAATTATCAAGTAGTGCTCTTCTCATAATTATGGATCTACCTTATCACAATTAGGATGCACTTAGTGAATATATGCATAACAAAAGGAGGATTTGTTATTTGAAAATTATGATAAAATCTTCTCAAGACAAGGGGTAAGGTCCCCTTAATTTAGGGATTCTTTTTCTTTTTCTTTTATCTCACTCAAGTATGATAGATTTGCCTTTTTAAATGAAAAATTTCTAACCCTTGAGTCTCCCTTGCTTGGCTAAAATTATTTGTGTAGGATAGAGATGTTTTGTCCTAATGCCATGTATTATTACCTACTATATCATCACATGGCTTACTGAAATTATGAGTGTAGAATATAGATATTTTGTCATAATGCCATGTATTATTACTTACTATTTCATCACATGGCTCTCTTTTTTCCCTCTTGGATTTAGGCTCATTATTGCCCATTTCCTTTACTTTAGTTGAAATTCTACCTCTCATAGAGGGTTTAGTCACATTTTCATGATTTTTGAGCTATCAATCCAATTTCTACATCCTAATCTAAGTCTATGTTATATCTCTTACTTAGACTATCCAATTGACTTGCTAGAAACTCATGTGAAGTGAAAAAACTCTATGAAGTATCCATAGGTGAAGGCCCAAGTATGGGTGGAAATGTTAAACTTAAGAATTCTATCTCTTGAATTAAGAAAAATTACCCTAATCCAATCTTCTTGAAATTTTAAGAACTTTACTTATTTCCAAAAATGTATCTTACTTACCCAAGAATTTTGCCTCTCTTTAGGATGTTATTTCTCAATTTTCCTATTAGGTTTTCTCTCTCTTTACCTATTTCCTTAATGTTAGAAACATTTTCTATGCATACACATAAAGAAAAAAATTTCTAAGGCTTATATTTTCTAAGATATCTAAAAATTATTTAATAAATTTTATTTTCTTAATTAAATATTTATGTACCTTTATTAATAAAAGGAATGAAATTAGAGATGTTACATTTCTCTCCCATTAAAAGAAATTTTGTCCTCAAAATTTTAAAAATTACCAAATAAGAACAATTGTGGATATTTCTTCCTTATGACTTCTTCTAGTTCCCAAGTTAATTCTTTTGGAGTTAAACCTTCCCATAACACCTCAATCAGGAGAATGATTTTATTCTTCAATTGTTTCACGTCAGTGTCTAATATGGATACCTGTACTAGCTGATATGTCATGTTCTCATTTATTTGAATTAGTTCATCCCGTATTATATGTGAGAAATCTGGAAGATACTTTCGAAGTTGTGATACATGGAAAACATTATATAAGTTGGACAAATTAGGTGGAAGGACAATTTGATATGCTGACGTCCCCACTTTCCTTAGAATTTAGTAGGATTCCAAAAATCGTGGACTTAGTTTTCTGGTCTTGAGAGACCTACCAACTCCAGTAGTCGGGAAAATCTTCAGAAATACATGGTCACCTTCCTCAAACTCCGGAGGTCTACGTCTCTTATCATAGTAACTCATTTTTTGACTCTGTTCTGTAAGTATTTTATTTCGTATCATCCTGATTTGCTCAGTAGTTTGTTAAACTAGGTTAAAACCAAATAAGTTTTTTTCTCCTACCTCAAACCAACATAGTGGAGATTGACACTTTCTACCATATAAAGTTTCATAGGGGGCCATCTTAATACTAGAGTGATAGCTATTATTATAAACAAACTCCAATAAAGGTAGGTACTTATCCCATCATTTACCTTACTCTATCACACAGGCCCTCAACATATCTTCTAGGGTTTGAATGGTCCTTTCTATCTGAAGATGATAGGTAGTACTGAACCGCAATTAGGTTCCAAAAGCTTTCTACAACGCCTTCTAAAACCTCGACGTGAACCTCAGATCTCTATCAAAAATGATATTTAAGAGAATTCCATGTAGTCTAACTATTTTCTAAATGTACAACTGAGCCAATTTTTCCACTGCATAATTAATGTTTATAGACAAAGAGTGAACAGATTTAATTAATCTGTCTACTACTACCCAAATAGAGTCATGTCTAACTGAAGTCTTAGGTAAACCCACCACAAAGTCCATCAAAATACTATTCCATTTTCATTTAGGGATATCAAAAGGTTGTAGAAATCTCACTGGCTTTTAATTCTCTACCTTAACCTTCTAACAAATTAAACATTTCACCACAAACTAAACAATGTCCTTTTTCATCCCTAGCCACCAGTACATCTTCTTTAAGTTCTGACACATTTTAGTGGATCCAGGATGGACTGTGTACTTACTCTGATGTGCTTTGGGCAGGATCTTAGTCATAAACTCTTGTTTTTGAGGGACATAAACCCTTCCTTGATATATGATTACTCCATCTTCCAAGATAGAAAAATTATCTTGATCTTTGTGATCTTGTAGGTATTAGTTGTGAGCTTGAACCTCCTTAATCTAGGCTCTAAGGTCATATTCTATACTCAACCCATTGATTATTAGATTCTTTAGAGTAAAAGTAGTGGCCAGCTTCAAATTTTGAAACTCCTCTAGCATCTGCATCTCATACACTATCATCTGACCCATGTGAAGAGATTTCCGACTCAAGGCATCAGCCACAACATTCACCTTTCTTGGATGATACTTTATCTAAAACTTATAGTCATTAAGAAATTCTACCTATCTTCGTTGCCTCATATTTAACTCATTCTAATAAAAAAGGTACTTAAGACTCTTATGATCACAGTATACTTCAAATGTTGCTTCGTATAAATAATGTCTCCAAATATTTAAAGCAAACACTACTACTGCCAATTCAAAATCATAGGTTGGATAATTTCCTTTATGGGGTCTTAGTTGCCTAGAGGCATAAGTAACTACTCTCTTGTCTTGCATTAGCACACACCCTAACCCTTTCTTTGAAGCGTCACCATATACTTTAAAATGTCCTATGGGGTTTGGAATAATTAAAACATGAGGAGTGGTAAATCTTGTCTTAAACTCCTAGAAACTAGCTTCACACTCATCAGTCCATTTGAAGGGACTTTTCTTCCTGGTCAATTTAGTCAGTGGCAAGGCTATACAAGAGAAACCTTGTATGAACCTCTTGTAGTATTCTGCCAAACCCAAGAAATTTCTGACTTTTGTAACTGTATTTGGTCTCTCCCACTAAATCACTACTTCCATCTTACTAGGGTCTACAGCTTTCTCTCTATTGTAGATCACATGTCCGAGAACTTTATCTTTAATAGCCAAAATCTACATTTCTCCAATTTGGCATACAACTTTGCTCTTTCAGCACTTGCAGCACAATTCGGAGATGTTGTTCATGTTCTTTCTCACTCTTAAAGTATATCAAGATGTCATCAATGGAAACTACCACAAATTGATCTAGGTAGGGTCAAAAAATGTGATTTATGTAATCCATAAAAATTACAGGTGCATTTGTCAACCCAAAGGGCATTACGAGAAACTCATAGTGCCCATACTTAGTCCTGAAAGCTATTTTTGGTACATACTCCTCATTGATCCTAATATGATGGTATCCCGACCTCAAGTCAATCTTGGAAAAAATGAAGGCTCCCTTCAGTTAATCTAATAAATCATCTATCCTAGAGAGAGGGTACTTATTTTTTACAGTCAGCTTATTCAGCTATCTATAGTCTATGCATAGTTTTAGGCTCTCGTCTTTCTTCTTAACAAACAATACAGGAGCTGCTCAAGATAATACACTCGATCTAATGAATTGTTTGTCTAACAATTCCTCCAAATGTTTCTTGAGTTCTTGTAGTTCCTTCGAGGCCATTCTATAAGGTGCAATCTAGATAGGCCTTATCTTGGGTAAGAGATCAATAGGGAACTCTATCTCTCTCTCGAAAGGTAAGCCTAAAATATTCGATGAAAATACTTCAGGAAACTCATTAGCTATTAAGATTTTATTATGCTTCGATTCAACTTCTAGGTTTGATAAACACAGGAGAATGTAACCAAATACTCCACTATTCAACTCCTGATTGACTTGATTGGCATTTAGCATCAATAACTGCATCTCCTCTTGTGGAGTACAAGGTATAAATTCAACAGTCTTGGTGCAACAATTTAGCAAGACTAGATTTCTAGACATCTAGTCTAAACCTATGAGTGTTATTACAAATAGCTCATAGGGCTTTTCAAAAATATGATACTGAAACTCCCTAATACATTCTTCCTATATAAATGAATTACTAGCACCAGAGTCAAACAACACCATAAGATCAAATCCATAGATGTCGCACATACCTTGAATCATTTTGAAAGATTGAGCTGCCTCTTGCCCGCTTAAGGTGAAAAACCATCATTTCACCTGAGACCTCTGTTCTGGCTGCTTCCCCACATTTTGTGGGTAGTTCTTCACAAAATGATCTTTTTGTTCGCATTTGAAGCAAACATCTGATCTCATGTAGCATGGTCAGTTATCATGCATACGTCCGCACTTAGTGCACTTGACTATGGCGAGGTCTTGTTGGAAAGGTCGAGGACCCGCAGTCAATAACCTCTTACCAACTCCATATCCTCTTCTCCTCATGTTTTTGCTAGGGTTGGAAAAATCTTTCTTCCTCTTCCACAAGTTTTACCCCTACTTCTCGTCCTTCACTGCCTTTAAATTCTTCTCCAAAAGTTTAGATTTATTTATCAAGGGCACAAACTCCCTTATTTCCAAGGCTATAATTGCATTCCTAATTTCTGCATTCAGTCCTACTTCAAATTTAACAGCTTTTCATGCTTCATCAGAGTTAAACCTCAAGTAAGAGGAGAACTTAGATAACTCCTCGAACTTAGTGATGTATTGATCTACTGACATGTTACCTTGTCTGAGTTGGAGAAATTTGATCTTCTTCTTAGCCCGCACAGTACTTGGAAAGAATTTCTCTAGAAAATGTTCTTAAACACCTGCCAGGTGATCTACCTCCTCTGGTGAGTTAGCAATTCTCTGGCCATTCGTTATCAACACTCAACTTTATCCTTCAGCATATATGTAGTAAAGATAACATGTTGCTCTTTAGTGCAGCCCATCACCTTGAAGATCTTTTCTAATTTCTTTACCAACCTTTCGGCTACCGTTGCGTCATAGCCACCTTTAAAAAAAGGTGGTCTGGTTCTCAGGAACTCAGATAGGCCATTATCATTTCCAGTCACCCGGTCGTTTCCATTATTTTCTCCATTCAAGTTGTTACTATTATTTTCTCAATTCAGGTTGTTACTGTTCTGGAGATGTTGCAGAATTTAATTGATGGTTGTAACTTGGTCTCGAATTGTTGTAGTCAAGTTGTGCATGGTTTCTTCTGCGTTGTTTGTCGGGTTCCTCCTTGGTGGCGCCATATCCTACTGTGGCAAAAACAGAGTTATGCTGCTGTTGAGTTTATCAAGTCCAATAGTTAGTTCTAAAATATTTACAACAGTCATAATACCATCTCGGCATACAGATAGGAAACAATAGTAATTTCTTACCTATATGAAATCACTGATCCCCTACATAACATAACTACAAACATACTCAAGACACTATAAGATCGATTCAGATAACCATTCACCCACTGGCCATCTAGGATTGACCTGATCTGATACCACTTATGTAACAACTTTTTTATTATTTTACATATATATACATATATATATATATATATATATATATATATATATATATATATATATATTTGTAAAATTTCATGAAGTCATTACCTCTTTACTTTTAACTATTTAACTTATAATAACATTCAAATATATTAACCAAATATAATTAAGGTTTATGATATAACATTAACACTTATATAATTCTGGGTTCACATACACATTATTAATTAAAAACTTTCGAACAAAAGTCAAACACATATATGTGTACATCTTATTCATCCATATTGACCAATTCTGGGGATATGGGTGCGAGTAGTTGTACCTTCACTGGGATCTTAGCTAACTCGATCCAACATATGCTAATAGTTGGTCATAGAGAAAATATGCATATTTAATCTTCTAAAAATGATATAGAAATATAGTGAGAATTAAATCCCAGTAAGTTCAACAATAAATCATAATCAATATTGCTCATCATATCATGTTTATCTATATAAGTTACGACAAATGTTTTAGGTCACATGAACGCACTTTATCTATGCACATGAAAACCGTATAGTAATGACATGTATGACATGAATAACTATTTTCAGAATATCATATGATGGCTATCAACTTATTTTTATATCAAGTTACCCCAATCAGGGTGAGTACTTTCTACTATTTGGTATGGACTTTTTTCGCTCTGTCCGACATGGCACACTTTCTCTTTCTTTTCTTATTATCAAAATCATAGTCGTGAGTATGACGTCCCTTACTGGTACATTACACGAACTGCCATGTGACCGTGCTCGTCTCTTTTCTTTTCTTTTCTTTTAACATTAATAGCCAAAAATATGATTTCAATAACAAGTATGTTTATTATACTTACATGCCATAATTTATAATCAAAGCATAATCATTACCAAAAATCATTAATAAAATGTAATTATGCCACGAACATAATCATTTTTAGATATCACTTTATAAAATATTTTCATGTCAAAATTGCACACTTAAGATGGTAATGAGTTCATGCAATGGCAATGGCTAGGACATACACTAATCATTTATTATTTTCATTTATAAGATTCTTCTTCTTTCTTAAATATTATTTTTATCTCTCACTCATCAAAGCATAATTCCCTCACTTTAACTCCAATTGAGGTGATCTTGGTGTTCATTTAAAGTTAAGACAATCATCTAAAACTCTTATATTGAAAATTTTAGTGAAATCGCAAGGAATCTTAGTGTTATTACTCCTTCAAATTCAATGTTATTTCTTTCCGGGTAGGTTCTGACATCTACTTACTAATCTGACCATATCTCCTTCTTATGGACTCTAAATTGAGTGAATCTAGTGGCTCCAAATTTGTGAGTCATATATCTATATTTTTCATGTTAATAATTTCTTTTAATTCACTACAAATTTTTCTTAAAAATTCAAACATAGAAGCTTACCTAACAAATTCTTCCCTGATTAACTAGTTTCTGACCACTGCTTACTAATTTGACCATATCTCCCTCCTTTGGATTCCAAATTGAATGATTCCAATAGCTAACAATTTGTGAGACACATATTTTTTTTATGTTAACCATTTCTTTTAATTTCTAACCGATTCTTCCCAGAAGCTTCCATGATTACTCCAAAATTTAGTTTTCTAACCAAATCCTTCATAAGATTTTAGTTCTTTTTTTTATTGCGTCCTCTTCTATTTTTTCCCTAATTTACATTTAACCATTCCTTACACGTAATTTAACATATTCCATCATCTACTTCTCAAGAAAACATAAATCAAATCATGTATTATTAAAGTTGTTTCCCAACAAAAATTTCTCATGGTCTTCTTCTAAGTGTTTAAGGCCATACTCATTTTATCAATTTAATCATATTCCATCAATTTTTTTACCACATTCAAATATACATAATAGCAGCATAAAAGCCCTAAATTTTTGTCACTCATAGCCATATCTATGCAGAACTTTTCATACTAACCGAAGTATTTAAAAAATTCATCACATGCAAGATCAACATCTAACATGATATAGCAACATCCATGGCTAATAATCAAAGTAGCAAATATTGTAAATTTCATCAAAATTATAAGATCAAAATCCCATATAAATGTTATAAATTTCAAAAAATTTCTTCAAAAAGAGATATTGTTAAACCTACCTAAAGATCTCCTTAACTCATTTAGTGAATTCTTTTTCTTGTTTTCTCTTGAAAGAAGTAGCAAAATTCTTCTATTCCCTTAACTTTTACAGCAGCTTGAATAAGAGAGGGAGGGTGAATTTTGAACTCTAATTTTTTCTATTAGGTTTTCTCTCTCTTTACCTATTTCCTTAATGTTAGAAATATTTTCTATACATACACATAAGGTGAAGAATTTCTAAGACTTATATTTTCTTATATCTCTAAAAATTATTTAATAAGTTTTATTTTCTTAATTAAATATTTATGTATTTTCATTAATAAAAGAAACGAAATTAGGGATGTTACAACGACTCACACAATTCTTAAAGATAAAAATTATTTCTCCAAATTAGTAATACAAGAAGCTAATGTTAGTACTATATCTAGTAATACAAAGTTAATTGAAGACTTTGGAAGAGTTAATGTAATGTTACTTAGAGGAATGAACCTACACATTAATAACTTTATACTCCTCTAAGTTTTAAATATATCCGCCGAAATAGATACCACATTGAGACGAAAAATGAAGGAAATATTAAATATCTTTATATCACAAGCACAACCTTAGCTAATAAATATATATTGAAAAAGTTACCTACATTCTCATCTACATTGTACTACACATATATAAATACAATTGAAATATATGTTATTCCAGATCAGAAGTTTGCAAATCATAATAACTTTGTTATTTAGCATGATCAGTTATGTCATCCCTAATCAATTATGATACAAAAAATAGTTGAACATTCAAGTGGACATTTGTTGAAAAGTCAGCAAATTCGGCAATCGAATAATTTCTCATTCTTACTTGCTCCTAAGAGATATATGCTATTCCAAATTAGAAGTTTGCAAATCATAATAACTTTGTTATTTAGCATGATCAGTTATGTCATCCCTAATCAATTATGATACAAAAAATAGTTGAACATTCAAGTGGACATTTGTTGAAAAGTCAGCAAATTCTTCAATGGAATAATTTCTCATTCTTACTTGCTCCTAAGAGAAATTGATTATTTGACCATCACCAATCAAAATTGAGAATGAATATATCATATTTTTAGAAAGAATAGAAGGCAATATTTGTGGACCAATACACCCACTATATGGACCATTTAGGTATTTTATGGTTTTAATTAATGCACCGACTAGATTGTCACTCGTGTGCTTGTTATCATCTCGCAACCTGACATTTGCGAAATTACTTGTGCAATTGATTAGATTAGGAGCACGTTTTCCTGATTTTCAAATTAAGAAAATACACCTTGACAATGCTGGTGAATTCACTTTCCAACTATTCAATGAACATTATATGCCTATTGAGATTGATGTTGAATATCATGTAGCATATGTTCATACGCAAAATGGTCTTGCAGAATCATTTATTAAAATTCTGAAATTAATTGCAAAACCATTACTTATGAAGTCAAAACTTTCAATATCCCCTTGGGGATATGCAATCTTACATGCTGCATCATTAATTCGCATAAAGCCAATAAATTATTATGAATACTCTCCACTAAAAATAGTTTTTTGCCAGAACCAAATATTTCTCATTTAAGAATTTGGATGTGCTATATATGTCTCTATTGCTCCACTATGACATACTAATATGGATCCTCAAAGAAGATTGGAAATATATGTTGGATATGAATCTCTTTCTATAATAAAGTATCATGAATCAATAACAAGAGATCTTTTCATAGCTCGGTTTGTTAATTGTCATTTTGATAAATCAATTTTCCTAACATTAAGGGGAGAAAATAAGCATATGAAAAAAGAAATTAGTTAGTATAAATTATCACTTCAAAAGATAATTCATTTGTAAAATTTAACCAACCAATTGTTAGACGCATTTACTGACTCAAAAACAATTACTAAATTACATATAATAGCTGCTAATACTCTAATTAAAATTGATATCTCTATCAAAAAATTTATCATTACAAATAAGTCTGAGACCCGCATAAAGCGTAGTAGGCCTGTTAGTTTCAAAGATAAAAATAATCAAAAAAGAAAAGTAGCTAAGAATCAAAATGGTCAAATCTAGGATTTAACAACTCCAGAAGAGTCTCAAGAAGAATCCCAAGACATAATTAATGTTTTAGTTTTAGAAGAACTCAGTTACCTGAAATTTGTGAAAATAAAGAGATTTCAATTAATTATATTATGAATAGAATCCCAAGACATAATTAATGTTTTAGTTGTAGAAGAACTCAGTTACCTAAAATTTGTGAAAATAAAGATATTTCAATTAATTATGTTATGAATAGAATACAATGGAATGGACAAAAGATCAACGTTGACAATATAATCTTGTATACAATATAGCGCATGATGTTTTGAATGATAATGAAAATTATGAACCAAAGTCTGTTCAAGAATGCAGACAAAGAAATAATTGGCCAAAATGGAAAGACATAATTGAAGTAGAGTTAATATCGCTTGAAAAATGAAAAAAATTTGGACCTATAGTCCGTACACCCAAAGATGTAAAACCAATTGATTACAAATAGGTCTTTGTGCAAAAACGAAATAAGAATAGTGAAATTGTGATATATAAGGCAAGACTTGTTGCCAAAAACTCTTTCATTAGTTCTTTACCTACACAAATGCATTAGATTGAAGTTAAGCATATACTTTATTATCTTAAAGGATATTTATCCGACCTTCATAATGGATGATCGCAAATAGGCTATTTATTTATATATAGGGGTATCCTAATTTCATGGTGATCAATGAGACAAACTATCTCTGCCACATCAGTTAACCATGCATAAATTTTAGCATTACATGAGGCAAGTCGAGAATATGTTTGGCTACAATCTCTGATTCAAAACATACAAGAATCTAATGGCTTGCCTAGAAAGATGATCCCGATGATCTTATACGAAGATAATGCTGCATATGTTGCTTAATTAAATGAAGAGTATATTAAAGGGGATAGAATAAAGAATATATCACCTAAATTCTTTTTCATTTATGATCTTCAAAAGAATGGTGATGTGGATCTTCAAAAAATTCGTTCAAGCGATAATCTAACAGATTTGTTTACTAAGACACTTCCTACTACAACATTTGAGAAGCTAGTGTATAATATTAGAGTTCGACAACTTAAGGATTTTAAATTATGTTGTTATATATATACTTATTTGATAGCATCTTAAAGGAAAGAATGATGTACTATTTTTTCTTCAATAGGTTTTTTTTCTCACATGGTTTTTCCTAGTAAAGGTTTTAACGATGCATATTCTTAAGTGATGGACATCCAAGGGAGAGTGTTATAAATATATTGTATGGATGTCCATAATCTCGATTTTTCGGTTATTCTATCTAATAAGATATTATTTTCAGCAATTATTTAAAGGATAATTGTATTACTAGGGAGTTATCTTATTGTCGTATATCACTATTAGGACTTTCACACCTAATTATATAAATACCCCTCATACATAAATGAAACATATGATTCACACTCTTGTCTCTCTCTTATTTCTCTCTCTACTTTTAAGTTATTTTTCATAACAAAGAACACTTTATTACATTTTTCAAGAATTTTTTTTATCATTTTTAAAAATATTCTTACAACTTTTTTACATGTTTATATTTTTATTATTTAATACTTATAATAATACATATTGTTATATTTTAATTTTATATTTAATTATTAATTATTATATATTTAATATTTCATTATATAATATTTATTATTTTTTACTTATATTATTCATTATATTTTTATTTTATTATATAATATTTTTTTAAAATTAATTTTAAATTATTTGTTATGACTTATTTTTTTAATTTTTATTTATTTATATTCTATTGTTTATTGTTATATTTTTTTATTTGTCTTTTTTCCAAAAGTTTACTTGATTAAGGATGGCTAAAGTAGCCTTTATAATATATCACAATATTCTCTTCTTAGATTTGAATTTCTCTTACATGACATAACTGTATATGACTAAAAATAATAATGGATAGTATATAGTATATCATATTACTTAGACCCAGACTCTTTAATGGTTACATTAACATTATTCTTCTGTTATAGTTTTAGCATCTTCTCTATTTTTAGAATATATAATTGTTAACCACAATGACAATTTTCATAGTTGCAAAGACTTTCTCAACTATAGAGAACCAATCGTTTAATGAAAACTATCTCAAAATTCTATAGTATGTGAAATCAAAGAAAAAATTTAAAGAGAAAAATGTGAAAAAATTGAAAGGTGGACTCATTTTCTTTCTACTTTGTTATTTTGAAAACTCAATGACAAAAACCTATGTACAACCAGCTTTATAGACCAGCTGTAGAGCAGAGCAAGAAATAGGAGAAAATCCTAGGCTTTTTTATTTTCAAACAATAGTGACTTAAAACAAAATTGTAGTTGGTACCAAAATAGATAAGGATAAAAAAGAAGTAATGGAAAAACTAAATAAAAAGCTTGAAACTATTGGCTTTATTATGTGGTTTAGGAGAAGCAAGTAGGTTCATAGCTCCTGGAAGGTTTTTATCACTATGTTCGGCTGGTGGATATGAATGAACCTAATTATTATGGAGTTTAAAATAATAAAAAAAGGTGGGCATAAAAATGGATTGTAAAAGAAGCCCCATGAAATCAAAATGAAAAGTAAAATTAACCATCAGGTGGGCATAAAACTGAAAATAATTCTCCTTTACTGCTACTCTATAAGTAGCCAAATAAAAGTTATATATATTATGAGTGTTTTAGTATATTATACATACGATTAACAAATATTTTTGTTAATAGCATAAGATGGAAGGAAAAAGTGAGAAATGAGAAATTCAAATAGGATGGTCAATCCAAAATACAAAATTATTTATTGAAATAATTTATGATCGAGTGAAGAAGAAACAAATACAGACATCAACCTTTAATCAAGCAATTTGGGAAAAGATAAATAATGAATTCACAAGGATTGTAGGACAAAATTATAGTGTGGATAGGTTGAAAGGAAAATTTAATCATTTGTGTATTTAGTATTGTGAGTTTTCAACATTGTTAACTCGTACATGAGTTACATGGGATTCAACATTTAATAAAATTGATGCATCAAAAGATGTATGGCAAGACTTGTATACGGTATGTATATGCAAATAAATTTGATTACCATTGTTATATTTTATATATTTTTTTTAAAGCATACCATATATATACATTATATTAAATGTATTTATTAATTAATTTGTTGCAAAAGAGAATATACTATAAGCAATTTAAGAAGTGTGGATTTGAATATGACTATGATATCTTAGTTGAAATATTCAATACTAGCACAGCTACTAGGAAATTAAGTCATGCTTCCACATAAGAGCCACTAACCTCATATGAAGAGCTAGTATCAGAAAATGATTTTTGTCACGCCCTTAATTATACATACATAATACATATTTTTATCATTGAAAACAGTTTCATATAGGTATTCCTATGTATATACAATATACAAACCAAGTCTATAAATATTAAAGTAACAGAAGAAGTAATGATCTTGTCTGAGACACACAGAGCATACTCTAAATCACAAGTACAGAATAATTTAAACACTATGAACCTTGGAAGCAATGTAGGCTCACCTAGAGAGTGTGACACCTAGTTTATCACGTATTTGTAGGACTAAACTCTATATTCTTATATTAAAAAAATGTAAATATTGTGTAGTGAGTTTGACAACTCGGTGAGCAGATAATAACTCCTATGACCTCTTAAGTTAGCATATGGATGTACTTATATATTAAAATTTATCACATAAAAAATTACAGTTTAGTGGTCTGAAACCATATGCGATACAATATGATCGTTAATCAAATATTGATATACATCAAAATATTTCTCATGAAAACATTAGGAAGATCCCATATCAGAACCACCATA
Source organism: Gleditsia sinensis (assembly GCA_037074535.1). Lineage (NCBI taxonomy): Eukaryota > Viridiplantae > Streptophyta > Magnoliopsida > Fabales > Fabaceae > Gleditsia > Gleditsia sinensis. The sequence continues at coordinate 59,307,129 of CM073463.1, read as the reverse complement.
TCAAAGTTCAAGCCCTTCTGTACTTTGGCAGTGTATGATTTGTCTAAACTCAACATCTCAGTTAAAGTTTGCCCTATCACCGTTCAAGAGGACACATGAAGAGACTCTAATATGGGTATTTCCCAAACACACAGTAAAGGAGGGCAAATCACATATCATATAGTTGGCATCTCGCCCAAATAGGAGGCATCTCGCTCTCTTTCACATATCATATCCCGTGTGTTAGCTGTCACACGAGGTTAGCAACACCCCTACTAGCTAAGTTATTAAGGTGCACTAGGGCTAACATTACCCGTTGTTAGCAAACAGTGTTTCCAATAAGATTTCTCCACATAAATTATTATTTGCACATATACCATATTGTTCAAAACAGAGGTTTCAGTATAATTTAGAATTTTCAGTCTCAGTACATTTCCTTTGTCAGAAACTTCTCAATTAGGGTTATCATATATTCATGCCTTTTTTCAAGGTAACTTTATAGCTTTACAGATCAATGCCACGTGCACAAAATATTCACTTTACCAAATGATGAGAAATGCATTTAGAACCACATATTCAATTAGTTTTAAAATCTATTTGCAAAATCATACTCTTCTTGAACTATATGCCAATTAGTAAGCAAAACAAATATTTTAACACATTTCAGAGACTTATAATAGCATAAATAACTTGTAAACAGAACCAATATATTTAAAATTCAAGAAGAGTATATGATAAGTCATAAAAAGAATTATCTACTCACAAGGTAAGGTTCCAGGTTGGACAGTCCCAAAATGCACATTTCAATCTAAATTTGATCAAATAGATTTCAAAAACGAAATTAGAGGGTCAAAAAACTTAAAAAATGACTTTGGGAGCTCGGTCAACCGATAATCACTGTTCATGGTCAGAAATACTATTCACATCGGTTGAAATCACTATTTATTTCGGTCAGAATTACTGTTCACACATATCGGAATCACTATTCACGTCGGTCGGAGTTATTGTTTATGACACTAAAAGTTGTTAAATGACTGAGAAATTTTATATTCTATAGTTTATCTATTTCTTAAATCTATCTAAGATGTCAGATTTTCAATTTGAAGACTCTAAATAGGAGTTTCAAAATTTACCTTTTTATAAGATTTTCTATTTCCAATTTGTGACGATTCTATGGCCGATTTGAAAAATTATTCAGTCAATATCGAAGTACTCTTCATCTTGAATTTAGTGGTACTTTTAGTTTTGAGATCGGAGACTCGAAGGTACTCTAAATTTAGAGAAAGAAAATAAAGAGAGAGAATGTTACTATTTACTATTCATTTCATTGATTACAGGAAGAATGATTTTTTTTTTATATTGATGGAGGGACCAATTGGCAATTTGTTAATTTTTAGAGGAAGTCCTTACAAATTTTATTATTTATATTTTGACCCCTAAACTTTTAAAAAATTACAATTTGACCCCAAAAATATTAAAAAGTTTTCATTTTCATCTTTAAAACCATTCAATTACATCTCTACTCCTTTATTTCTTTTAATAATCTATACATAAATGAAAATTATTAAATATTAGGGGTGTTACAATTTTCTTTCAAAGGGTGTGTATGTTGCTTTATAGTTTCTTGATTTTGAGGTTGAAAATTCAAAGGGAGGTTATAAGAGAAAGAAACAATTGAATATATTGAACACCATTGTAAAGACAAAAAAAAAAAAGAAGTCAAGGCGAGATAAATTAGAAGCTTGCTTGGAACAATGGAGTGAAACGATTATAAGGACAAAGGCATCTAAAGCAAAGATTGAAGCATCCAAGGCTAAGGCAGGAAAATATAAATTACAATATGATCAAATCACTAGTCCATTATCTGAGCCCTATTCTATAGATGCATGGATGGAGCTGCTAGATTCCATAGAAGATGTTTCAAATAAAATGTATAACATTGCATTGAAAAATTTTAAGGATGAAGATTGAAGATGCATGTTTGTTAAGATGCCAGCATTTAGACAAAAGGATTGGTTGTCATCTTTTGAGTAGTGTGCATTAATTGATTTATTTGAATTTGATATGTTAGACATTTCCTTGGGACATATGCTAAGTTTTAACAATGACATATTACTTTTATTTAATTATTAAATTTTTTAGTATATGTTAATATACATGTAAGTATGTGTTTGTTATATCATTCATAGTTTTTATATTCTTTTAATAGGTCGATATGTTAATGAATATATAGATAATTCAAACATTGAGAGTAGTATAGAATCAAGTGATTTGAATGAAGAATTGGGTGATTTAATAATTGTTCAACTCATAATGGAATATCAAAAGTTGTTTATTGATCAAATACCATATAGGACATCTATATTGACGGGACGAATGTATACACTTGAGTTTTTGGCCGGCATGAAACTAGATACTATAAAAGTTTTCAAATGAAAAAGGATGTCTTTCTACAATTTTGTTATTCTTTAAAAGGTGTGGCAAATTTGAATGATGGTAAAAGAGTTTCTATAGAGGAAGGAGTAGCAATGTTCTTAATCATAGTTTGTCATAATGTGCGTCATAGAATTGTTGCTAAACGTTTTCAACATTCTCTTTACACGGTTAGCAAATGGTTTAAAAGAATACTAATAGTTGTATGCATATTGGGCACACGAATCATTCGACCTAGGCACCAAGGAAATATTCTTGACTACATTTTGAACAATCAAAAATATTTTCCTCTTTTTTAGGTAAATTTTTATTTATTTTTTTCATTTTTTCTAATTATTATAGGAACTTTTATATTTAATGTGATATTGTTTCATCATAGAATTGCATCGGTGCCCTTGATGGCATACATGTGGCTGTTTGAGCTTCTACAACAAAACAAACAGCTTTTTGAGGAAGAAAAGTATTGGTACAACAAAATTTTATGGCAGTATGTGATTTTGATATGTTGTTCACATTTCTTTATATGGGATGGGAAGGAATAGCATGATGTGAACTGTGCAATAGTGAGGGTGATTATTGAGTGGCTATCGACAAAGTATCACATCGACTAAAATGCCACTAGGTGGGGGGTTTCTAAGACCTTAGGCATCCTCACCCCAACAGCCTAACTTTTGAGGATGATTACTCCTTAAGGCGTTTCTCTCATATCATTTGGTGCCGATAGTCATTCAATAATCACATTTACCATTGCACAGTTCATATCATTCGCCTACTCTTATTGGCTTGCACATCCTCTTGCAAGGTGTATGGGTTACACCACGAGCTACCCTATGGCATAATTTTTTTTTGACAACCTACCTCAGTCGGTGATTTAGCTTTTTTTTTACGATTTACCTCAGTCGGCGATCTGACCAACCCACACCAACTAGACGAATCAAGGTTTTGATACTAAATTATGTGTTTCCTTATTCCAATAAATAGAGTGTTTGGTGAAAGTAAGGATCATCTTGAAAATTCAATAAATATTTTGATTGCCACGAGTAGCCTTGATAAGATTGAATTCAGTTCTATATCCAAGAACCAAGAAAAACTCTCACTTTGGGAGAAAACTCAATTATTATTCATTATCAAAATCTCTGAATTACAAGAACATAAATAACCCTTATATAGTCAATCAATCCTAAAACTAGTAGGAAACTCTTAAAACTCTTAATTATACTTTCAATAGAATATGCCCTATATGGCCCAAACAACACTAGTTATTTGACCTAACTAAACTAACAAAAATAACCCATAATTAAACTAATATTTGGCCAATATAAAAAATGTGTTCAAATTACATTAAATACTAATAATATCCTAAAAGAAAACATATAAAATAAAGCTTATAATACATCTTTAGTCCATGTTGATTTGAGTTAGTTGTCTTTAAGATCCAACAAACTCTAAGAATGCCCATCTCTTCGGCCTCAAGCTTATGCTCCAAGCTGCCCTTTTTAAAGCCATTTTCAAGGTTGTAAAGTGTGACATACTTAATGTCTTGACTTAACCCAATAACTTCATTTTTAATTTGCACATCCAAGATCAAGTTCAATAAAGTTTCTTTGGCCCTTTTTGCCTTATTCCTAGTCATTGAACCGCCTATTCTTTGCAAAAGATCTTGAGAACGATTTGAAATAGGTTTGACAGTATCTTAATCTCTATCATAGCAAATGATTCACTGGTATTTTTAGATGCATTAAAAAGAAAAAATAACTTTCCAATTCCTCAAGAGATATATTTTGATATTCAATAATAAATTATTTTTTAAAATTTTTTATTATCGTTTAAATTACTTTTCAAAATTTTTATTTTATTTTATACTATTACAAATCACTTTTATCTTGTTGACTTTGGATATCCTAACATGTCTGGGTATCTTGCTCCATATCGTGGTCAAAGATATTTATCTACGATATTATCGCAGGTAAGAACGAACAAGAGGCAAGTATGAGCTATTTAATTATAAACACTCTTCATTGAGAAATGTCATTGAAAAGTGTTTTGAAGCAATAAAAGTAAGATTTTTTATTTTGAATTTGATGCCAAATTATTCAGTTAGAAGATAAAGAAAATTTTTTATAACTTGTTGCACAATACATAATTTCATTAAGATGCAAAATAGTAGAGATAAACTTTTTGAAAATTATTCTAGAGTAAATGATAGTATAAAAAGCATGATTTAGGAGTGGATCAATAAAGTTTCAACTTTGATACTACTCAAACACAAACACATATGGCTGAATTAGAGAAACCATTGCTACTCAAATGTAGGACAATTATAATAAAATCTATTAGTTGTAACTTATAAAAAAGAGTTGGATCTTATATTATGTTTAGTTTACTTTAAGTCTGATTATTTTGAATTTAATTAAATATATTTGAAGCATATTGACAAACAATATCGAATTCAATATAAAATACATTGTTTGATATAGCAAATGACAAAAAATAACCAAACATGTTTTCATAATTTTTTGTTTTTTGAAAATTCAAAACCAAACATATTTTTATTGTTTTTATTTTTGAAAATATGTTTTCACTTTGTAAACCAAACATGTTTTTTATATTTTAAAATTTTGAAAATAAAATTTTTTTTTTCTTAAACCAAATAGCCCCTAAAATTATTGCGTATAGTTTTAAAATTTAAAATTTGCTTTGTAAAAAAATTCAATTCATGAGAATAATTTTTTGAACTAGATTTCCACAAAAACATTCTCACCTAAGAGGTTGGGAATTGAAGTTTTCCATGGTAGTGCAATATTTTTGTAAAGTGAAATGATAATTTTAAATTTATATTCAACTATTATATCAAGTCTTTTAATTTATTCTCATATTTTGTAAACTAAAATGATATTTTCAAAAAATATACAAAATGTTTTAAAAAATATTATTTAAAATTTTTCAAAAATTTTAAAAATTAATTAAATATATTTTGTACATTCTTCAAAATTATCATTTTAATCAATTTTATTTTTCAAAAATCATAATTTTTAGAAAAAAAAAAATCTTACCATATACTAAACCTACCTTGAATTAATGTAAATAGTTCAGGTTGAAAACTTTCGTAAGTGACTCACGTGCTCCCTCTCTAAACTATTCACGTGACATCCGTTAAAGCCTCCTTGCTTGACCATTGCTAGAGAGGAAAAGAAACAGGTCAGAAAAGACAGCCCCTAAGATTACTGCATTTTGTTTTAAAATTTAAAACTTGATTTAAAGAAAAGTTTAATTTATGAGAATGAATTTTTGAAGTAGATTCTCACAAAAATATTCTCACTTAAGAAAGAGGTTGGGAATTGAAGTTTCCCACGGTGGAATGTTTTTATAAAGTGAAATGATAATTTTAAATTCATATTCAACTATTATATCAACTCTTTTAATTTTACTTTTATATTTTGTAAAGTAAAATGATATTATTAAAAATTATATAAAAAATTTTAAAAATTATTATTTAAATTTTTTTAACGATTTTAAAAATTAATTAAATATATTTTATATATTTTTTAAAATTATCATTTTAATCAATTTTATTTTTTTAAAATCATACTTTTTTTAAAAAAAAAAATCTTACCACATACTAAAATTAGAATTAATGAAAATAGTTCAGGTTGAAAACTTTCGTAAGTGACTCACGTGCTCCCTCCCTAAACTATCCATATGACATCGGCCAGAGCTTCCTTGCTTGACCATTGCTAGAGGAAAAGAAACAGGACAGAAAAGCGGCGAAAACTCCTTGACCCTCTCATTCGAAAACACCGGTCAAAAACCTCGGCCACCGATGCTGATTCCAATTTTGAACGTTTTGAAGGTTCCCTATTAAACACTACAAGGCGCACTGGGCAGTGTTTGCTTGCAAATAGAAGGGTTGCGAATTCAGACCAGATGGAGTAATATTACCCATTTCCCGGACTTGATGGAGTAACATCACCCAGTTCGTCATTGCTTATCAAAAGCTCAAACTATTTGGACTCTCCATTTTTCTGATTTTTTGGCATTCTGGTTTTTTGTTTTGGACATAAGGCCAAAGCCTAAATACAAACTGAAAGGGCAAAAAGCCCAAAACTGAGACACGGGAGACTCGGTTTGTTCGGCAAAACGACGAGTCTGGCTCACAGGAGAGATAACACGATTAAGGGTGAAAAACCAGAGCAACACACTCTACAAAAAAACCCGAGAGATCAGGCAAGGTTCGCTTCGGAGGACCAAATAGTGGCTAGGGATTTTCTGCATCTAGCTCAGCCTCCTGTCTCAACATCATCTTGAGGCTAATCATTTGAGTGGGAGGCCCAATTTCTTTGAAGCCTCCTTTGCGCGAAGAGTTTAGCAACCGTGTGGGCTACTTCGTTCTTCTCCCTCTGGATCCATTCAAATTTGATCTGACTTTCATCTGAGGTAACCTCCTTGATCATACTGTGGATGTGATTGACACTCCAAATTTGTCTTTTCTGATTACACACCTCTACTATATGCTTGCAATCAGACTCAATAATCACTCGGTTCAACTGCAGGTTGTTGATTAAAATCAGTGCTTCTTCAATTGATCTGCATTCTGCTTCCAAAGCCGAGTGTGCCAAGCTCTGTTTGACGTTGCCCGTGAGTAGAGATCCTCTATCATCCCTAACAACTGCTGCGAGGTAACACTCTGCATTCTGATTCGGAAAAGCTGCATCTATGTTTATCTTTAACCACCGAACCGGGGGGTGTTTCCATATAAGTATCTTGATTTTAGGAGGATAGGAGACTCCCAAATTCTTCCCCATATCTTTGGGTTGATTGAGGCAGAAGTTGAAGCATTATTTCTGATAGTGTTTGGATCCCCCTTCTTGGCAGTATCATACCCACTCTTTACCCTATACTGGCCCTCACTTGCCAGAGGCAAAATGAATTTGTCAGGTTGATTGGCGTAGGGAATAGGAGTTGCCAGAGCATCTTTTATTTGGTGAATGGGTAGCATTTCTCTTAGGATTTCAATATTTCAGGTCTTAGAGGCTTGGTCAATAAGAGAAGCAACTTTTTTTCAAACTTTTATTAGAGTTATTTTCTATTAATTCACAACACCTAATCCACTTATCTTCCCAAATGTTTATATTTTCCCCATTACCAATTCTCCATCTCCCATGTTTCATCAGGAATTCTTTGCCTTCCCGTTGGCTAAGCCACCACCAACATCTTGCCCTTCTAGCTTTTTGGAAATTTTATTTTGGGAAGTACTTTGTTTGAAAATACTTGCCCAAAGGAGTTGGGATCCTCTAGCAGTCTCCACGCTTGTTTTGCCAAAAATGCAACATTCATGCTTCTAAAGTCTCTAAAGCCCATTCCGCCCTTGCTTTTCTTCTTGGTCATTTTTTTCCAATTAATCCAATGGATACCATTGTCTTTTCCATTGCTTCTCCATCATAAATTTGCTATCTTTGATCAAAGCTTTGCACAAAAAAATTTAGAAAATAAAATAATAAACATAGTATATGTGAGAATATCTTGGATTACGGCTTTAATGAGTATCTCTTTTTTCCGTTGGACAAAAATTTTATCTTCTAGTTAAACAGTTTATGTTTCACGCTGTCCATAATCCAATTTAGAGCTTGTTTCTTTAAATTTCCTCAAATTGCTGGGATCCCTAAATACATTCTTGGATTGTCCCAAATAGGCATGTTGAACAACCTTTGTATCTTTTCTTTTGTAACAACCGGTGTGGATTTATTGAAGATAATACCCGACTTACCTAGGTTGATCATTTGTCTTGAGTACCTTGAATAATCCGCTAGAATCTTTTTAAAATTTGTTGCCCGTTGATCATTAGCTCTTGCAAAGAGAATAGTCATCTACAAATAAAGAGGTGAGTCAATTCTGGAGCATTTTTTGCTAACTTAATCCTGCTGACTTCTTTGTTTTTTCATGCTCTCTAGTTATACCCCTTGATAAAACTTCCTTTTTTTTCAATGCTCTAGTTATACCCCGTTTTGGTAATGCCTTTTGGACTATCCAATGTCCTTTCAATGTTTCAAGCACTAATGAACGACATCTTCCGCCCATACTTGAGGAAGTTTATCTTGGTCTTCTTTGATAACATGCTAATATACAGCAAAGAGTGGGATTCACACCTATCCCACCTAAGGACGGCATTGGTGCTCCTGCAAGGAAATCACCTCTTTGTAAATGGGAAGAGGCATTCATTTGGGAGAGAAGAAATTAGCTACTTGGGGCATATAATAACACCCCAGGGAGTTGCAGTAGACTTGGAAAAAATTGTGCACATGACAAATTGGCCTCAACCTAAGAGCTTGAAGGACCTAAGAGGTTTTTTTGGTGTCACAGGCTACTATAGAATATAGATGCTTTGTGAAGGATTATGGAAAGATAGAAGAGTCGCTCACCAATGCTCAAAAAAGATGCCTTTTACTTGGGGAATGAAGCCTCAGTGGCATTTGAGAAACTCAAGTTAGCCATAACTACACTGCAAGTCTTGGCACTCCTAGATTTTCAGAAAATGTCCATTTTGGAAACCAATGCTTCTGGTTTTGGTTTAGGGGTAGTGTTAATGCAAGAAGGGAGACCTTTGCTTATTTTAGCAAGGCCCTATCCTTGAGGGAACAGGCTAAGCCAGTATATGAGCAGGAGTTGATAGCCATAGTGGCAGTAGTTAAAAAATGGCACCACTATATAATATATCATCCGCACAAACCAAAGACGCTTAAGGTTTCCCATGGAACAGAGAGTCCTGGGAGAAGATTAGCAAAAATGGGTCATGAAGTTGTTGGGATTCGATTTTGAGATACAATTCAAACCCGGGTGTGAAAATAAAGCCGCATATGCCCTATCACGAAAGGAAGATGCTTAGCTTAACCCCTTGGTGCTATCTCAACCTCTTGCCATTGGGTTTGAGGTCATAGAGGAAAAGATTAGTAAGGATGAGAGGCTGGCCCGAATAGTGCAGGAACTACTGATGAATCCAACACAACACCCCAAAAGAACCTTCAAAGGTGGACAAAGTTAATTTGCACCTCAAGAACAGAAGTACCATACTGGATGAATTGAAGGAAAACCTAAACAAGGCTCAGCAACAAATGGCCAAGTTTGCCAACAAAAAGAGAAGAGAGGTTCAATTTGAAGTGGGTGACTGGGTTTTCTTAAAATTGCAGCCCTATAGGTATCATTCACTGGCCACAGGTCCTAATGAGAAGTTTAGCCCCCGCTACTATGAACCATATCAAGTAAAAAACAGTATAGGACAAGTTGCTTACCTCCTGGACTTACCTCTAATGGCCTGAATCCACCCTGTTTTTCATATCACTCGACTGAAAAAGTGCCTTAGCAAAGACATTTTTAGTCAACCTTTTGCCCCCGTTTATTTGAGGATCTAGAGCTACAGTTACAACCAGAAAAGATGGTGGACTTTAGGACCAAAATCGATGGCACTACTGAAATATTAATCCAATGGCAAGGACTGCCCTCCTGTGAAAGCACTTGGGAGGACTTTGAACTTATAAACAGTATCTCCCCTCACTTTCACTTTGAGAACAAGGTGCCTCTCGTTGGTGGGGCTGGTGTTAGGCCCCCTATAACCCAGGTGTACAGGAGGAGAAACCATAGAAAAGGGACTATAAGTGAAATAAGTGGAATTGAGTCATATGAGGACAATAAAAGGGACACGTGGCTAATTAAGTATGGGCAACTGGACAAAACCTCTAGGAGAGCCAGGGAGTGGAGCAGGAAAGAAAAAGGACTGAAGCACAAGACAAAATCATTAGGGTGAGCCAGGGAGTGGAGCAGGGGGATAAAAGGGCAGAAGGAGAAGGATGAGCAGAAATTCAGAGTTGTACCTGGGAGGCATCTGGCAGCCTAATAACGTGCCAAAACAAATCTTTTTTTTTTTTTTCTGTATCTGGTCTGTTCTTTTTATGCTATCTGATATTTGGTTTGGAGGGGAAAAAAAGAGGTTATCCGTCATAATACGATTCATGCACTTAATAGTTCTTATATGATGTTGCATTTCAGGTTCTGACTGGATTGGCCCATCTCCCCATGATCAGGTCCTTTTTCTGAGTAGTTCAAGAAATCATGTGTTGAAACTCAAGCTCACTCTATCATAAAGATCACCAGGATCATTCCTTGGAAATCTTTGACAAATCTCAGTGTTGTTTGGCAATGGCTACAATTCAAACTGATGATTGTCGACAGCCTCAAAGAAGAACTGATCCAGAGTCTTGCACGGAAACTGCCAGGACTCGGAATTCAGGTTCTTCGTTTAAAAGATGGGGTAGAAAAAATCCTTTTGTCAGATATGGCCTTCCGATGATCTCTCTTACCGTCCTTGGTTCTGTTGGCCTTGGTCATCTTTTGCAAGGCAGGTTAGTATAAAAGCTTAGCCCATATTGTTATAAGTGATAAGTAGCTAATCATCATTAGTTTTTACTGATACTCTATTAAATTGGTAGTTTTTTTTTTTTTTTTTGCTAATTATGTGTGTCTGGTATTTTTCATCCTTAAGGCTATGTTTGGGAACTAAGCGAGGGAGTGGGGGGAGAAAAATCGGCATTAATGAAATCAGATGTTAGATATTCCTCTCCCCTTGTTTGCATGTAATCATGTAATACAATTGGGAAGAATTTCAGTGATCTGAAATTCAAATTACAAAAAGAGTTAGGAGAGAAAATTATGAATAGCCATGGAAAAACTGTCATTGTCACATATAATTTTGATGAAGATAATGTTTTGATTTAAAATACTGCAGACTCATGTTTAAAACATTCACGTTTTCTCTCTCTTATTTTCGGTAAGAGTGATTCTAGAGAGTAAGAGGGAAGACCATTCTCCCCATATCTATTCCTTGCACGATCTCTTTAGTATTTGAAACATGGTAATATATCTTCCGCCTCTAAATTTTATTCTTCTCTTAACAATTTCCTGTTCCTCCCACACTTTCTGAATTAAGCCTCGGAGGACATGTGTCACATGTGCAGAAATGTTAGTTTTAGATTCCCTGGGTTTGTGCATGTGAAATTACCTAATAAAATAATAGTAATTTGTTTTTCCCCAAACAGCCTATAAGTCTATAACTATTGGATGCAATTTATGATTTACTGATGTAGTACTTTGTGACCATGTGACATGTGACTGGAGGTTCCAAGGTGACATCTGTGTAAAGTAATTTTATGGCTTTTCTGGTAATGATAGTGGTGAAACAAAAGCCATAAGCTTTTGGTGATTTTCATTGCTAAGGCTGACTGAATTTTTAGTGTAACCTTCACGGGGTTTTATCTTTGATCTTGCACATCCAAGTTCCATTTGCTATATATTGAGATTGGTATTGAGTTACTTGGCTATTCTGAGCTGAGTTGACTAGAGTAGGTCCAGACGTCCAGTACATAATTTGACTTGGCTGGTGAGTAACTTTTACTTCAGGGATCCTGAGGATTAATGATTAATTGTCAGCCATAATTGTTTTGCGTCTAACAAGAAATGGAGTAGTATAGAAGAGGCTGAAATTTTCGGACAGTTGAATCATTGAATTGTGCCAAGTGATAAAAACATTTCTTGAATGATGCAGATAAATTTACATTGTAGATGTCCTTATCTTATAATACTCGCGCTTTGTTGGTCCCTACATGATTTGATACATTTAAATCATGCTGTTTCACCTTATCCTTATTGGTTTGAAGTTCATGTTGTTTTACCCCATCCTCCGTCTAAACTGTGATGGGACTGTGTCAGTTCAGCAAGGACATTGCAAAGGTGAAAGATGATCAGGAATGGGAAATAACTGAAACCAGAAGAGCGCTGTCTAGAACTGGGCCAGTAGATGCATATAAGCCAAAGAAAATTTCTTTGGTCGAGGAGTTAAAGGTATCTTTTTCCTTTCATTTTCAAATTAATGTAAATGAGGATATCCAAATTTACTCATATTCTTTGTGACATAGGCCTTGCAACAGAAGGTGGACATTAACAACTACGAGTACAAGAAAATTCCTAAGCCAAATGAAGGAAATAAAGACTAGAGTCAAGCTGTCTATTTGAAACAACTTTTGTTGAAATATGTCATGCAGTGAGCTCCAATTCAATTTTTATGGTCAGAGCCAGTACTTGCCTTGCTAGTGAAGCTCTAATTGCCGTGCATCTTTATTGTTTTGAGCATGTATAACATGGTGGGAGAGGAAGTTGAGATTAATAATGAATGATTTTTCGAATTTCTTTTTAGGATCTTTAATGACTACAATGAATGGCTAAAGGTACATACTTGATGAGTATATTTATAGGAGTAAAAAGGTATCCATCTTCTTCGTCGTGTTATGGTCTGCCTTTTCCTTGTTGGCTGTGGGAGTAAAGATGGTAACAGTAATGCTAATGACATAACTAGGCTTTACCTGAGTTTTAACTTTTTGGTTTAATTGGTATTTTGGTTCCTTAATTTATTTATTTGCTTCGATTGGTCATTTAAATTTTTTTGGGTTTAATTTTATCCTTTTAAGCTCGAAATTGTGTCATAAAAGTCTTAGTTGACTTTAGGGGTGTCAAAATAAAAGTTTGATTATGCATGGTCAATGTATATCGATTCTTGTAACTATCATAATTAGCCCTTCTATCAAATTGCCATGGACGTCCCAACAGCAAGTGTCGAGCATGCATTGGTATTTTATCACAATGCACTTCATCTTTGTAGTTACCAATAGAGAAAGATACCTGAATTTGATTTATCACCTATATATCTCCCTTATCATTCAACCATCTTATCCTATATGGCTTAAGATGTTTCAACGTGAGTAGACCTAATTTATCAACCATCAAGATATTAGTTATATTAGTGCAACTCTCATTGTCAATAATTAAGTTATATTCTTTGTTATTCACGTGGTATTTGGTCTGAAAGATGTGTTCACGTTGTTCATCATCAAACACTATCATTAGGTTGCATATGAAGAGTACATCGAATAACCAATACTTCTCTATTCACTAACTCACAAATCTCTATATTACTACAATCCTTTAATAGTGACATCTCATTATCACTAGAATGTTTACTATCTATAAGTCTTTTTTTTTTCTCATTAAAGCCAAACTGTTTGGTAGGTTTAAACTTGGACGGTGACTCAAGATTATTCAACTTCATATTTAGCAACGTAAACTGTTCTTACATCGTTTTTATGTAAAGTTTAAGGTCAATTTTAAGTTATCGTTTTCACTATTTATGTTTGTCTCACAAACTTCACATTTTTTTACTCAAATTTACTCTTTTCCTTGGAGCTTTTAAATAAGAACCTGATTAATAAGCTTATCAAAGGAAACAAGTGAATTAAGAATAAAATTTTAGACGATGACAACTTTAAAAACTAAATTTGAGAAAATAAAGGATAATAGAACTAGTATACTGTTTTTAATTTCTTTTTTATTTTTGAACAAAATTTTTCTTTTTTTAACGAGCTTCTGCTCACTTGTTTTTAGCAAATTTTTGCTCTTATTTTTTTGGAAGAAGAAACCAAATTGGATTAGGACTATGATTCTTTTTTGTTGTTGAAAGAATTAGATTATAAATAGGAAAAAGAAATTGATTAGAATTAGGACTCACTTTTCTTCTTTTTTGAAGGAATTAGACTATAAGTAAAAAAAGAAAATTGACTAGAATTAAAATTTTAATTTGATCTAAAGAAAGGTAGAAAAAGAAGAATTATTTTAGAAAATAAATAAAAGAATAAAATATATGACACAAATCAAATTTTAAGGAGTCAAAGGTTCGATACTAAATGATGTGTTTCTTTAAGCTAAGAAGGCAGCTTAGAGCATAAGCTTGAGGCCGAATAAATAGGCATTCTTGGAAGTCAAATAGAGGTTGTTGGATTTTGAAGACAATTAGCTCAAATATGTATAGACTAAAATGTATTACAGACTTTATGTTATATACTTTCTTTTGGGATATTATTAATATTTAATGTAATTTGGACCCATTGTTTATGCTGGCCAAATATTAGTTTAATTATAGGTTTATTTTTTGTTAGTTTAGTTAGGCCAAATAACTAGTGTTGTTTAGGCTATATAGGACATATTCTATTGAAAGTCCAATTAAGAGTTTTAAGAGTTTCTTACTAGTTTTAGGATTAATTGACTATATAAGGGTTCTTTATGTTCTTATAATTCGAAGATTTTGATGATTAATAAAAATTGAGTTTTCTCTTATAGTGAGAGCTTCCCTTGGTTTTTAGTCAAAAAGCTGAATCCGATCTTATCGAAATAACTCGTAGCGATCAAAACATCTATTGAATTTTCAAGACAATTATTGTTTCCACTAAACACTATTTCTTGGCTTAAGGAAATGTATGAAACGCCTTAGAGAGTAATTATCTCCAAAAGCTAAGCTGTTAAAGTGAAGGTGCCTAAGGTCTTATAAACCCCCCCACCTAGTGGTATTTTAGTCAACGTGGGACTTTATCGATAATCACTCGATAATCAACCTTACCATTACACAGTTCACATCATTCGCCCACTCTTTTTTACTTGCATGTCCTCATGCATGGTGTATGGGCTACACCACGAGCTATGTAACATCTCTAATTTCATTTCTTTTATTAATAAAGGTACATAAATATTTAATTAGATATCTAAGAAAGTATAAGCCTTATAAATTCTTCATCTTATGTGTATGCATAAAAAATGTTTCTAACATTAAAAGAATAGGTAAAGAGAGAAAACCTAACAAAAAAAATTAGAAATAACATCTTTTGAGAGGCGAAATTTTTAGGTAAGAAATATAAATTTTTGAAAGTAAGTAAAGGTGAAGATTGAATTAGGGTAATTTTTTCTAATTCAAAAGTTAGAGTTCTTGAATTTAACATCTCCACCTATACATTGAGATTTCACCTATGGATACTTCATATAGAGTTTTTTTCAATTCATGAATTTTTAGTAAGTCAAATTGATAGTTCAAGCATGAGATATAATATAGACTTAGACTAAGATATAGAGGTTGGACCAATAGTCCAAAAATTATGAAAGTGTAGCTAAACCCTCTATGAGAGATATGAATTTTTACCAAAGTAAAGAAAATGGGCAAGAATGAACCCAAATCTAAGAGGAAAAAAATAAGAATCATATGATGCAATAATAATGTAATATTAATCAAGATTATGTCACATAGCATTATGACAAAATATCTATATCCTACACTCATAATTTCAGCAAGCTATGTGATGATATAGTAGGTAATAATACATGGTATTATGTCAAAACATCTATATTTTACACAAATAATTTCAATCAAGCAAGAGAGACTCAAGGGCTAAAAATTTGCCACTTAGAAAGGCAAACTTATCATACTTGAGTGAAACAAAAGAAAAAGAAAATGAATTCCTAAATCAAAGAGACCTTGTCTCTTGTATTGAGAATATTTTATCATAATTTTTAAATAACAAATTATCTTTTTGCTATGCATGTCTTGACTAAAGGAGAAGACAAGAACATGATTTGTCTTCTCCCAAAAAGAAATCAAGTTCATCCTAATTATGATAAGGTAAACCCATAATTATGAGAGAATGACCACTTGATAATTTATTTAATCAAAAATCACTCTTATAACATTAGAATTTCATCCAAGTGAGGGAGAGGAAAAAACAGAAGCAAGGAAGAGTGAGAAAATGAGAGAAAGAGAGAAAGAAAGAAGAAGGAGAAGTTTAGAGGACTAGTACTCAAGATAAGTTAGCTTAATCTCCACTTGAATCCATCTTTTCTCTTCATTTTTGGGGTTCAAAATTCACCCTCCTTCTCTTATTTAAACTGCTAGAAAAACTAAAGAAAATGAGAAATCTTGCCAATTCCTTCAAGAGAAAATAAAAAAAAAATTCACTAATTGAATTAGGGAGATCTTTAGATAGGTTTAACAATATTTCTTTTTGAAGAAAAATTTTGAAATTTATAATATTTATATAGGATTTTGTTTCTAGAACTTTGATGAAATTTACAATATTTTCTACTTTGATGATTGACCATGGATGTTGTTATATCATGTTACATGTTGATGTTACATGTGATATATGTTTAAATATTTAAGTTGGTGTGGAATGTTCTGCATATGTATGGCTATGGGTGACAAAATTTTAGGATTTTGTGTTGCTATTATGTATATTTAAATTAAGTGTAAGGAATCTAATTAAAATGTTAAGTAATCTTATGGTTAAATGTAAATTAGGAAGAAAATATAAAATGATGTAATAAAATGATGAACTAGAACTTTAGGAAGGGTTTAGTTTGAAAATTGAATTTCGGAGTAACTAAGGAAACTTCTATTTTTTGAATTCTGGGAAGAATCGGTTGGAAATTAAAAGAAATGGTTAACATACAAAATGTAGATATATATCTTACGGATTTTTTGACACTAAAATAACTCAATTTAGATTCCATATAAGAGAGATATGGTCAGATTAGTAAGCAGTGGTTAGAAACTAGCTAATCAGGAAAGAATCTGTTAAGTATGTTTCTGTGTTTGAATTTTTGGACAACATCTGTAGGAAATTAAAGGAAATTTTTAAAATAATAAATATAAATATATGTCTCACGGATCTATAGCCTTTGAAATCACTTAATTTTAAGTCCATATGAGGGAGGTTGATTAATGAGCAGAGGTTAGAATTAGTCTAGAATCCAAGGTGGTAAATATAAAGGTTTTTGTTTTTTATTTTTTAAGAATAATTCGTAAGAAATATGAAGAAATAATAAACTTGAAAGTTGTATATAAGTGTCTTATCATTTTATAGGCTATGAAATCACCTCAATTGGAATTCGTAGAAAGAAGATATGGTTGCATAAATAAGAAAAGGTCACAGAACACGGCCATGTCGTGTTCTGAGTTGCTTTAGCACGGGTATGCCGTGTTCAGAACTATTTTTGAATACGTTTAAAATATTTTTCAAACACAGCTGTGTCTTGAAACATGGTCAAGCCGTGTTGGGAGATTATAAAGCTTATTTTTAATATTTTTCTATTCTAAATGAACTTCATTAACTATAGGATAATAATATAAACTAAATTGCAGAAGAATATCCTATAAGATTTGTGAGAATATGTTGTAAATTATATAAGTAGGAGAAAAATGACTAAAAGCCAAACATAAAGAAAATGAAAAGATGAAAATAATATTTAAGAAAGAATAAGAAATTTATAAATAAAAATAATAAATAACTAGTGTATACCTTAACCATTGCCATTGCATGAACTTTTTACCATCTTAAGTGTGTAATTTTGATATAAAAATATTTTATAAAGTGATATTCGAAAATGATTATGATCATGGCATGATTGCATTTTATCAATAATTTTTGGTAATGATTATGCTTTAATGATAAATTATGGCATGTGAGTATAATGAACATACTTGTTATTGAAATCATATTTTTGGTTATTAATGTGAAAAAAAGAAAAGAAAAAAAAGAAAAAAATATGAGCACGGTCAAATGACGGTCTGTGTGGTGTACCAGTAGGAGACACCCTACTCACAGCTATGACTATGATAATGACAAAAGAAAGAGAGTGTGCCATGTTGAACGGAGCAAGAAAAATTTGCACCGGAGAGTAAAAAGTACTAACTTTAATTGGGGTAATTTGATATGAAAATAAGTTGAAAGCTATCACATGATATTTTAAAAATAGTTATTCATGCCATATCATTACTATACGATTTTCATGTGTATAGATAAAGTGCATTCATGTGACTTAAGGTATTTATTGTAACTTATACAGATAAACATCACATGATGAGTTATATTGATGATAATTATGATTTATTGTTGAACTTATTAGAATTTAATTCTTACTATATTTCCATATCATGTTCAAAAGATTAAATATACAAATATTTTTTATGATCGGTTTTTAGCGTACGTTAGGTCGAGTTGGCTAAGATTTTTGTGAAGGTGCAACCACCTACACCCGTATCCTTGAAACTAGTCAATATGAATGAATAAGATGTAGACATATATATGTTTGATTTTTGTACAAACATTTTTAATTAATGATGTGTATATGAACTCAGAATTATATTAGTGTTAATGATATACCATAAACCTTAATTATACTTAGTTAATTTAATTGAATGTTATTATAAGTTAAATAATTAGAAGTAAAGAAGTAATTACTTCATGATATTTTACAAATATATATATATATATATATATATATATATATATATATATATATATATATATATATGTAAAAAAATGGAGTTGTTACAAGATTCCCCACAGCGCAATTTTTTTTACAACTTGCCTCTATCGACAATCTGACTTTTTTTGACACCTGCTTGAGTCGACAATCTGACCAACCCATTTCGACTAGACAAATCAAGGCTCTAATACCAAATGATACGAGAGAAATGTCTTATGGAGTAATCATCCCCAAAAGTCAGGCTGTTGGAATAAGGGTGCCTAAGA
Source organism: Gleditsia sinensis (assembly GCA_037074535.1). Lineage (NCBI taxonomy): Eukaryota > Viridiplantae > Streptophyta > Magnoliopsida > Fabales > Fabaceae > Gleditsia > Gleditsia sinensis. The sequence goes on along the minus strand of CM073463.1, from coordinate 59,288,269 downwards.
TCTTATAAACCCCCTTCCACTTAGTGGTATTCTAGCCAATGTGAGACTTTACTAATAGTCACTCGATAATCAACTTCACCATTATATAGTTCACAACATAGTCTTTCTTATGGGCTTATATTATAACACTCAAATAATTTAATTTCTTTATGATGGAACTAGAATAGGATATATAAATAATTATCTACACATGTGGGCAACTAGAATTTAAATACATCAATGTTACTATCACATTTTAATTAATCACTTAATTATAATAATTACTTTGTGGGGTTAAATTATTATATATCCATAATTAATTACAGTTATTAATATCATTAACTTTATGTGACTAAACTTAATGTTACTTGATATTTTGTAATTAAGAGTATTGTAGTTATTACTTAACTACTCAAATGTTAACTTAAATATGACATCAAAATTTATTGATTAAACTTTATATCAATATTCAATTCTTTATATTTAGAAAAACTAAATATATGCATAAAAAATTAAATATGCATATAATTCTAAATAAATATGAAAGATTAATTAACTGAAAAATAAAAACTTAATTTTGTAAATAATTCCCACATAACGTCAACAATTGCAATAAGTAAAATTATAGTAACATTATTCAAAAATATGTTGACAGTTGAACTGGTGAAAGATTGTCATCTTTTTCCAAGGGTTATAGGTTCTAGTCCTCTTTTTGAAGGGAGTAAGGGACATGACTCATTTTTGCTTTTTTTTTAACTAACAGAATTACCGCCCAGAACTAAGGAAAAATATTTGGTCCACCGGTGGTGGATAATTTTTTGTCCACCAGCAATGTCCAGATCACGACACGTGACAAGAATAATGGTTTTTAAAATTATTTTTGCCATGTGTCGTGATCTAGACACCGCTGGTGGACAAAAAATTGTCCACCGCCGGTGTACCAAATACTAACTCCAGAACTAAACTATAATATGTACTATATATACTTCAATCATGCGTCAATAGCAGACTACAATTATGCTTACAAACCCATCAAAATCTTACCAACAAAAACATACACCAAGTTTTCTTTTGTTTCTTCATCTATTCGCTCTCAACATTATTTTTTTCATGGAAAACATGAACATCATCATCATATATGATATATTCAATAAAATCTTCAAATTGAAATTTCCACAGGATCGAAAATTAGATTAGAATCAAACTCTGATATTAAATATGTCATAAATTTATATAAATATAATAAATTAAAAATATAAATATAAATAATATACCTTCAACCATAGTAATTAAAATTTTCAAAAATACAATCACTATATATAAATTAAAATAGAGAGAATTTATTTAATCTATTTAAAATCTTAATCTCTGTACTTAATGAAAAATTACAGACTTTCTTACAAACTAAAAATATTTATATTAGAAAAATATTTGTAATATAATTAACAATCTTCACTCGAAGAAATCTTAAATTTTGAGGATAATTTTCACTCCGGTCTACCTCTTTAACTTGACCAATCAACGTATCTGATGTTTCAGCTATAATTCTGTGTTGATATTCCAAGGGCAACCAAAACTGGATCCAAATATCAAATGAGTCCAGAACTATGTCTTGCAAAACCAAATTTGGTTGCCATGTTATCATGGTAATTGTAGCCCCTTTAGCCCATGACTTTCTTTGAGCACATAATGATGATCTCCTTGTGAAGAAAATTCAAAGACAAAGCATTTTTTGACTCTACCTACAATATGCACATTCCCTCGTAGGATATCTTATGATTCTCTGCCCCTGCCTTGCTATAAATTCTTGATGATCCGAAACAAAATCCACTAGAAAATTGTACCATTTTAAACGACTTTCATCCACTAAGGCTTGTATGAACAGGACCACTAGTCCTCTTCTTGTGCGCTTAATAACAACAGAATTAGGAGGATCTGGTTTGAACACTTCATGCATGTCTACCAAAGCTGGGGACGAACCTAAACCAATGCTCTCTAGCCAATCCATCTCGTAGATATTACAAATTCTAGTAAGCGTCTTGACAAAGAAACTTAAAAAAGAAAAAAAAATAATGACAAGTTTGAAAGAAACAACTAGAATAAAAAAACTCAGAAAGGTGGCTGACCATGAAAGAAACCCCTTAAAGTAAAAGCAAGTCAACTTAAAAGCAACTAGAAACCATGCCTATAATATGATATGTTTTTCTCCATTAATATCTAGTGTTTTATGTCTATTTGATGCCTAAATACATTTACAAAGTTTATATTGTAGGAAGGATGTAAAAGGAAGCTAAGTTGGAGCAAGGAAGTTGAAAACACGATTATCCAATATAGAAGTTCCAGCACCGCGACAGTGACAAGTCAATGCCGTGATTCCAAAACCCAGAATTACCAAGTTAGATTCCAATAGCTTTAGCGTCGGGACTGTGAAAATACATTGCCACAATGCCAAAAATAGAGTATCAAATTCTAGAATTCTCGAATACTCAACGCTGCGACAGCGAGAATACACCATTGAGATGCTTGAAAAAATCCTAGTTTGAATAGGAATCCAGATACAACAGTGCCACGAGGGTGGAATCCTAGAACTGCGACGCTAGAGGAATAATATTTTGCATACAACACTAGAAACACCAGCGTCATAATGCTAGTGGAACAGATTTATTTTTAAATAGATTAGCTTAGGTTTAGTTTAAAAATCTGAATGTCTTAGAGTTTTTCCCATCTTCTTATCTAGTTTTTCTGTTTATACCCTTGCATGCCTAGTTTATTTTAGTTGGTCTGAAGATATGAAAACCTTAGATGCTATGACCCTGTGAGATCATATTTGTGTTTAATTCTTTGATTTATATTTGAGTATCCATTCTTATTATGTTCTTCATCTCAAGATTATCTCAATTGATTGTTAGAAAGGCTTCACTAGTTAATTAGTTTATTTAATCTAATGCTTAAATTAGATATCAAATTTAAAATTGTTTGATCTCTCTGACTTAGGAAGCAACTAAAGTTAATAATTTGTTGCATCAAGAATCTCTAGACCTAAAGAGAATAATTTATTAGATTAAATGTGGCTTATATTTGTATTGTTTAACTTTACCAATTCATCTATTTTTTAGTACAATTATTAAATTAAATCTTAGACACTTGAATAAAGTTGTTTAGCAGTTAGGGTTATTTAAATAACTTGTTTTTACTTAACTAAGACTAAGGAGGGACAGAAATTTAGTTCTACCAATAAATATTTGAACATGAATTGAATTATAAAGATCGATCATCAAAGTTATAAATATGATGGTAGAAGTTTACTCTAGCCAATACTTATCTTATTGCTTAAATCTCTTATTACTTGTTTGATTTACTTTCAGTTGTTTATTTTTTATTTTCATATTCAACTCTCCTTATTTATATTTCACAAAATTATATAGGTAACTAATCACTCTCTATGAGTTTGACTCTTACTACTACCACTACATTATTTTTAAAAAAATAATGTTTATTTATGAATAAAATATACTCCCCTCTCCTGTGTATTACTTTTATTGTCCTTCCCTCTATTTTTAAAATATACATAAACCTCCACTTAAATTAAAATACATGCTACAATTTAACCCATATTTTTTTTTATCACAATGCCCTTATTTACATCAAGAGGCCAAAAACTTATGAGCTTATATATATATATATATATATATATATATATATATATATATATATATAAAAGCTCACAAGTTTTTGGCCTTAAATAAATACTTGACGTAAATGAGGCCATTTTAGTTATAAAAAAAAAGTATACATTAAGTTGTAGCATATGTTTAAATTTCAAAAGAGATATGTGTATATTTTAAAAATAAAAAAGAAAGTCGTATAATAAAAATAATATAAAAAATGTATTTTACTGTTTATTTAATTTTTTATGCTTGCAACAGCACTTACATAACACAAACATACACAAATATAGAGAAGCCAAAACACACAACCAGAGGAATAAATCACAAGAGGCAAACAGCGTAACAAAGACAAGCAACACAAGTAGGATGAAAGAAAAGGACAATAACTCAAAACAAAGCAAACAGAGAACCAAGAGAATCATGAGATTAAAACAAAACTGAGAACTAGAAACAAAGGAGATCAACTTACAGAAACAAGGAAGTGAAGACCCTCGTGCAGAGAACAAAACTCACTTTTGGAGCTTGATATTGGGATCTCAACAATAGAACAAATAAACTATTCAATGGTATTTGATGAGATTTCTTCCGTGTTGATTAGAGAATGGTTATTGTCCAAAAACAATAGAGAATGGTTCTCACTATAATCACTTTTAACATAGATGTCTAAATGAATCGTGTCATAAAGTACTTGAATTCGTTTCCTTAAAAGTTTAAATTGAAATTGGTTTATTTATTTTAAATAAATGAGCATGATTGACATATTAAACTCATTTAGTTAACAAGCTAAATTTAAAAATTTGATTCTAAACTCATTAAATTCACAAACAGCTTAATTATTAATGAAGTGTTGTTATTTTTTAATATTTTTTATTTATATATGATTTTATTAAAAATTAAAGTGTGTGTGTGTGTGTGTGTGTGTGTGTATTATAAGTGTACAAAATCGATCAAATTAAACCAAATTATCTTAAAATAAATAAAAAAATTTGGATGATTTAAATCAATTTTTTTACCTATAATAACTGGGTTGTTGAGTTAAATTTTCTAGTGAAATTTTTTTTTAATCAAACTTGACTGAAATATATATATATATATATATATATTAATTTTATATTTTATCTGCTCTTTCAAATTGCTTAAGAGAAGATCGATTACTTCATTCTTGTACAAGTGTTTCTACTTGCTATCTGTCAGTGCTCAACGCTTGATTGTTGATTTCGTTGGTGGGTTTTCTTAATTTTGTGTGGTCTATATAAACTCTAACTCTAGATTATTGGGTCATCGTTGAAATTAATGTATTTTGGCAAAAATTTAAGTGGGTGTGTTGAGTTTGAGGCCGTGAATTTGGTTTGGGGAACATTGGTGGATTTGTATATATATATATATATATATATATATATATATATATATATATACATATGTAGTCATGAAAAATACTTTCAGCATACAACTGAAAACCATGTGTTTAGAGCTCCTTGATGGAAGTTTATTTATTTCGAGTTACTTGAACTTTACTCACTTACTTCTTCGGAATATTTTTGGATTACTACTAATTTCTAATGTTGAATACGGTGAAGTGGGATTCATTTAGAAGTAAGCAAAATTATGGTTTAGAAATTGTTATTTCTACAGTAGAGCAAGCTTACCTGTCAATAACTTTACCATATGGGCATATCAAGTGAAATATTTTTATCTTGCATTTTTGTTTCAACTTGGTTCTTATTATTGTTGGCTAACGACATGGTTATCTATGCCCACTTACTTTAAATGGAGTTTGGTGCCAAACCCATCTATAAGTTCACTACAAGAAAGGCGGGGAATGACGACGAAAATTTAACGACGGTTACAAAAAATTGTCTCTAAAGCCAACTTTAACAACGATTTCGTAACCGTCGTTAAAGTTCAGTAATTAACGACGGTTTATAGAAAACTGTCGTTAAATACAGACGGTTAGGATCCAACCGTAGTTATCTGCGTCGATCTAAAAATGGGGGAAAAATTTATGGACATTACGACGGTTTTATATAAAACCGTCGTTAAATGACGACGGTTTCTAAGAAACCGTCGTTGACTTCCCAACGTTTGGAATTCTAACCGTTGTTCGATATTCGTGTGATTTAACGACGGTTGTCCTAATAACTATCGTTAAACATACAATTAACGACGGTTTATTTTCTAACCGTCGTTAAACCTATTTAGCGACGGTTTTGAGTAGGTTTAACAACAGTTTAAAACCGTCGTTAAACCACGCGTATGCCTATAAATTCAGCAGCCCTTCTCATTTGTATTACAAACGTTTTTCATAATACTTTTTCGTATAATACACTAACTGAGATTATTTGTTGTGACTTTTGAGTTTTTGTACTGTGGTCTTCTTTGCGACTTGTATTTATTATTCTCAAGGTATATCATTTAACTTTTCAATTGTGTTTGATTAATTTCTTATATATTGTATGTTCAAAATATTTTCTTATATTATTTTTAATTTTCTTTTGTGAAGATCTTCTGACGTTGGGACGACACTTAGATTTTGATTTTTGGGCGTTATTTATTTGGAATCATTTTCAAGGTATGTAATCTAATTAATTTTATTTGAAATGAATTTATTTCAAATTATTGTATGTTAGATTGCGATAATATTAAATATTTTATGTACTTACTATTTTTTTTATAAACATATTTGACATTGTGATGTACATTGTATGAATAAATTTTAAAATTTGTGTTATTCTGGCAATATTTATGATGTTTAATATTATAATATATTATGTTCGGTAAAAACATATAAAACGATTTTTTTTAATAATGCTGAATTATTATACTTAATTATTTTTGAAGTAAAATATTTGTATTTAATATTAGAATTGATTTATAAAAAGAAAAATAGAAATCTTGAGGCGGTGTTGATAGAATAATATGAAAAAGTTATTCAATACACATAGTTAAAAAAAATAATTAATGAAAATTACAAATAGGTTTTAAAAATATAAACAAATATATATAATAATATAAATTTAGTAGATGAATTGTAATGTGTAATTGATTAGATAAAATAATAAATTTTAATAAATAGACGGAGTAAGTATTGAAAACAATTTATAAAAAATTGTGACACTACTTTAAAAATATACGTATGTTTTAATATAAATTTAATGAATATATATAATTTTATAAATTTAGTATAAAATGATAGTTAATTTAGTTTTAAATTTAAGTTATTTACTGTTTAAAAAGTATAATTAAAATTAATGCAAATAAATCGAAGATAGTTATTATATTAATAAACGTATTTAAATAATATACGTAAATTAGTAATAGTCAAATTATATTACAGTTATTACTAAAATATTAAAATATTTATTTAGGTGATGAGGTAAAATAATAAATGTTAGTAAATAGACAAAATTAGTATTAGGAATTGGTTTTAAAAAAATAAAACACATTTAAAAATACACGTAGTTTTTAAAAAATTTTAGATGTAATTTTAATAAAACACATTTGTTCTTACACTAGATTTACACTAGATTTAAAAAATAAAACACATTTAAATAAATTTTTAGATTTAAAAAATAGAAACAAATATATAATAACATAATTTTAATAAAAAATAATAGTGTAATAATTTTTAATGCACTTTGTTTTTACACTAGATTCTCTATTAAGGAACTAACAATATCTTAGATGTAATTAAGTAGAATTATTCTTAAATATATGGCCCTTATATGGGCTACTGATTTTACTTTTTCAGATAGGGAATTGAAATTTCAATTCCTTATCTGTGTTTGTTAAAAATTTTACCATATAAATACTATAATTGAAATTTTAGCGGCAGCTATAAAATCATAATTCAATTTTTTGCTGCTAGTGGCTGTCCTTTCTAAAAAATTCATATTCGTAAAAATTTGATAATGAAAATCATCCTTTTAAAAGATCTTAGATATAATTGAGTAGAATTATTCTTGAATATATAGCCCTTGTATGGGCCACTGATTTTACGTTTTCAGTAGAGAATTGAAATTTCAATTCCCTATATGAGTTCGTTAGAAATTTTACCATGTAAATACTATAATTGAAATCCTAGCGGCATATGTAAAATTATAATTCAATTTTTTGCTGCTAGTGGTTGTCCTTTCCAAAAATTCAAATTCGTAAAGATTTGATTATGAAACTCATCCTTTTAATTAATGACATTAGGACAATGAAATAAAATTAACACATGACCAAAAACTTTATCAATGGCACTGTTTGAAAAGTTAGATTTTTTGTTCATGGATTCGTAGAGATATTTCAAGTGTTTTATTTCATATTATGTAAGGCAATGTCATCATTTATCTCACTCTGTCTTATATATCTTGGGATCAGGATTCTTTATTTATAGCGAACCAATAACAAAGAAATGATTATTTGGTGCTTCATTAAATGCCAATTATCATAAAATTTGTTACAAAATTTTTACACGTAAAACATTTCAAACCTCTTCAAAATGTGTTGTGTTTTATGCACAATCAATTGCAAATCCCTTCTCATGTAAAATAGTCATGTTTGATCTTAGTTTAGAGTAAGAGTTATTTAGGTTAATTGTTATATAAATTCATAATTATTTCAGAAATGGATAAATCTTGGATCAATAAACCTCGACAATCAATAGAATACCTGAATGGTTTAGACGGATTTTTGAAATTCACAAATGCCAACTCTGGGGTCGAAGGTAGAATAATATGTCCATGCCCAAAGTGTAGATTCAAGAAATGGCAACTCATCAAGCTCGTGCGCCAACATTTGATCGCCAAACCATTTCCGGAGGAATACAATTTCTGGAGTTTGCACGGAAAAATGATTACAGAAGAACCTGCTGTAGGAAATGCTATAATGCCAATTGAGGTCTCAGAACCCATAGTTCGAGATGACCCTGTGCAGAACATAGTTCGTGATGCATTCGGGATTCACCCCGAAAATGAGAGCATCGCTTCGGTGGATATGCCAGTTCCACAGTCAACAGAAAGGATGGATGATAGTGTCAAAGATTTTTATGAGTTACTGAAAGATGGTGAACAACCACTCTATGAAGGGTATGAAAAGTATTCCAAATTATCTTTTTTGGTGAAGTTGTATCACATCAAGTGTTTGTGCGGCCTAAGCGACAAGGCAATGTCGATGGTACTTGAGTTGCTTGTCGATGTATTCCCAGATACCAAGATTACGCCTTCATTTTACGAGGCTAAAAAAGTCATTAATAAGTTGGGGTTGAACTACAAAAAAATTCATGCATGTCAGAATGATTGTATGTTATACTGGGGTGAGCATGAAAGTAGCGAAACTTGTAGTAAGTGCTCCGCACCAAGGTGGAAACCGAAACAAAAAGGGGAGAAGCAGAAAAAGGTGCCTAATAAAATTATTAAATACTTTCCAATTAAGCCAAGATTGTAGAAGATGTTCATGTTTTCTAAAACTGCTGAATTTATGAGATGGCATTCTGAGGACAAAATTTCTGACGGCATCATGAGGCATCCAAAGGATTCTGAGGCATGGAAGAGATTTGATCTTCTGAATCCTCAATTTGCATAAGATCCGAGAAATGTTCGTTTGAGCTTTGCAACGGATGGTTTCAATCCATTTGGAAACCTATCTACAAGTTACAGTATATGGTCAATTCGGCTGATTTCGTACAATCTTCTTCCTTGGATGTCTATGAAACAGAGTTCATTCATGTTGCCAATGATAATTCTAGGGAAAAAAGCACCGGGGAATGATATAGATGTATTTTCATAGCCACTAATTGAAAAGCTGAAGGAGTTATGGGTTGAAGGTGTTAAGACGTACGATGCCTTTGGCAAAGAAATGTTCAATATGCATGTAGCTCTTTTGTGGACAATCAGTGATTTTCCTGACTTTGAATGTTTATCAGGTTGGAATACTCATACTGGATTAGCCTGTCCGTACTGTAACTTTGACTCTACTCCAGTCCATCTCTCTCACAGTCGGAAGTGGTGTTTTATGGGACATCGCCGCTTCTTATCTCTGGGTCACAAATTTAGGCTGGCCCGTAATAGGTTTGACAGAAAAAAGGAAAGAAGAAACCCTCATCTGCAACTGAGTGGTATAGACATTTTAAGATAAGTCGATGATATTGAAGTTGTCTTTGGAAAAAATGTGGAAACTGATGTTAGGACTCAACAATGGCATTCCCGAGGTCAGGATTCGGTTGATGCTGGAACTCAACAATGGCGTAAGAAAAGTATATTTTTCAAACTTTCGTATTGGACGAATAATATGTTGCGTCATAATCTTGACGTCATGTATATTGAGAAAAATGTCTGCGATAACATCATTTACACTTTACTTAATTATTCTGGCCGTTCAAAGGATCACGTAAACGCACGGAAAGACTTAAAGGAGTTTGGTGTGAGGCCTGAGTTGTGGCCTGATGATGACGGTAAATATCCACCTACTTTGTTCACGTTGACAAATGCAGGCAAGGAAGTATTTCTGAAAACACTTAAGAATGTATCTGTACCTGACAGTTATTTTAGTAATATCTTCAGATGTATTGACGTAAGACAGCGTAAGATCGGAGGACTAAAAATTCACGACTATCACATCCTTATGGAACAACTGTTACCGTTAGCCATAAGAAAGACACTTCCCAAGCCGGTATCTGCAGTTCTGATCGAGTTATGTTCATTCTTTCGACAACTTTGTTCTAGATTTTTGAAATTTAATGAACTTGATCAACTTCAAAATCGAATTATTATGACGCTGTGCCATCTTGAAATGTTATTTCTGCGGTCTTTCTTTACAATCATGGTGCACTTGACTGTACATTTGGTCATGGAAGCGAAGTTAGGAGGATCAGTCCAATATCGTTGGATGTATCCCATCGAAAGGTAAAACATTAAAAACACATAATTTCAATTTCTTGCATTATTATTAATCCAATTTTATTCATTTAATCTATGTTCTCTAGATACTTGGGTAAACTTAAATCTTTCGTGCGGAATAGGGTAAGGCCAGAAGGCTCAATAGCAGAGTCATACATTGCAGGAGAAGTTTTATTATTCTATTTCAGGTACATAGATGGTGTTGACACTGTCTTCAATCGTCCTCCTCGTGTGGATGATCGATCTGATGTTGGGACGTCTGACAGGGGTTTGTTCCCACCAATAAGAAAACCAGTTGGTGGATTTGATTATTTCACCCTTTCTCCCCGGGAAAAATTGCAGGCTCATCGGCATGTCTTAACAAACTACAAAGAAGTTGATCCTTACTTACAGTAAGTTAACTCACACTTAGCTACATTTGCATACAATTTTTTGTCCAGTGTAGCATTAAGTGTTTAGATAATGTTTTCTCAACAGGAAATTTAGAGACTATGTACGGCATAGTTTAAGAAATCGGACGCGATCATCTACCGAGATAGATAAAAAAGTCCACAGAAAATTTGTCTCTTGGTTTTCGCGTCGTGTAAATATTTCAACATGGTCACATTTAATTCATATGTCAAATATGAGTACAACTCATCCTTTATTCGTTTTTCAGATCGCAATTGATGCCGATGGATCGCAGTGTGCTGATTTAAAATATCTGGCACTTGGTCCACTAAATAGAGCACGTCGATACAGTGCTTACAATGTCAATGGATTCAAATTTTGAACTTTAGAGCGAGATCAAGGGATGACATCTCAAAATAGTAGAGTTTACAGTACATTCGAGATGAGGAGTTATGCAAGTAGTAATGACACGAACATGCAGTTTGGTGGCGTGCCGTATTACGAAAAACTATTGGACATTATCGAATTAAATTACCATGGCCATTTTACAGTCGTATTATTTAAGTGTATGTGGGCCAACACAACTACAACGAGAGGAATTACAATTGATGAATTCGGGGTGACATCGGTTGATTTTTCTCGGTTGATTCACACTGGTGAAAATGATGATGACGAGCCATACATCCAGGCATCTGAGGCTCATCAAGTGTACTATGTACAAGATGAGCTGGATAAGAACTAGAGTATAGTGATGCATTTAAAACCCCGTGACTTATACGAGATGGGCGATGAAGATGAAAATCTTATTTACGAGAGCGATCTGTTACACACGCAAAATTTAGAAAGATTGTTTCCAAAAGGAGAAGTTAATTTATACTTGTTATGGTATTAGTTTTGCTGTTGCCACCTATTTATATATATTTTAGACTACTTATAATTATTGTACTATTTTATTAATGTGACGGATCAACACAAGAAATTGATCATGCAGTCGCTAGGAGCGAAATGGAGAGCGGCACGATACAATTTATTTCGCCTAGCGTATGATGGTACGAAGACCAGAGATCCGTTACGGAGTGAAGTCCCGACAGGCATCCCACTTGATCAGTGGGCAACTTTCGTAGACTATCGCCTAGACGCGAAGTCTAGGGTAAGTTGTGTAGATTAACATATTTATAAAATTTAACTTCTAAATATTGTCACTAATTATTTTTTTTATGTGATTAATTAGGATGTGGTTGCGAAGAATAAATAGAACAGAAGACAGCTGACAATGCCACACACTACTGAATCCAAGAGCCATGCGCGTAAAAAGACAGAGATGGTAAGTTTAAATCTATAAATATTTTATTTTTTAAAATGTTGAGAATACTATAATATATATAATCATAAATTGATTGATTAATTATTTTAATTTTCAGGAGATTGAGCTTCAGGGTCCAGTGACTCGTGGTGATGTATGGACGGCAGCTCATAAAAGAGCTGACAAATCATACATCAACGACGAAGCTCGAGATGTTGCGGTAAGTAATAAATTCTTATCAACCATACGTGGATAATTATTTAATTTTTAGATAATGTTTAATATTATTAATTTTCTGTTATTGAATGTTAGGAGAAAATTGCTTCGATCTAGCAGGATGACAGCTCGTCCCAAGAGCTCTCGATGGCTGATTCGCTTGCGAGAGCTCTTGGCACTAAGGAGCACTCTGACCGCGTTCGAGGATTTGGGTTGGGTGTTTGCCCAACTCAAGTCTTCGGTCGTGGTTCGTTTGGGTCGAGCTCACAGTCTAGGCCGTCATACCATGACTTACAGAATGAGGTGGAGCACCTGAAGACAGCTATGCAGGAGCGGGACGTCGAACAGCAGCGACGAGACGCTGAGCTCCAGCGACGAGATGCTGAGCTCGCAGCACGGCAAGCACAGATGGAGGCTGCTATGACGTTCCTGCTACAAAAATTTCAGGGTCAACTGCCACCTGAAATTTCAGGACTTCATAGTCCCGGACCCAGGGTAACCTTTTAATACATAAAAATTGTTGGTATAATTTTGTTTATTTTAAAAATACTAAAAATTCTAACAAACAAAATTTATTTTTCAGGACTCCAGCGATCGTGGTAGTGGGCATCAGCGTGATCAGTATCCGCAGAGTTCGGGAACTTGATTTAGTTATTATATTTGTATATGTAATTTTGTCACGTTCGTTACTATTAATTTTTTTGTACATATATTTATTTTATATATAGATTCATTATAATTCAATAATTTATGCATATTTAGTATCTAGTTAAATATTAATAAATTTTAAAATAAAATTTTCAATTATTAAATAATTCACACGTTTAATTATTATATAATAAAATAAAATGTATCTAAATTAATTTATAAAATATTAAAAATATAAATTAATTTTTATTTTGCATAAAAATTTAATAAAAAAAAATTTAAGCATTATTAGTATTATGGATAACACAAAATATTATATTCTAAATTACAAATAAAATTAATATAAAAAATTTAATTAATTTAATTAATTTAAAATTTTTTTAAAAATTTATAAGTAACAACGGTGTTTAAACCGTCGTTACTTTTAACGGCGGTTAAAAACCGCGTTACTTTTAACGGCGGTTAAAAACCGACGTTAAAACTGGTTTAACGACGGTTTTAAAAACCGTCGTTAAGCCAATCATAACGACGGTTATTCCCACGGTTGCTGAAATCATCGCTATGCCTGGAGTTCCACGACGATTTTAAAACCGTCGTTATGCCCACTTAAAAACCGTCGTAATGCCGCGGTTTTGTTGTAGTGGTTGTGATTGCATCAGATGTTTGCGTAATGTTTGATTAGAGTTTAGTGAAACGATAATCTTTTTCTACATTCTGAAGTGGTATGGGAGATTTGGAATAGACTTTTTAGCATCTTGAATGAGCACTAGGTTTATCCATTTGATGTAGAGCATTTTTTAGCTATTAAGTTTAATGATTTTGGAATAATATGTCCTTTGGTAGTGTTCTTTCTTTGTATTGTTATGTCGACTGCAAGAGTCCTTAATCAGAAGTGTCTTCCACCACATCTTTGAGAGAGAATTATTTTTTTGGCATCCCTGTGTCTCTTAGTTTTGGTTTTTAGGGGGTGTCCCCTATGAATTTATAAAAGAACTTGAAAGCTTTCTTATGCTATATGTTTTTTTGGTATTTCAATCATGGTTTAGAAGGATTTCTTTCTAAGTTAAAAGGATTGCTTGTTCTCTATGTGTCTCGGTTCTTTTGTATTATCCAATTCATGTTTAATTACAATTTTGTTCCCACTTCGTTTTGTTTTCCCCTCTTTAATCGTTATTGGTTGTTCAAGATGAGCATTTAGGCTATCTTTTAACTTCTTTAATTTTTTTTATTTTTTTTTTGCAAAAAATTAGGGACAAATATTACTAAGTCAAAAGAAGTACAACTGAAGACTCTCAAGCATGCTACTGAAGGTTCAAGATCTCCAAATGTGCAAGAGAGTACTTTAGTTCCTTCTAAAAAAAATAAAGAGATTAATGTGTCGAATTTAAAGAAGAGAAAAATACAGTAAGAGAAAAATAACGAGGATAACCTTCGAGAAAGTAAGAGAAAACCCATTAGACCTAAATCTTGGGTATGACAACATTTGACTGATATTAAGAGTCGTGATCCAATTTAGCATAGAGTTTCATGTAATTGGTGTAGGGCTGATTATGCCTCCCATAGAAAAAAAATAAAACTTTTAACATGGCACATCACTTAGAAAATCAATGTAAAAAATTTCTTAAAAAATTATTATACCTAAAACAAACCGTCTTTCTTTCTAACCAAAAAAAAATAGAGCAAGGGGGAGGGACTAGGAACAAATTATCAACTGTGTTAGTTTTGATTTTGATGCATGTAGGCAAGCTCTAGTTAGAATGACTATTATTGATGAATTATTCTTTAAGTTTGTTGAGGATAAAGGGTTTCAGTATTTTATGAGCATTGTTCAACCATTATTTCCTATTCCATCTTGTGTTACAGTAGTTAAGGGATTGCTATAGGCTTTTCTTGAATGAGAAAAGAAAATTGAAAATTGTGCTATCCATAAAAGTTCAAAATGTTTGTTTAACTACTGATTGCTAGACTTCTGTGCAAAATTTGAATTATCTTTGTCTTATTGGCTCATTTGATTGATAATGAATAGAATTTGCATAAAAATATTTAAATATTTGTCTAATTTTTAATTATAAATAAAAAATAACTGGTCAAATAATAGAAAAATGTTTTATTGAATAAGGGATTGAACGAGTTTTAACTATAACAGTTGATGATGTTAGCTCAAATAATATTGCCATTACATACTTGCAAAAGCAAATAAATGAGTGAAATGCAAGTGTGATGAATGGGGAATACATGCATGTTTGGTTTTGTTCACATATTGAATCTTGTTGCTACCTAGAAGGAAATGCATGATTCAATATAAAAAAATTAAGGATGCTTACAAATATATCCATGTTTCACCTGCACATATGCAAAATTGTATAAAATTTACTGAGATACAAGATAAGAACGTGGTTTAATCAGATGTTTCAATAAGGTGGAACTCCACATACCTTATACTTAAGAGTGCCTTAAAGTTTCAAAAGGCATTTTTTAAGTTGGAAGGGTGGAATACTCTTTTATTTTTATTTTTTTATTCTCCACTTGATCCCCTAAACACAGAGGGTTGGCTTAATGCAAGGCATTTTTTTGAAGTTTTTAGAGATTTTTTTATGCAACTAAAAACGTCTCAAGTTATTTGCATGTAACTTCATTTCAATATTTTCATGAGCATTGTCTTATTGTTAAGACTTTGAAGTGTTGGTGTGAGAGTGATGATGATGCACTGCTAAATAATATGACTATAAGAATGAAAGTTAAACATGACAAATATTGATGGAACTTAAAAAACATAAACATGTTTATTTTTATTGTCGTAGTTCTTGATTCAAGATACAAGTTGAATTTTATTGAGTGGAGCATTTCAAAACTCTATTATCAAGACTTGACTAGTTTTATGGTTGGAAATGTAAAAGAAGTACTCAATGGTATGTATGATAAATATATATCTTTTTATGTCATTAAAAAATCACAAGATATTGGTCAATCTTTTCATTCAAGTAAAGAAACAAAAAATTCAAATAGATGTAAAATACTCCTTTATTATGAAATTTGATATGGATATGAGTAAAGATGATAATTTAGATAATAAATTTGAATTCCAAACATATCTAATGGATGCCTGAGAAACGATATCACCAAACTTTGATATTTTTAGTTGGTGAAAGATAAATTTTACTAGATTTTTTATTCTTGTTCAAATTGATAGAGATGTATTGGCTATACCAATATCAACTGTTGCTTTTGAATCGCCTTTTAGTATAGGAAGTTAAGTTCTTGATTAATATAGGAGTTATTTCTCTCTAAGAACAGTAGAAAGTCTTATTTGTACATAAAATTAATTTCAGTCTATCCCTTTATTTTTTAACATAGAAGAGTAAGCAGATGACATTAATAAAGTTGATATATGTAATTTTTTTTTCAAATTGAATTTTTTTTATAATAAATTGTTTGTGCTAAAAAATGTCTGTAATGATCTTTTTTTCTTAACTTAATATGTATATTCAATTGTTATATGAAACTGTTTCGTAGGTTGGATCAAGATCATATTCAGATTTGTAAATGATTATGTTTTACATGGTATGAGCATTATATTTAATAATAAAAATTATTTATATATATTTACTCAATACATTTTTTTATAAAAAATTATTATACTAATTATATTTTAATTATTATTACATTTTAACAGGTTGTGCACATAATTATAGAGAATTTCAACTATTTTGAGATTGTGTATTTATAGATTGAAGTGTTTTGTTCGTAGAAGTTATGTCTTTTAATGGACTGTATGTTTTTTTCAAGCATATTTTTTTGGGTACACAAGATTAACATATTTTCTTTTAATTGGTAATGGTACTGTTAGAGTTTTGAAGAATGAGATTAGCACATTGTTATGGAGAATGTAAAAATCAGCATATAATTATTTTGTTTCTATTGTTGGAGTGTTTTTTAAAATTCATTCATACATTTTCACTAATTATTTTAACTAATTAAAGCCTTTTGGAGCATTTCTTGCAACAAGTAGTCTCAACAAACAATACCGTCAATTAATCAAAAAAAATTTTTGTTCTAGTTATTAATCAAGAATATGAATAATGTAAAATTTTGATGAACACAATGTCCTAAATTTGTTCTAGTTATTACTTTGTCTATTTTTTTTTCCTTTTTTTGTCAAGGAAAACACAATCTCTGAAGAAGAAAAAATACTCATGCCTTGAAGAAACCAGGAAATGCGAACCATACTTAGGCCCCGTTTGGATAGTATAGTTTAGAGCTTATTTGAGTTTTTCTCCCACCATAAGTGCTTTTATATTAAAAAGTTAACGTTTGGATGAGCTTAAATAAACAGCTTATTTATTCTAAAAAAGTTGTTTTTAGCTTATTTACTGAAGCTAATTTTTTAAGCTTCATGTAGAAGCCTTGTGCGAAAGCTGAAATACTAATGACCGGGAAGCTATTTTATAATTTTATAGGACAACTATACCCTCAGTTATAATTTGAAATCCCATCAAAATTAGACCCTTCGCCTCCCTCATTCATATGCTCTCCACATCTGAGATTCCATGCCTTCATATCTTCCAACTTCTTCCATAACATTTGTCTCTCATAGTTTTTTCGGTAGAAATTTGAGACCTCCCCAGCTTCTCCATCTGCCTTCGTTGCTTCAGCTGCACCTAACAAATATACAATCTGTGTTTCTTTTTTTTTCTTTTGCATTTGTTTCTGCTTTTCCAAAAACCACAACTTGCTAAACTGTACTACTTTACTAATCTTGATTCTTCACTGAGCAGTTATTAACTTTTTGAAAATCATTAATGGGTTTTGGTTTCATGTTTTTGGTTCACCAGAAAATGTGTTGTGGCTTCATGTTCCCTGATCTCTGTTTTCTATTCCTTCTGATGCCCGTATTGTCTTTTTTGTTTTCTTCTGCTTGTGCGACTTCCATGCGTGTTCCTAGCTACCTGTGTTGTAAACCATGACTTCCATGCATCTCTGTTGTAAACCATGACTTCTGATGAGATCATGGCTAGGGCTGACAAACAGAAATGGAATGCGAACCTGCTTCAAGTCCCAATTGGACCTATCACAAGAGCTCAAGCTAAAATATTCAAAGAAGCACTTAATTGTCTAATCCTAGAGGCCCATCAAGGATATACTTGCATTATTACAAAAGAAGAGCCAAAACTGGTTAATGTCATTAAAACCCATTTAAATATGGGTCAAGACCAGCCAACTTTAATATGGACCTAAAGTGCAAGAAGATTGAAGGCTAAAAACTGAATATAGGCCCAAAATAATGGATTTATTTAATGGCCCAATTTAGGCTACGTTTTTTTTCTGATTTATTTACTTTTAGTATTTTATTTATTTGACTAGGAAAGTTTCCTATTTCATAGTTTCTAGAAGAGTTTCCTATTTGTATTTTTTCTTACCCTATAGGAGTTTCATATTTGATAGTTTCTAGAACAATTTCCTATTTCTATTCTTCCTTGTCTTATAGGAGTTTCCTATATAGTTTTCCTTCTAAGTTTAGGTAATTGGCCTATAAATAGGTATGTATGCTCAATAACAATTCAGATTATCATTTATATTATTGAGAGTGTTTTCTCTTTGGTTCTTTAAAGAACTTTTCTGAACTTATCAAGATTTATCTTGTGGTGTTCAAGTAAGACTTATCACTCACAATCTTCTTCCTCTTTCTTGAGTGTGGCGTCTGCAATATTTCTATACCTTTGGTTCTTATCTCTTTATAGATAATGGGTCAAGGTCATTTTTATTTTTATTTATTTTTGTTATAAATCTGATTGGAATACGATCCTTGAATTTGGATCCCATATTGATTCCGGATCTCACTACTCTTGGTGAGGTTCATATCAGGGGTTCACATCATTTGGTATCAGAGCTAAGTTCTAAATCAGGTTTGATCTATCCTATTTGTTTTCTTATTCTTATTCCATCTTACTATCTTGTATTTTTTTTTGTGTTCTTCATTCTTCTTATCTTCTAATTTTTGTTTTATTTCTAGTGTTCTTAGTTCAAGTGCATATTCTGAAAAAAAAAAAAAAAGGAAATTCGAAAAAAAAAAAATAGAACCAATTGTTGTTGAAAGTCAAGTTCCACCTAGATTTTGCATTCTGATCTTAAAAAAAAAACAAAGTGATCTAGTAATTCTAATTGCATCAATTTGTTTTTCTCTTGCTTTGATATTTGGTTTTCTTATTTTGGTTATTTTTGCTATCTCAATTGTTTCTTTTTCTCTAGTCATTCATTTCTTTCTATTCTAGTTGCTTCGTGGTGTGATTTTTCTTATTCAACTTCTTATCTTGTCTTTAATTTCGTTTTTTTTTCTAAAGTTCTATTGCTTTGTTCCCTTTGTTTCTTAAAATTCTGTTCTTTTTCTTCTTCCTTAACTCTTTGTACTCTATTAGTTGAGTTTGGATTGTTGCAAGAAAATTTTTGTGTGAGTTTGTTTGAGTTCAATAAAGAACTGAAAGAGGGGACTAAGAGAGGAAAAAGGCAAGAGGGTGTGAGCTTATAAGAGGGTAAAAGCCAAAATTTGAGTAAACACGAGTGTGAGTGCCATTAGTCTTGAGAGAAACACGTAAGCTAGTGTTGTGAGAATTTGTTTTACTCTAACATTGTTTTTCAGGAAAATCATGTCCCACAACAAGGACAAAACTACTTCCGAAGATGTGTCGAGAATGATGGATCCAAAGTTGATGATGGAAGCTTTAGTAAGTGAGATGAGAAGAGCTTTGAGAGTGGAGATGGAGCAAATTCATGAACGGTTAGATCGAGTAGAGAATACACATGTGAAAGAGTCACAAAACACTGCTAATATACGTAGGAAGGGGAGAGTTCAATCAAGGGAGAGTGTTGAAGATGAAGAGTATTATAGAGATGGTTTTGATGAAGTTGATAGGAATCTGAGTGACAACAATAGAAGATATGGTGAAAGGTTTAGAGAAGTTAGGAATTGGGTTGATAATAATTTAGAAAGTATTAAAATGAAAATTTCACCCTTTCAAGGTAAAAATGATCCAGAAGTTTATTTAGAATGGAAGAAAAAGATGGAGTTGGTGTTTGATTGTCACAACTATTCTGAGTTGAAAAAGGTAAAATTGGTTGCCATTGAATTTACTGACTATGCTATTATTTGGTGGGATCAATTGATTTTAAGCAGGAGATGAAATGGAGAAAGACCCATTGAGACGTGGGAGGAGATGAAAGCAGTTATGAGGAGGCGATTTATTCCAAGTCACTACCATAGGGACTTGTTTAGGAAATTGCAAAGCCTTACTCAAGGTTCTAAAAGTGTTGAAGACTACCATAAGGAGATGGAGATAGCCATGATTCGAGCCAATGTGGAGGAGGACCGAGAAGCTACAATGGCGAGATTCTTAGTTGGCTTAAACCGTGATATAGCAAATGTGGTAGAGTTGCAACATTATGTGGAGTTGGATAACATGATGCACATGGCCATAAAGGTGGAGCAACAACTAAAAAGGAAAGGTTCCTCAAGAATGGGACAAAATTCGAGTTCTTCAACATGAAAGTCGAGTTCCCCATCAATGTCGTGCTTCGGGCTTTTCTGGCCACCTGGATGGGCTTGGAGAGTGCACGGACGTGCCTATAAGTGACTTGATTACTTCATAACTTGATGTATAAAATAAAAACAATGAGCTCCATATATGATTTCCACAAAATAGTAAGTTGGACGTAATAAAAACTATTCTTCTTCTGCATGATCATCCCATTTAAATATCCACCTAAGATGGCAGTTCAATTTTTTTTGGAAAGTGCCAGATAAACTAATATCTCCATATGTAACTTCTCTTGCACTATGACTTGTATAATATATAAATATATGACGTGATTATGATAGAGTGATATAGTTGAACCAAAAAACAAATGACAGAAGATTTATATAGCTAAGTCCAAAGATTTATTGCAATTTTTCTGATCCATTGTTTCTCACAGCTCCCATTTTAATAATGAGACTAAATTTCAATATTTCCCCTTCATTAAACACAAAACAGGCCACTTGTATTTAAAAAAAATATTAATAAATGAGTTCATGCAGGCAATTTCTGGTTAATATAGATAGTAGAGTTGTCTGTATGATATTTGAAGATTGACCCAGTATGAATGAAGTATTATCTATCCTTATGATGTTGAAAACAGCAAGAAAGTATTATGAGTCACAGTTATGAGTATTTTCTTGCTAAATTATTAGCACCAATGAACCACTGATCAACCTTTTAAGCTGTTTTTTTTTTTCAAAAATAAAGGAAGAAAAATGCCTCCTCATTGTGTAATCAGTGTTTCTAGTGTATTCTAACTATGGCAAAGTTTTTCTGGCATCCCAACAGTTTTTTCAGTGAATGAAAAATGCGTGCAATAGACAATAAAATAGCAGGAGTAAGCTAAGGGGATTTAAGTCTGCAATTACCGAGTGGCACTTTGGCAGAGTGATCATGTTTGCTTCCCTTTTTTCTTACAAGGGATACCATTTTGTATTTTCACCATGCTATCAAGATAAAAAAAATTAAATATCCCAAGGACTAATCTATCAAGATAACTCTTAGTTTTAATCTTACTGATCACTAAATGTGGTGCACTCTTCCTTAAAGCCTGAACATCCAAACAAACTCCTTTTTTTTTATCAAAAAATAAAATAACATGAATGATCGACTGTTGCATTTTTTATATTTGTCTTTCATTTACGTTGTTCATAACTTACCTTTCTACATGAGGAAAATCTTGCAAACACTTGTAAAAAGAAATGGAATGGTGGAAAGAAAGAAACATTTAATTGGAACAAATAGAAACATATAATTCAATTTTTTTGCAGAAGTTCTTTCCAACACACACAACAGTTGTCTAGTACTTGAAACTTATCCTAAATATCCTCTATGGACAATTGTATCTTGAGTCTTAACACAATTTTGTGTAGATTGAGAATTATCCTCTCCAGACTTGTTGGACATGGGTAGCATGTCAATTATTGATTGCAACTCTTTGAAATGAAGCAACCCAAAAATTCACAGTGGGCTTATTTGACAAATGAACTGAGTTATTATTTCTATATAGAATACAACTTATTATTTCTACGCATCTTTAGTTTTATTGCCTTTATTATTTTTATATAGAATACAACTTATAAACTGATATTTTTATAAAATCATAGTTATTATACAAATACTTGTTAGATTTTTATTTATGTTTCTTTCTCTTCTGTCATAATTTATGATAGAAGTTGGTTTCTACAAGTCTTTTTTATTTTGTTCAAATAGGAACTACTATTATTGCATGTGGCGACGGAATGTGTGATTTGAGATTTTTCATTTCTTCTTATCAATTTGTTTCATATTTTTATTTTGTTGAATTGGTCATATTTTTATATCAAATTACTTTGACATATAAATGGCAAAAATCGGGCTTCTAGATCAAGCACCAACTCCACTTATATTTATCACAATCTAATTAATTTGTGCCAGAAAGAAATATGCAATAAAATTTAGCCTTTATATATGCCCCCACAACAAAAAAGAGACAACAATATTGTGTCAAATATGTATATTTATTCATGTATTTACTTACAAAGACAAGAATCTTCAAACTTTGGCCTTGATTTCTAAATGAATCATTTTGGTTGTAAAAAATCATACGTCAAAATAATAATCCAATAACAAAAAATTAATCACTTGAATGAAAATATAATATTAATAACACTAATATAAATATTTTAAGTGAAAAAAAAAAATTTCTTTTCAATTTATAAACAAAAATATTTATTTATCCAAACATAACCTTTAATAAGTACTTATTAATGTTTATTTTAGTAATTTTTATAATTATAAGCACTTATATACTTATCTATCCAAATGGTTTAAAAAGAGTTTATAAATTTTAAAAACACTTTTTTAACTATGTATCCAAACGTTAAATAGATTAATTTAAAAGGAGCTTATGATATAAAAGCTTTTCATATAAGTTCTTCTTCTATAAATATTTAAATAAGCTATTTATCCAAACGGGCCCTTAGACCTTTTGGATAGCAAAATTTATAGTTTATTAGAGTTTATCTATCAGTATAAGTGTTTTTATGTTAAAAAATAGTGTTTGAATGAGTTTAAATAAGTAATTTATCAATTTTCAATAAATTAACTTTAGTTTATTTCATAAGTCAATTTTTTAAATTTTTTAAAAAAATTCTCTATAGAAATTCAAATTCACATGACTAGAAAGATATTTTACACTTTTACAAGTTAAAATTTCATTAAAATTATATCATTCACCTCTCTCCTTCCATTAAAATTATATCCAAATATTTTAAAAAAAAATTATAAATTTAAAAAATACTTTTCAAGTATGTATTCAAACCTTAAATAATTTAATTTAAAAGATTTTTTTTATAAATACTTTTTACATAAAATTTTATTCTATAAACGCTTAAATAAATTGTATATTCAAATTAGGCCTTAATTTATGCATAATACTATAGAGGTTTTATTTTAATTTTAAATTTTTGTATTTGATTAAGATATAAAAGTATTTTTAAATGTTATCAGAATTTATTTTTTTGCTCAAGGATATGAAGAAATTGAGTTTCTCTAATAAAGCATAATAATAAAAAATTAAAATTTATATATATAAATAGACGTAACGAAAAACCTTTTAAAATATTATCGTATATGGAATATCATGGCCATTATTTCTATCAATTTTCATATAAAAAAATATAAATTAGTTGAGTAAATAAAATGAACACAGTGGGATCACGCGTATATATATTGGGAGCAAATTTGATGCCCTCTGAACTATTTGGCCCCTCCATCCAAAAAGAAAAATTTATAAACTGAATCAAATTAAGTCAACTTTTTACATATTTGATTAATTTTCATAAACTTAAATCAAATCCAACATATCTTTTTTAAAAAAATATTTTATAATTAATTAAATTAAATTAAATTTTTAAAATTAATCGAAACGAATGAATGAATATCTCTACATATATATATATATATATATATATATATATATATATATATATATATATATATATATATATATATATATATATGTTGAATAAATAAATCTCAAATGATCACAATTTTTTATTTATTTAAAGATTAAATTTAATTCTAACTAAACTTATTTTAAATTAACAAATTTAAACTGTAGTCCAACTCCACTATAATCTTATTTTGAGATTTAGCTAATGAGATAATTAAAGGAAAAAAAATCATAATTTTATTAATTATTATCAAACGATTCATATTTTACAAAAAAATTAAATATTTAATATATACACATTTTTCTGTAAAATATACTATGCTGTACCACTCATCTTTCTTGAGTCACCTGATACCTGTTGCAGATTTAAGGGGGTGTTTAGTAGAAATTTTTTTTTTGAATTTTTGAAAATTTGAATATGAAAATTAAAATTTTTTTTATTTGATTTCAAAATAAAAATTTTAATTCTCAAAAAATTTTAATTTTTAAAAATATTTTTTAAATAAAATTTTTTATAAAAAGACTATCATAAAGGAGGATGGAAATTAGTGATTCTTATGAAAGTGAGAATTTTTATCAAAAGTAAAATATATATTTATTTTTTAATATTTTATATAAATTTTTTTTATAAAAAAAATTTAATTATTAATATATATTTTTAATAATTTTAAAATTAATATAAACTTAATAAATTATTAATAATAATTTATTATATTTTTTATTAAAAAAATAAACAAACAAACAAAATTAAAAAATAAATAAATAAGTATATTTTTAAAAATCATATACATAAATAAAGATTTTTAAAAAATATTATTTAAAAATTTTTAAATTTTTAATAATTTTAAAAGTTAAACAAATTTATATATTATTAAAAATTATTATTTTTATCAATTATATTTTTTTAAAAATATAATTTTTAAAAATAAAAAATTTTACCACATTCCGAACAACTCCTAAAAGAGAATTCAGTTTTGCCAATAAACAACAATACGCTGTCATGCTGGGGAGGAACAAGAGTAGCACTGTAAACACAGCGCAAACGCCATCCCTCGTGAAATGTCAGAACACCTGCCACCCCCTTTAACTTCCAACCATCTGACGTAATTGCTTGTTTGTATATACAGGAAGGAATCATTTCACTATTTATCTGATTGCATTATATGAATTATTAAAATATACAATTAATATGACTTGTTTATTATTTTTAAGGGAAAAATGCAGTTAATTAGTTTGTGGTTTTGACTGTTATTATTTGTTATTTTTTTATACGTAGGTTGACATTGTTAGTAATACAACACTATCTTTTACTTAATTTCGGAAATTTTTAAATGGAAAATTCTCAAATTTCGTATGAAATTTTTAAATTTTTTTGCAGTTTCATATAAAAAAGAAACTTAGGTGAAAAAAGATAAAATTGAAATTTTTTTGAGAAAATTAGAAATATTATATTGAAAGATTAAACAATAATTTAAGTATGGTATAAGAATTTGAAAAGTTTAAAATTCGATTATAAACAAGAGTTAGAGGTTTTAAAATATAATTAGAAGAAATTTGAAAGAATTGAGAAAATTAGATTGAATAGTTAGACTAGAATTTGAGAATGAAATAAGAATGTAAAGTAATATTTAGTTTGTTTATTTTTAATTTTTATTTTTATTAAAAATTAAAAATAGTATGAAAACGTATTTATTTATTGTTTTTTATTTTTATTTTTAAATTTTTTTTTTTGAATTTTTAAGAATTTTAAAAATATCAAAAAAAATGTTTTAAAAATTTTTAGTACTATAGTACATTGTAACAATGATATTTTTATAATTATTTTGAATTATATACACAATATTTTACTATTTATATAATTATAAAATAGTAAAAATAAAAATAAAATAAAAATACAACTATATAACTAAAAAATAGTGAAAATAAAAATACAAATTAAACATATTTTTAGAAATATAAAATAAAAAAATAAAAACTATTTTTTAAAAATGAAAATAATAAATATTTTCGCAAACTAAATACACTTTAAGTATTTCAACTTCAAAACATTACAAAAATTTAAGTTTTAAAAACATCACTTTAAGAAGAATTATAATCCATATATTCAAAAGTTTGAGGATTAGTTTTTCATTTTTTGAGTGAAAATCTTTAGTAAATTGTATTAAAAAAAGTTAAATGAATAGAGAATGAATACTTTAATTTCTATTTATAAAAATAAGATAGGCGTACATAATTATGCCAACTATAGAAAGATTAAAGTTATAAGCTATATTATGAAGTTATAGAAGAAGGTTTTTGAGTAAAAATTAAGACAAAAAAATTAATTTAGTTTTATGTCAAAAAAGTCAACTATAAAATAAATTTATTTACTTTAGAGATTGATAGAAAGATATTAAAAGAATAAAAAAAATTTACATATAATTTTTATTGATTTAAAAAAAACGTACGATAGTGTTAATAAATATTTTTTAAAATATTTTAAAGAAGAAAAGAATATGTATTATTTATATTCGAACAATTAAAAATATATACGATACGATCATAACTTGCGTGAGAATACAAAATAAAAATAGAAAAAAATTTCTCACAACTATAAGATTAAATCAAGGTTCATCTTTGAGTTTATATTTTTTTAACTTAATTTTAGATACAATTGCTGAACATATCCAAAAATTGAGATCTCAATATATAATTTTTGCATATGATATAATTCTAATTGATGAATCGAAAAAAAAATTAAATATAAAGTTAGAATCATATAAACAAACTTTGAAAACACATAATTTTCATATAAATAAAAATAAAATATATTATATAAAATATTATTTCAATAAAAAGTGAATAAATACAAATTTAAAAATAAAATTTGAAGATCATCTTATAAAATAAGTTATAAATTTTAAATATTTTGAATCTATTATACAAAATAACAAAAAAATAAAAGAGAACATAAATAATAAGATTTAAATAAGATAGATGAAATAGAAGAAAAATTCAAGTGTCATTTGTGATAAAAAAAAAATAGCCATTTAAAGTTAAAGAAAAATTTCATTGTACAGCTATAAAATCTGTAATATTGTATAATACTGAATGTTGGATAATTAAAGGAGAACATGAATATAAACTCAATATCGCAAAGATTATAATGTTGTATTAGATATGTAAACACACTAAAAGAAATATAACTAAAAATGAGTGTATTAAAAAAAAATTAAAATAACACTTATTATAGAGAATATAGTGAAATCTCTTTTAAAATAGTTTAATTGAAGAAGACCTTGTAGAAACCCTACTAAAAAAAGTAAATTAAACGAAGAGCAACTCGATAATTAAAACTAAAAAGAGATTAAAAAAAATATAAAATTATTAAGAATGATTTAACAAATAATAATTTTTCTATTAATTTTATTTATAATAAATTACTATAACGTCATTTAATCTATATAATCAACATTACCTAATTAAAAAAATACTTAATTATTTTTGTTGTCGCCGTTGAATAAACGTTTATTAAGAACTTCCTTTTTTTGGTCCATGATTGTTAATTCTACCAAAGATGTATGAAAAGATAAAGGAGAAAAATAAGCCATTCTATTCCATAAGAACAAGAAAAGAGAATATTCATACAATTTCAATTCAAATAATTCATTTTTCTTTTCTTACTTTTAACTATTTATTTAATAGGAAGGTTTCTTTGCCGCATGTTCAAGCAGTTAATTGCCAAAATTAAACCCACGAGAGGTCATTTGCCAAAACTTCAAAGTTGAAGAGTTTTTTGCATTTTAGCCAAAAAAAAAAAATAGAGAAATTCTAAATTCTTACAACCACTTGTACAATGGTGTAATGCAATTTTTTTGCACTATCCAGTTATGCCAGAATATGACCAAGCATGAATTCTTCAT
Organism: Gleditsia sinensis; assembly: GCA_037074535.1. Taxonomy (NCBI): domain Eukaryota; kingdom Viridiplantae; phylum Streptophyta; class Magnoliopsida; order Fabales; family Fabaceae; genus Gleditsia; species Gleditsia sinensis. Next base: position 59,260,281 of record CM073463.1, on the reverse strand, counting down.
ATTCACAAGCATTTACTAATCAAACTATCACAATGGCACAACTTCCCTACAGAAAGAATAAAAAACATATATATATTAACTAATGAGTTCTTCCCAGCCATTTGCACAATTACAAACTTTGTACCCAGGTATCTCAGAGAGAACCATTTCTCTTTATGTACACCACCCCCAAAAACCACATAATAAGAGGAGAAAAAAGACAAGACAAAAATAAACACTTATAACCCCCCAAAATAAGAACCATAATGTAGTGAGAATTCCTATCTACCATCCTTTTCTCCATTTATCCCTCTTGAACGTAACCTTCCACCCTTTCCTCAACTTTTATTCATTTATCCATATATTAAACAGCAAAATCACTTCTCAAAGAAATCTCCTTTTCATCTCCTCTTCCATTTACCGCCTTTCTCCCCATCCATATTTTTAAGCCAAAAAAAAAGAAGGAAAAAGCACCAGAAAAGTTCTTTAGAAGATGATTTCACAAAATCCCTATTAGATTACCTTGGCTTTGGTTGTGATCTAATTGACAACAATGGCTGAAGAAGCCTCTGGCCTGATGGACTACCTAGTAACATGGCCCGAGATCGAGTAAGCATCTCAACCATTGATGGGGTCTGATATGCCTGAACAAGACTCGAGCTCTCAGTGGAATCACCTCTTGTCGTGGCTCTTTGCCATGAATGTGAACTTAGTCCAGAAAGTATATATGCTCTCCCAGACGCTTCATATACATGCCTACTTGCCATTCTCTCTTGCATTTCCTTGAGTTCAGCAACCAATGCCACACACAGGCGGTCATTAGATTTGGCTGAAATGGTCTCTGAAAGCATCTTTCGACAATTTGCAAGGATTGATACTGCACCAGTTAAGTCTCCCTGTTCGGCAAAAATTTGTGCCTGGGCCATTGCCTCAGCTGCTTGGAGCCTGTTGCGCTGTCTGTCCACTTCAAGTGATACCACCACTTGCCCAGCTATTTCAGGTCTCTCAATGTTTACTTCTTCACTTTCCAATGTTGCTTTTTCTTGAGTCAAGGGGTCCTTGTAAATACATTTGACCTTTATCAATGATGTTTCATTGCCAGATGCAGCTGGGACATTAACTGAAACTAGAAAGTCCCTCTCTTCATCAGCATACAAGTCTCCAACGTCAATGAATCCTTTGCGACCATCAGCCATCAACCGGCTTGGATAACTTCCTGCCTTAAGTGAGACAAGATTGAGGCTTGGGTGAATACACTCAATTCCAACTTGCAGCTCCTGAACAACAACACTCAGGAGTCCTCCAATGCATTGTGCAAATGCATCCTGTATCACAGCTTCAGTTTCAATGAAAGAAAAGGTCCCCCCGGAAATTTCTGAAATTGCGTGCATTGATGAGGCATCATGATCTGCACCGAATCCAAAAGTATGCACTGGAATTTGGAATCCTGAACTATCATGACTTCTGATATAAGTAGGCAGAAGCAACTGGTAATTTCGTTGAGGTTGGTTAGTACCAGAGCCACTGACAGTGTAAGTATCTTGCCCATCAGACAACAGTATAACGCTGGCAACAGGATTCTTCTCTTTTCGGTCTTCCATTATCTTGGCACCTTTTCTTAGGCCTTCAGCAATATTGGTACCTCCATTTGCAACCAAAGAGTTAACAGCTTGCAGTGCTTGTTGCCGCCCAGATTCTGACATTCTACGCAGGGGAAAAAGGCGGCGAGCACTGGAAGAGAAAGCAATGACAGAGAGCCGGTCATTGGACCCAAGATTCTGTATAACAAATCCCATAGCTCTTTTTAGTAGTGCAAGCTTAGTGCCAGCCATGCTACCGCTGATATCTAGCACAGTGACTAGGTCAACAGGAGCACGTGGTGTTTGAGAAACCTTTGTCAAGCTAGCTTGGTTTCGACTGAGGTTCTGTCTTTTGGCTGCTGCCACTGCTGATGCAGCCGCAGCTTTGAGATGAACCAAAACAGTGAAGTTACTATATGTATTAGACCCTGGAGCAGCTGACACTTCTGGGTATGTCTTGATCTCTATTGTTTTAACAGCATCTGTATCTGAACCACTCTTACTGCAAGGGCTTTTCTCAGAAAATACAGGTTGCTGATTCAAGGATTCATCATCATCAAATATACCCGGCTCAGGAACCTGATAAAGTGGCATGATGTGCCTCCGATTTAAATCTCTCCGGGGAGAAGCTAGGGGTAGGTGGTGGACAACAGCCATCACAGCATCATTCTGTGGCCAATTTATTGGATGAGGTGAAACCCTGCCAGGGAGAGGATCCAAACTGGGACCCAATAAGGGTATTTCTTTCCACTTTGCTCTGCATACTGGACATATTTGGTTTCCATGTTTGACATTCGAAGCAATGCAGTGGAAATGGAAGGAATGTGAACATTCTGCAGTGAATATAGCATGGCCGCACCCTTGTTTCATTTTGGTCAAACATATTGAGCAGGTTTGCTGAATAGAAAAAAAAGAAGCATTTAAGAAAGGAAGCATAGATACTATTGTATAAATAATTTCACTCCCATTTCATGAAAAAAGAGAAAAATAGTAAATGGATTCCACACACATAACAAAAAAAAAAGTACTTCTATGTAAAGTGAATTCATACATATGAGAAAATAGGTACAGTTTGCAGAAATTATTGAACACTGGTACAACAACAAAAAATGCAGGAGTATTTGAGTTCTGGCACCCATACCCACTGTAAATAATCCATATAAATACCTAATCTTTTCACAACTGTTATATTACATAGGTATCTATAATTTTAAATTATGGGACTGATTGTATGCTGAAGCTTCTTAGATGAAGTAAGTTCTAGTACCACTATAAAGGCACAATCAGGTTTGAGTATTTGATATACAAAACCAAATGCATCTACTATTTTGTTGCTGGGGTCTTAAGCACCAATTGAATTTAATTACTGAGTCTTTGACGAGAAAACTTTATATTCAAAAAGCAATACACCTCATCTCTTAGAATATTATACCAAAACTTCATTTAGAGGTTTTATCGGTTTAAATTTTTTTTTTCCCAAGCAGGAAAAGAGACTTCAATCATTCACACTTGCCAGTGGTGGGCTAGGAGCACCACAATTATGACTAATAAATCAGCTACATAAATGCAATCAAATGTCAACTATGTATTGAACATATAAAGGGCATAATAGGAAATATGATGGATTAAAAATATTACTTTTGACATTATCAAGAAACTACTCAACAATGCTGTTGAACCGAGCCATTGTGACAAGAAGAGAAAATATGAAAACGTCATGCATCAAACAAAGGGGCAATAATAAGTTTCTCTATCACATCTTTTCCCCTTTCTCATCTTTCATTTTCAATTTTGATGTTTTCCCCAAAGAAAGCTCCCTAAATGTCAATCAAGAAATGACCAGCAAACTAGCAGCTTTTTCAAAGACTCCAGATAGGAGGGAAGGTAAAACATCTTTATCATCTAGTTCTAGTCAGGCAAATGCGAATACTCCTTAAAGGAACTAAAGCATCATTTACAATAACTTAAAGGCATTCAAACCACATGTATTTAACATTTAGCAAATAACTTCTACCTTACTGCTCAAGAACTGCTGAAATGATTTGACCAAAGTGACATGACGATTAATCATGTTGTATTATTTTCTTTAACAAATAAAGCTCGGTGATTGGAAAGGGAAAAGAAGGAAATATCTTATCCACAAGAGTTCTTAATGTAATCAAAATGTGGTATAGAAGCAAGCATGAAACAATAATTTCAGGACAAGCTCCTGCAAGTACATCAAAAGCATTAATGGAGAAACAAAACTTCAAATCACATATGATACATATGCATAATGGAAACAGTACAAGAAAGTTGACAGTTCTATTATTACCTGCACATGTCATAACACAATTGAAATAAAGGAAGGAAACGAAAATAATAGAAGGAACCCAAAATTCCTAATATATTACCAAAACTCTGGCAAATGAAGAAAATTAAAATATAAGAAGGACTAGGTTTTATCATATTCTATGGTAATCATCAGATTTCAGTAATTTTGCCTTAAACAATAATCAAACATTTGGGGTGCTAATATAATAAATTCCACTACGGTTGGCGCGGCTTTAAAATTTTTCAATTTCTTTTATGAAAAGTTTAGCCTGGAACTATTTTTTCTAAGTAAGCTTTCCATTTTCCAAGTAGAATTTGGTTATTCTTGTTAGTCCATAATCTTAGCAACCAAACAGAGGACAGCTAATCAAAATTCATTGATGTGTTGAAAACCACTACCATAATAGTAGCAACTAGACTATGAAATACACCAACCTTAGACGATTTGCTCCCACTTTTGGACAACTTTAGACCATAAAAAGAAGGCACCGGCGTGGTTGGCTGTGACGAACCCATGCTCCAGTTTACGGGCGAAAGCAGAGCAGCATCAGATAACCTTTCTGAAACCTCTGTAGCAGGAGGCGAATCGTCGTCTAAAGTTCTGGGGACAAACACACACAGATTGAGACCCAGCGCGAGCTTCGCCTTCTTCCATTTGCTTCCCATTTCACCTTCGGATCTCAAACCCACCAGAGAACCAAAAACACTCAAGAAACTAAAATGTTGAGTCCAGAAAATCTATAAACAGATACACCAAAAAATCAAAAAAGAAGCAAAATCCTTGAAAACCAAACTCAACCCAGCGAAACCCAGATCACGAAGAAGTGCTCAGGTCAAGCTTTACTTTTTTTTCCTTTGTTTTCTTTGTTTGTTTTTAACTTTCCTTCACTGGCTTAGAGTTATTGGAATGAGAGAGATAAGAGAGAGATGAAAGAGCTTTATAAAAAGTTGAAACGGAGCACGAAAACCGATACAGGGTGATTGAATGAAGTTTATGATTGTTGCGAACAGACAGGGCATAGGCTGGAACGGGTTTGAAAGGTTACCATGTCAAAGAAGGGACCTTGGTCGCAGAGGAATGAGAATGGGGTAGTTTGAGAGTGAATCTATTACTTGGGCAAGTGTAGCTGCTGTTGTTTGAGGCCGCCATGAACTTTAGCTAAGCTAAGAGCTGCTGCTGCTGAGGAGTGAGGATTTTGACCTCTTTTGCCTTTACCTTTGGTTGAGTTTGTAGGTAAAAGTGGAAAAATGGCAAAAATAAAAAGCACGTTTTGGTTGAACGGGAAAAGTTGGTCCCTTTATTTCTCTTTTCTTGTATTATCATGTCTTTCTTTTTCTATATTACCCCTCCTTCAATCAAATAGCATCGAGTTACCCTCTTTGATTTTCTTTTTCTTATTTTTTGGTTATAGATATTTCATTAATTTACTAAAGTGAAAACAAAATTTCATACAAAAAAAAAGTGCTTCTAATTTTTTAAAAAATATTTTTCCACTTGGACTTCATTCATATACGTAAGGTAAATTTAGGCCTCTTTGAAAATAATGCAGTTTCAACTTTTGATTTTTTTTTTTATAAATTTATACTTAATAAAATTTTTAACTTTTTTTTTAATATTTAAAAATTAAAATTCCATCTATAGATATAAATATTTATATTTTTAAATACGTACAATTTCTCATCATAAATTTATTGAATATTATTATTTTTGACAATATCTATGTTATATTAATTTTTTGAAAAAAAAAATACATACTATTCTAAAACAATTTTAATTTAATACTACTTTTTTTTAAAGACTCAACGGAGTCAAACTTAATTGATAGTCTGCTCTGTCAATTATTGCCATCTTTGGCTCTATGCAAATGTACGCTTTAACCCCCTTTTTTTTTTAATTTTATAATAAATTAGGCAAAAAAACACTATTAGTATTACCGTATGAGGTCAAATCTCTCTCTTAATAATTAATAAAATATTATTGTTAAGTGAAAATAAATCATAATTTGAGGTATTAAAGTTTCGTTTAAATAACATAATTTATAATTTATTAAAATTTTTTTATTAGTATAAATATTTTTATATTAAAAATATAATATTTAAATAAATTTAAATAAATAATTTATTAATTCTTAATAAATTAATTTTTTAAATTTTTTGAAATTTTTTTTGTAAAAACTCAATTTTACATGATCAATAAATTATTTTATATTTTTACAAGTTAAAATTTTACTAAAATTATATTGTTCACTTCTATTTTTTTATTAAAATTATATCTAAATATTTTAAAAAATATTTATAAATTTAAAAAATATTTTTTTAAATATATATTTAAATACTAAATAACTCAATTTAAAATAAATTTATAGTATAATGTCATATTTGAATAATATAACTTATAATTGATTACAACATCTTTATTATAGTAAGTATGTTTATGTTTAAAAAATATTGTTTTGATAAATTTAAATAAATAACTTATCAATTCATAATAAATTAATTTTAATTTATTTTATAAATTAATTTTATAAATTTTTTTAAAAAAATTTCTGCAAAAATTCAAATTCACATAATTATCAAACTATTTTATATTTTTATAAATTAAAATTCTATCAAAACTATACACTTTACCTCAGTCCTTCTATCAAAATTATATTTAAAAATTTTAAAAAATATTTTTTTAAATATATATCTAAATATTAGACAACTTAATTTAAAAAAAAAACTTATAATATAAAAAAAATTTACATAATTTTTTATCTAAACTGAGTTTAAATTTTTTTTACATAAAATCTTTTTTTATAAATATTTAAGTAAGGTGTTATCTAAACTGAGTTTAACTATATAAATGAGAAAAGGAAATGCCCTAATAGTGACTCCGTTCCATGAATGGCGTTGGCCCTCTTCCTTCATCATCATGAATCATTGTGGGCAAGAGTCAAAATAGTGGGATTTTCTTAATGATGCAAATTCAAAGCATTTCCTTCCTTCTTCTTTTTTTCCCCCTTTTGTCTTTAAATTTGCCCCACATATCGATGAAGATAAATATCCACACGTGGACATCATCACAGCAGTCGTTTTGTGGTTCCTATGTCAACCCTTGACATTATTATTATTATTATATTTCATAATAAATTTTTCTTAATACATCATATATATACAAAATAAGTAATATATATATAATTAAAAATTTATTTTTAAAATTTTTAAATATAATAAATATGAAAATTTTAGAATTTATATATTATATATAATCTAAATAATATATAAAAATCATTTTTTATTTATTTCAAGCTAAAATTTTATATGTATAAATTTTTATATAAAAAAATTAGGATATTTATATATATCTAGAATTTCTCTTCTCAGTCACTTCTTTTAATATCTTTATTTTTTTTTCAAAAGGAATCTCAAGATATTAGAAACGGAGAGGAGAAAAGAGCAAGATATGAATGAAATATAACAATAAACTCATCAATGTGAACTATGAGCTATCAACCTTAACTTTTTTAAGAAAATAAGTTTAGTATCTTTATCTTCTTTTTTTAATTGTTGAAACTAATTTACAGTTTTTTAAACTTTAAGTTGGTTCATTTATACTAAATTTGATTTAGAGGTTGATTATAAATCAATATTCCAAATGACATTATCTAGCATATATTTATGGTTATTTAAGATAATGGTTAAAGATTTACCTTTTTTGTACACACAACAAATTCTCATATTAAAAAATATTACTTTTATAAACTATTGTTATACAATTTCTCTCAACTAATTAATGAATGTAACTGTCTTTAAATATATAAAATAAAATGATATGAGCTCCTTGTAACATCCTTTTTTTTTATTATACAATATTAAGTTCACATACACGTCATTAATCAAAACGTACATGCAACATATCAAAGACATAGATATTTACATCTTATTTATTTTGGTTGATCAATTCCGGAGATACAGGTGCGGATGGTTGCACATTCACCGGGATTTGTGCCAACTCGCTCACAAACATTTTATTTAGGATCTGCCCATCATAGAATAACTCGATCCAACGTGCACTAAAAGCCAGAGCTATAGAAAATATGTATAACTAATTTTTTGAACATGATATGCAAATATAGTGAAAATTAAATCTCAGTAAGTTCAACAATAATCATTATCAATAAAGCTCATCACGTCATGTTCAGCTGTATAAACTACAGAAAATAGCTTTGGTCACATGAATGCAATATATCTACGCACATAAGAATCATACTGTAATGATATGTATGACAGGATTTACTATTTTTAAAATATCATATGATGGCCATTAACTTATTCTCATTTCAAACTACCCCGATCAGGGTGAGTATCCTCTACTCTCCGGTACGGGCTTTTCTCGCTCCGTCCGACATGGCCCACTTTCTCTTTCTTTTCTCATTATCATGATCATAACCATTGGTAGGGCGTCCCCTACTGGTGCACCACACGGATTGCCATGTGACCGTACTCATTTCTTTTCTTTTGACAATGATAGCCAAAAATATGTTTTCAATAACAAGTATGTTCATCAAAATATAACTATTACCAAAAATCATTGGTAATCATGGCATGAACATAACCATTTCAAATATCATTCTATAAAATATTTCCATGTCAAAATTTCACACTTAAGATGGTAAGAAGTTCATACAATGGCAATGGCTATAGCTATACTAGTAATTTATTAAGATTCATCTTTTTTTTAAATACTAATTTTATTTCTTTATTTTGTTGATGTAGGTTTTCATCCTATCTAACTTTCTCTTACTAATCAGAGCATAACTCTCTCAATTTAACTCTGATGTAGGTGATCTTGGTGTCAATTTCAAGATAAAACAATTATCTAAAACTATTATGTTGAACATTGTAGCGAAATATTAAGAAATCAAGGTGATATTACTCCCTAAACGTATAGGTTATTTCTTCTCGGATAGGTTCTGACCTCTACCTACTAATCGGACCATATCTACCTCATATGAACTCCAACTTGAGTGATTCCAGTGACTAAAAATCCATGACACACATATCTATAATTCTTATATTAACCATTTATTTTAATACCATACAGATAATTCCTAGAAATTAAAATATAGAAGCTGTCCTAACATATTCTTCCCTGATGAACCATTTTCTGACATTTGACTACTAATTAGCTCATATATTCCTCATATGGACTCCAAATTGAATGATTCCAGTGGCTTAAAATCCATGACACACATAGCTATAATTCTTATGTTAACCATTTATTTTAATTCCATACAGATAATTTCCAGAAATTAAAATACAGAAGCTGTCCTAACATATTCTTCCTTGATGAACCATTTTCTGACCTTTGACTACTAATCAGCTCATATATTCCTCATATGGACTCCAAATTGAATGATTCCAGTGGCTTAAAATCCATGACACACATAGCTATAATTCTTATGTTAACCATTTATTTTAATTCCATACAGATAATTCCCAAAAATTAAAATACAGAAGCTATCCTAACATATTCTTCCCTGATGAACCATTTTCTGATCTTGGACTACTAATCGGACCATATCTATCTCATATGGACTCCAAATTGAATGATTCCAGTGGCTACAAATTCGTGACACATATATATATTTAATTCTTATGTTAATCATTTATTTTAATTCCCTATAGATAATTTTCAGAAAATTAAAACACAGAAGCTTAAAATTCTGCCAACCATAGCCATACCCATGCAGAACTATCTACACCAACCTAAGTATTCAAACATACATCACATACAAGATTAATATGTAACATGATATAGCAACATCCATGACCAATCATTAAAGTTCTAAGATCAAAATCTCATATAAATATTATAAGTTTCAAAAGTTTTTCTTCAAAAAGAAATATTGTTAAACTTACTTGGAGCACTTAAGTCTTCTAGACTTCTCCTTCCTCTTTCTTCCTTTCTTCCTCTCCTTTCCTCACTCTACCTTGCTTCTATTTTTTCTCTCCCTCACTTGGACGAAATTTTAATGTTGTGAGGGTGGGTTTTCTTATATAGACCACCAAATAATTCACCTTTCATGATCATGGGTCTACCTTATCACAATTAGGATACACTTTGTTGAATTTTTGGAAAACAAACAACTTATGTTCTTGTCTTCCTCTTCCTTAGTCAAGATATGCATAGGAAAAGGAGATTTGTATTTTGAAAATTATGATAATATGTTCTTAAGATATAGGACAAGGTCCCTTTGATTTAGGGATTCATTTACTTTTTCTTTTGTCTTAATCAATTATGATAGGTTGCCTTTTTAAGTAGTAAATTTCTAACCCTTCAATCTCCATTATTTGGTTGAAATTATTTATGTGGGATAGAGATGTTTTGTCCTAATGCTATGTCTTATCATACCACTTGCTAAAATTATGAGTGTAGGATATATATGTTTTTGTCCTAAAACCTTGTATTATTATGCCACTTGCCAAAATGATGAATGTAGAATCATACCACTTGCTAAATTTTTGTCTTAATGCCATGTCACCTAATCTTGATTACACCATTATTTCATCACTTTAATTTTATTTTTATTTTTATTTTTTCTCTTGGGTTTGGGCTCATTCTTGCCCATTTTCTTTACTTTGGTTAAAATTCTACCTTTGTTGGAGGGCTTGGTCACATTTTCATAATTTTTGGGCTATTGGTCCAATTACTATATCCTAGTCCAAGTCTATGTTTTATTTCTTGCTTAGGTTATCCAATGAGCCGGCTTGCTAGAAACTTATTTGAAGTGGAAAAACTCTACATGATGTGTCCATAGGTAAAAGCCCAATTTATGGGTGGAGATACTAAACTTAGTAACTTTTGCTCTTAAATTAAGAAAAATTACCCTAATCCGATCTTCTTGAAATTTTAAAACCTTTACTTACTTCACAAAAAATTATCTTTCTTTAACTAAGAATTTCACCTTTCTTTAGCATGTTTATTTCTAATATTTTCTCTTAGGTTTTCTTTCTTTACCTATTCCATTAATATTAGACAATTTCTATGCATATATGTAAGGTGAAGAGTTTTTAAGGAAAATATCTAAAAATTATGGGATGTTACACTCCTCATATTAATTAGTGATATTACTCAAATATAACCACAAAGTTTGTTTGTGCACAATTTAAACCAAATGACACGAAAAAATATATATGCTCATTGTTTTCACAAAGGATGAAAGTAATATGAATATATTAGTTAATGGTTCCAATATAAAATTTGCATCGAGCCTTTCTAAAATATCCTCAAAGGTATTTGCAATCATAGGGTAAAAAAAATGTACATAATTTTGTAACGTCATGATTAGTTTATCTTTATATGATCTGAAAAAATTCCATTTAATTTTAATTATCACCCCATTTTAGATATTATTATTATTATTATCTTAACCCTCTTTCATTATTTTATTAATGGGACATTGATAATGGACCAGATTAGAGGCTAGTACAATGCCACTTTTCAAAGCATATAGGAACAAATCAAAATGAAAATAAATTAAATAACTGATAAAGCCTTTTACTATATTTTTATAAAAATTATGTCCAAAAAAAGATTTTATAAGGTATAATATTATTACGTTACTTAATTAAGGGAGGAATATTCAGGTATAATAACGAATATGACCTTTTGGTAAAATGAAACCTCTCAAACAATATGTCCATTATGAATGTCCCCCTTAACTTAATTTTCAGTATTAGCAACCCTTTAATTTATTGGTGTAGTTTGTTTTAATTGTGTAATAAAAATATAAAATACTCCAAAAAGAATTATAAAAAGCTCACACTCAAATATGACTATTTGGGCACGACAGTGTTAACAGTTGGGTTTGAAATTAAAAAAGAAAAACCTCTTTCTAGAATTTTCAAAGGTATTTGAATTTATTTTGGCCATGCAATATTTATTTATGATATTTGAGTTTTTTTGTTATAGAAAAAATGACAAGTAATTAGAGCTCAAAAAGTTAATTGAGATAAGGTGAATAGATAGAGTCGTTCGTGGGAACTGTAAAAGAAAAAATATTGTTAAAGTAATTCTTTTTTATTTAATCTCAGTCAAAGCTTTTCCTTGAATACTGTAAATTATTGTTGCCTTTGCGTATTTTTCTTTATGTGTTTTTTTTTTTTTGGTAGAAACCCTAGATAATCTAGGTCAATGAACCGACACCAACATCAAGTTTGGCATTGAATACTCAAATTATGGGGCCTGGAAATTTTCAATAGAACTTGGTTTTGGAATTTTATAAAACATTCCAAAGTTTGATGAGCTAGCAATAACATCTGGTTTTCAAGAAAAAACTTTCCCATGCAAAAATATTCATCATGATGTTTCATGTAGTCTTAATTTACCACGAGATCATTTGACTTTGACTTAGTCATTTGCGTTAATGATTTGCTATCTTTAATTATTATTATCATTTGGAAAAATGCTATCTTTAATTATTAATACTGTGTTTTCTCGCACCCATCTTATTTCATTGATGTCTCCATTTTTTTTTACTCTAATTTAGAGATTTAATTTAAAAATCATCAAGAGAATGTGAACACTGTTTGTAAAAATATTCTTAATGTCATACACACACATCTATATGCGGAGTGCATCAAGCAAAAGGAATAGTTTTATGTAAGAGGTGAGATAAATTAATAATTAATAGTCAAGATTAAACTATCATAAATAATTGTATAAACACTTGATATATAACTACCTAGGAGTATGTAACAAACTCTAAAACCATAAATACAAATTTCTAAACTATAAACTATAAACTCTAATCCCTAACACCATAAAATATAAAATAATAAACCCAAAATCCTAAAATTTCAAATTCTGAACCACTTGATAACCACCTTGAAAGTTTTAATATTTGGAGTTTAGAGTCTAAAGTTTTAGAATTTAAGATTTAGACTTTAAAATTTAAGAATTATAATTTAGAATTTAGTGTTTGGGGTATAGGGTTTAATTTTTGGAGTTTAAAGTTTAATGTTTTAGAATTTATGATTTAATTAGGATTTTTGAATTTTGAATTTGAAATTTTAAGATTTAAGTTGATCATATACTTCCACAAAATTATTAAGTATTTATTCAATAATATAGAATTATTTGTGATTATTTAATCTTAAAACCATCTCTCTCACTTAATATACTGCGCGCATAGATATATTCACACGCACACAACACAAATTTAGACTTTAGTCTGAGGCTTGATCACACCTAACTAATGACTTTATTGTTACATATTTCATTAAATATAAAAATAGTCATTTATCTGTAAATTTATTGTGAGTGGAGATTTGAATTATGGCAAGCTTTTATAAAGTTTCCTTATCCATAAAATTAGCAACAAGATGGGGTGGAGAGTGGAGATTTGAATTAAGGCAAAAGATTCCAAAATCCCAAGTGCCACTGGCCAGTAGTTCTTGAGTTGGCGAGCAATTGAAATATCTTTGGACAAAGAATAGAAATTATTTTTAAAGAAAATATTAAAACAATGAAAATAAAGGATTTAACAAAAACATGAATTTGAATGGTGGAAATTCAATTTCCTTACGTTGTAAATTTAATCATCCAAATAACATCATATCATGGATATCAGTATTCTACCATATTGATAAGGCTATTAATCATTAAAATAAAACAATAAAAAAAAATTCATTAATAAATTTGCTGACAAGCTAAATTAAGTGACAACAAAAAAACCTAGTCTACTCATGTGTTAAATTAAGTGATAAATTTGTGATGCTGACTTGATTTTGAGTGGAGCTTTGAAATATTGCATAGAATATATGCTTTTGTTGGATAATTTCAAGAATTTTTGACGCCACCTGACAATAGAAATGAGCATCTGTTCGAAAACTTGGTTCATTAATGTGGCTACAAATTAAGCACTTGAGGGAATCGTACAAAGACATAATTTTCAAGCCTTAGTGGCCTTGTTTGGAATACTAGTTGGATTGCTTTTGGGCAAATGGAACAAATTTGGTTCCCGTTTGAACCTGCAATTGGTCTATCGGGGAATCAAAAGGATTGTCACTTGCACTTTGTATATTGGTTTTCCATTAATGAAGAATCTTTGAGCCACCCTGTCAACTCTTCACGCACTAGCTTAGCCAAAAGAGCATCCACATCTAAAAAAGAAAAAAGAAATAGAAGGCTAAAATTGTCACATAGTTTTTGATGGGCAATATTGAAATAATCTATTATTCATTATTTATCAAAAAAAAATCAATAAACAAAAATTTTTATGTTATTTTTTAAACTGTCAATGAAAGTTGATTCAATTGATAAAGATCAAAACATTTTATTTATAAATTTTAAATTTAATTTGTACTAGTAATCATTTTTTTAATAAGCGATATATAAGTATTTTTGTAAATTTTAACTAAAACTTATAGCATACCTTGATTTTGAAATGAAATAATCTATCTTCACTTTAAACATTTTTTCAAAAAATAAATTTAATAATAAAATTTTAGATAATAAAGCCTTCCGAAATTATGTGACGCATATCGATTGAAGAATCTATGTAAACTATGCATGCTATACAGAAATGTCTACTGAACGTAGTTTTGAGTGGTGTTCCCGATCCTCACTTACTTTACTCTCTCAAAAGACAAGCTTTTAAAAGAAAAAATTGCCCTATCTTTCTAGTATGCAAAAAGTTATTCCTCTTCCCCACCAAAGGCAGTGATTACTTTTCAAATTCACGTCCTCCAATTTTGAGGGCACACTTGCAACTTGAGATGGAGTGTATTTATCTATGTGTGTGTGTGAGAGAGAGAGGGGTATGAGGGCTTCTTCCTAGCTATGAGTGGAGATCCATTAACAGAGAATCCTTCCCATGAAATGAAACCCTTTGTGGGCAGAGGGGATAGGATTCCCTTTGCTTCCCTCTAAATTTGCTAGACTTTTCTTAGGTAAGTCAACGAGAAAAGCTGATCCCTTTTTTAGTGTACAAGGGAACCTCTCCTCTCATGCTGCCCCCCACTTTGGTGATTGTCAAGGCCAGTAAGATGCCTCGCACTTACAAATTAAGGAAAAACAAAATTTAGACTATCGAGTTTTTTCAATAAAATTATGATATATAGAATGTTTAAAGGGTTAGCTAACTCAGTTTATTATTTCCTAATGTGAGTAGAGATTTGAATTCAAAATTTGTCTTCATTGAAGTGATGAATAGACAAAAACATTTAATTTATTGCTAATAAGAATTAGTTTTAAAAAAGAAGTAATTAGCTAGTGAAAATATTATGATTTTTTTAGGAAAAAAAATCTTACTTTATATAATTATTCTTGATGAAACTTATAAATAGACCTAATCATAAATTGAATTTTGAATCTTGATCTTATCATTTTTATATAGTCTAAGTCTCTATAAAATATAACCTCAACTCATAATTAAATTTAATTACAAAGCCATTCAATGACATGGAACCCTTATCCATCATTTAAAAGATAATTTAGTGCAAGCAAGTGTACAAAGAATAAAAATTTTCTTACTAATCTACAATATTGGTGGGGAAGATGTTGATAATGAAAGATTATACACACAGAGCTCGAGCATTATTATTATTTCTCATTTTGCCCATAAAGTTTTGATATTATTAGGATTAAACCGTAATCATTATTTTTTTTGAAGGCATGCTAAGATATTGATAGATATTAAAAAGACTTACAACCATGCAAATCCAGCCAATAGTTTTGGGTAATAATGATGTCACATGCATTGATTATCAACAAGTCAAACCTAATCCATACATTCTGTGGGTCCGCGTCTTCAAAATCATTGTCCTAGATTGTGAAAATGCAGGTCTTTTTCTCACCTCACCTTTCCCTTTGTTTAATGTTCTTAGAGTTTAGTGTGTGCTAGCTAAGCGATCTTGCTTTTTTGTCTTTCTTTTTTTCTTTTTTAAATTTGCCTGCATATCTGTCATGAAAGTAAAACACATCAATACCTGACAAACATGAGAGGAAAAGAAGGTTCATGTAAATCTTTGGCAGAGATGGCTCGCTGGGTTTTTTTTTTATTCTCTTGCTTGCTTTCTTCTTCTCTCAGTCAATTTTCCTGTACTATTTGTATATAAATCATCAAAAGATTAAATTAAATATTTTTAAAAATTTTAAATAAAAAATATTAATGTAATTTTTTAAAAATTTTAAAAATATAAGTATAGGTTTTTTAAATTTTAAAAAAGGCTTTTCTTTCAATTTGAAATCCCATAATTACTTTTTTATTTATTTTAAGTTATAAATTTTGTTATTAATTTCTACTCATTTTTAATAAAATTCATGAATAACATAATACGAGAAAAATGCTCCTACCATCTAATTAACGTTGAGGAGCCTTGTAATTGATTGACATCATTGTAACAGCCTTGGCCCTACACAACCCCCCAGAAAGAATGGGGCAAAAAACATGATGGGTTTGGTATAATTAGACTACCAAAAAGTTCCTTTTCAATCATAGTCTTTGACAAGGAAAAAGTGGAAATAGTAGAGTTCCATTAGTCTAATATGAATAGTTAAAATTGTTGAAACAAAGAAGATGGCCAATAGTATAAAAAATATGCTAATTATATCGAGTTAATATTTTGGTATATTTGAAACACTGATATTTACTTTTATATAGGAAAAAACTTTAGTATTTATAGAAGATCGTACCGCCTAATAAATGTTTTTTATTTGACACCCATTAAAATTTGAATTTAAATTTTCAATTTTTAAAATAATTTTAATAATATTAAATTAATTAGATCATTTGTTACCACATAATGAATTGTTATTGTATCTCATAAAATTTGCACTGTAACTCAAGTAAGTAAGCAAACTCTTGGTTTTGTACGGTTTGGGGATGAAATGGAAGAGATATTTTTTAAAAAATTAATTGGGAATTGAGGCTTTAATAGTTTTTTAGACAAATTAGATATCATTATATTCATTAAACAAATACAAAAATCTGAAACTTATCAAAAGTTTAATATGATATAATGAGAATAAAATAAACACAAATCAAATATACATTTTAAAAAAAAAGAAAAAAAAATGGTGACATATCTCCAAGTATTGCTAACCATAACACGTAAGTGGAATAATCTAGCCATTTGAGAGTGAGGGAAAAAGAGAAATGGGGGTTGCAGAGAGGAGCGACACGTGGGCCATTGGTGAGCCCAAACAATGTTTGTGTGGAATGGAGCATACTCCAAATGATGTCAGGTAAAGAGAAATTAAGTGGGGTTCATGAACTGGGCCTACAAGTGGATTTGTTGCATCCAGCCCATCTTATTAAGGGTTTTAATGCTGATAATTTTTTTTAATTTCATTTTAGATTGAGAACTTTTAATGTAAGTTAGGTCATACCAGCCGAATAATTGAATCTCATTAAAATATAGAATTGAATTAGTAAAATTAAAATCTATTTTTAAAAAGGCTCTTTAATTTGGCTCAATTTAGTTCTAGTGTCAAACTAGCTCCAAGTTAAGCCCTTATAGTTAACAAAAATTAAAATAAAATTTTAATGATTTGATAAAACATAACAATTTTTTTAAAAACAAATTAAGTTATTAAAATTTTATAAAATTATTTAGATTTTGAATAAAAGTAACTATGACTTATTCATTGTTAAATTGTATAATTAGTATTATATAAATTTATATATTTTTAATACTTGTATTTAAATTCAAACTTATACAA
This sequence comes from Gleditsia sinensis, assembly GCA_037074535.1. Taxonomy (NCBI): domain Eukaryota; kingdom Viridiplantae; phylum Streptophyta; class Magnoliopsida; order Fabales; family Fabaceae; genus Gleditsia; species Gleditsia sinensis. Next base: position 59,242,698 of record CM073463.1, on the reverse strand, counting down.
CCAAGCTGGGTCCCAAACCTTAGAGCACTAGGCTAGGCTAGTATTTTCATCGCATTTATGTAAAGATGGCTTGTCAGCCTAAACCCTGATAGAAAGCTTTAATTATATACATATAGTTGGCTATCATCCAAGACAAAAAAAAAAAAAAAAGTCTATGATCCCCAAAAGGAAAATTTGTCTTTTGGGTAAAAAGGGGCCATGATGATGATATATACCATTTATCTGGGATGGCCAATAGAAAAAAAAAACTGACGTTCTTTCTTTATCCTCCTTTTTTTTTTAATATGAATTTTTTTTTATATTTTTTCCTTTTAATAGAAAAATTTTCTCTTTCAATTACGGAAGTTTTCTTCTTTTAAAAAAAGATTGTTCTTAGAAAAAAAAATTTCCTTTTTATTAAAAAAAAATCTAGTACTAATTAAGATAATAGAATATTTACAATTTATTTTTCAGATCTACAATATTTTAAATTTAGAGAAAGAACGGTACTGTAATATCTCAAACTTATTATTTTTAAATAATATTTTATTATAAATAAGTATGATTTTTTTAAAAATAATTAAGCATATTTTGTTGGAAGTAAATATATTTTTATTTAAAATAATTATTATTTTGTTTAAAATAATTATATTGGCCTCTAATAAATTTTTGTTGTATTTTTAAAAATATTCTTTTTTTTATAGATAAAGATATTTATTTTGTGATTTTTTTTATTAATATTTTTATTAAAAAAAAGTCATGATTTAAGAGTTTAACTAAAAGTTTATGAGAATATAAATTTTTTAAAATTTTTGGGATGTTTTAGGATAAAAAATGAAATTTATATAAATATATATATAAAAAAATCTTATTATTCAATTATTAAATAATAATTATTATTATTATAAAAAAATTAAAAGAGAAAAAGTGTAACATCCTTGATTTTTCTCTAAAATACTAATAGGTATTTACGTAATCTTTAATTTAAGGGTCATATTGTAATGCTTTTAGAAAGTAACAATTATGTAATTTCAATAGACTAATAATGTTGTAAATAATTTAAAGTGTCATTTTGGTATTTATACGATTTTTGGTAGAATGACATTTTGGTAATTCCAACCAAGTAGCTTGGAAGTGTTTCTAAAACACTTGAATGGTAGGCTGGAAATATTTCTAAAACACTTGAGTGGTAGGCTTGAAGTGTTTCTAAAACACTTGAGTGATAGGCTAGAAGAATTTCTAAAACACTTAAGTGGTAGGCTAGAAGAATTTTTAAAACACTTAAGTGGTAAGTTAGAAGTATTTTTAAAACACATGAGTGATGATGATGGTCTTGACTATCAAAGGGGAGGGGGAGTGATCAGAAAAAATTCAAAAAGGAGAGAACAAGAAGAAGAGAGAGGAAGAAGAGAGGAAAGAAGAGAGAGAAAGTGCAAGAGGAGAAAATCAAGGTAGGTTTTCTTGATCCAAATTCTTCTGTAATCATCTTTTCTTCAATAGATCCTAAATCAAGGTATGGATGTAGGTTTTGGTGGTGAGAAATTGGTATACAAAGTTTAGGAAGCTTGTTAAGGTAGGCTTAATATCTACTCTTCACAAATTTTGATACAATTTCTATGTTTTACAAATGATTAAATGTGAAATTGTGCAACATGTGGACTGTATATTATGTAGATTTTTTTTTCTGGTTATTTCGAATTTCTTGGTAAAATTGGTAATGATTTTAAAGAAAATATCAACATAAGAATTGTAGATATGAGTCTCACGAATTTATACGCTCTAAGATCACCTAATTTGGAGTCAATATGAAGGAGATATGACCCAAGAAGTAAGCAGAGGTCACAGATCACGAAGAGTCTGGAATCCAGAATTTGTAAATATGAGTACTTTTAGTGTTCGAATTTCTGGGACTAATCTGTAAGGAATTTGAAATTATGGTAAACAGAAAAGTTGTAGGTAATTGTCTTATCGTTACATAGCCACCAAAATTACCTTAATCAGAGTTGAAATGACAGAGTTATGTTCTGATTAGTAAGGGAAAGTCACAGAACACGAAGAGTCTAGAATCCAGAATTTGTAAATATGAGTGCTTTAGTTTTCAAATTTCTGAGACTAATAGGTAAGGAATTTGAAAATATAGTAAACATAAAAGTTTTAGGTAATTGTCTTAACTTTACATAGACACTGAAATCACCATAATCAGAGTTGAAATGAGAGAGTTATGATCTGATTACTGGGGGAAAGTCACAGAACATGGTCCAGCCGTGTTCTAAGTTTCAAGGCCGTGTTTAAGGCTGGAAAACCTTATTTTTCACTATTTTCTATAGGAAAAAGTACCTTATTTGTTGAAGGGATTTTAGAAACCAATTGACCAAGAGAAATACTTCTAAAGTGATGGTTTTATATCACCAAAACATTATTTTCTTTACTTGATTTCAAAGGGCTTACATTGAATATTGATTTGAGATATTTTGAAAGAGTGATTAAATGGAATTACCTATTGAACATATGATTTGAAATATGCTCATGGTAAGAGTTGTGATATATATTTATATAACTCATTGAGTATGAGAATGATGTTTTTGCATTGCATTTGTTATTGATTGACAAGCATAAAGCTCGTGATGAGTTGCTTGGTGCATATGCATTGAATTTGACTTGAGTGGACATCGATGAATATCGGTGGGTTGTATGGCTGTGACGGTACCGGGTAGGGGACACCCTACTAGCCTGAGTGAGTCGATGAGGCCACCCAACCACATGAGAATAAAAGAGAAGCAATGAGTGAAAATGTGTGTTTTTATAGCTATGGCATGCGATGAGCATTGCGCAACATGAAGAGCTATGTTTTTCATGCATTGAGTGTGCCAGATCGCTGAGTGAGACAGGTGTATTAAAATTTACGATTTTATCATAAAAGCTTTATATTTTCTGTAGTTTATACAGCTGAACATAATATTTATTTTTACACATTTTATTATAAAAGGTTGAGTCTACTGGGAACCCTATTCTCACTATTTTGTGGTGTTATGTTCAGATAAAAGGAAGTGAGATGCTTCCATAGATGGCGTTACCGATAAAGATCCCGATGTCAGCACCACCTCCTCACCCTTTGTGTTTCAAGGGTGGTGTGCTGTATGGGGACTTTTGTAGTTGTATTATAATTATGACTTGTATAATTATGACTTGTATTTTATCATAAATACTTATGCGAGATTTGTAATATACATATATGGGTATTTATGCATAATGCATATATATATATATATATATATATATATCAATATATTGTTATGAGAAATGTGATGAAAAGAAAAAAAAATGGTGTTACATAGTTGGTATCAGAGCAGGTCGATCCTAGGCGACCATTGTGTGGGTGGTCACCTAGGTTGACTTAGTAGAGTCTTACATGGTTATGCGGTAATGTTGAGTAAGGTAGCATATAAATTCAGTAGGAAATTACTAGTGTTTCCTAACTGTATACTTGAGTGGTGTGATGCTTACTGTAAGTTTCTTAAACCACTGTTGAGATTGATCACCTCGATAAAAAACTGATATTTTGCTTCACTAATACAGTTTGTGATGGCACCACCAAGAAAGAATCCGACAGGCAGCTCGGATGCTACTTTAAACAACATAACTGCAGCTATGCAAGCTCAGGCCGCTGCAACGAATCAAATTTTGCAACATCTCCAACAGATTACCACAAAAGGGATTAGAGGAAACCCGGGGAATGAGAGGAACCGTCAGAGAGACGGAAACGAAACTAGAGAAGGAAATGGATGGTCTGAATTCCTAAAGACTCGACCACCAAATTTTGTGTGGTTATGAACCCGTAACTGTTGAAAGGTGGCTGGTTGAATTGGAGAAAATCTTCAAAATCTTGAATTGTGCTGATGAGCAGAAGGTTAATTTTGCGGCTTATATGCTACAGGAGGAAGCTGAGTACTGGTGGAGGGGAGCCAGTGAACTACTAAGTCACCAAGGCCATGAGGTTACTTGGCAAGTATTCTGGGAGACTTTCTTGGATAAATATTTCCCCAGAAGTGTGAGAGCTGAGAAGGAGATTGAATTCCTTTAGCTTAGACAAAACAACCAAACCGTGGAATAGTACATTGCAAAATTTAAGGAATTGTCAAAGTTTTCAGACTATATGAGACATAATCCGAATGAATCGTTGAAAGCAATCAAATTTGAAGCAGGGATGAATCTGGAAATCCATAATGCTGTGGTGGGTTTTGAGATATGAGAATTTGTTCCATTGATTAACAAATGTCGACTGCTGGAGAAGAGCCCGAAGACAGTGGAAGAAGATAGAGAAAGACGGGTTCAGTGGAAGCGAAAGAGGGAATTTTCGATTGTGGACTGAAACCTCAGAGGAAAGGCTGTTATGAGTGGTAAACAACCTACAATGGTGGGACCCATACTTTTTCCACAAAAAGACGATGACGGATCTGTGTGGAGAATGTGGATGATACCATAAAAATGGATCATGTTACTTCAATTCCATTACTTGCTTCCAGTGTGGACAAAAGGGGCATATTGCATAGCAATGCCCACAAGGAAAGGGGAAAGGGATTGCACAACCTCAGCGGGCACCAGGAAGGGTTTTCACTTTGAGCGGTATTGAAGCAAAATCCACTCCTAATCTGATGCAAGGTACATGTTATATCAACAATATACCTTTGATTGTATTGTTTGATTCTGGTGCAAGTCATTCTTTTATAGCCATAGAATGTGTGGGGAAGTTACAATACCCTATTGTTGAGTTACCACATGAGTTAGCGGTAGTGACACCTACGGGAGGAAAAGTAATTACCTCATCAGTGTGTTTGAATTGTTTTGTTGAGATGAGTAACAGATCTTTTGTAGTGGATCTGGTTTGTCTACCCTTGGACAGTATTAATGTCATCTTGGGTATGGATTGGTTAAGTAAGAACCGAGTTCTTCTAGATTGCTACAATAAGACTTTTAAGTTTCTCGCGGAGCCTCCGGAGAACCAAAAGTATAGTGTTATCAGTGCTCACAGACTCAATAAAGAGTTGAGAGAGGTGGACCTGAGTTGTGTCTTCTTGTATGCAATTAGTCCGAACACGGACCACGAACTTCTTTGGATTCCGATAGTTAGTGAGTTTCCAGAGGTTTTTCCCTCTAAGATCTCCGAACCTCCACCGAAGAGAGAAGTGGAATTTTCCATAGATTTGGCACCAGAAGCAAGACCGATTTATATTATTTCGTACAGGATGTCTCCTGTGGAATTACAAGAGCTTAAGAAGCAAATTGAAGATTTTTTAGAAAATTTTTTTATTTGACCTAGTGTATCACCTTGGGGAGCGCCTGTACTATTTGTAAAGAAGAAGGATGGCAGTCTAAGACTGTGCATTGGCTACAGGCAACTAAACAAGGCGACTATTAAGAATAAGTATCCGTTGCCCAGAATTGACGATCTGTTAGATCAGCTAAAAGGAGCTATGATTTTCTCAAAGATAGACTTGAAGTCGGGGTATCATCAGATTGGAGTTAAGGAAGAAGATATTCCGAAGACAGTTTTTAGAACTCGGTATGGACACTACGAATTCCGAGTAATGTCGTTTGGGGTCACGAATGCGCCAGCGATCTTTATGGACTACATGAATCGCATTTTTAGACCTTATCTGGATCAATTTGTAGTGGTATTCATAGACGATATCCTAATCTACTCTAAGAGTGAAGAAGAACATAGCCATCATCTTCGGCTAGTGCTTCAGGTGTTGAAAGAAAAGAAACTCTTTGCGAAATTAGAGAAATGTGAATTCTGGTTAAAAGAAGTAAAGTTCTTGGGTCACATAATTTCTTGGAGAGGGTGTGTCAGTAGATCCCAATAAGACTGAAGCAGTGCTGAAATGGGAGAGACCAAAAACTGTGACTGAAATTCAAAGTTTCCTGGGTTTAGCAGGATATTATAGAAGATTCATACAGGGGTTTTCTCAAATAGCCCTACTTTTGACCCGATTAACCAGAAAAGAAAGTCTCTTTAAGTGGACCGAAGAATGTGAGAATAATTTCCAGGAGCTTAAAGTCAGATTGACTTCTCCTCCTGTTTTAGTCATTCCCGATCCTTCTGGACGATTTGAGGTCTATAGAGATGCTTCCAAAAAAGGCTTAAGGTGTGTATTAATGCAAGAAAGCAGAGTGGTTGCATATGCTTCTCGACAGCTGAAATCACATGAAGAGAACTATTCCACTCATGACTTGGAGTTAGCTACAATAGTTTTTGCCTTAAAGATATGACGACACTACTTGTATGGAGTTGTATTTGAGATATATAGCGACCACAAGAGTTTAAAGTATCTTTTTGACCAAAAAGAGCTCAATATGAGGCAAAGAAGGTGGATGGAATTCATCAGTGATTATAAGTTTGAATTAAAGTATTACCCTGGAAAGGCAAACATAGTAGCTGATGCATTGAGTCTGAAATCGCTGCATGTAAGTCATATGCTCATTTGGGAGATGAAGTTGATTGAAGAGTTCCAAAATTTGAAGTTGTCAGTGGTGACTATCCCTGGAAGTCTGATTATTAGCGAATTAAAAGTTGAATGTGACTTAAAGATGGAAATTAAGGAGGCGCAATCACAAGATAAGTTTTTACAAGACCGAAGAGACTAGCCTGATTTTGCAGTATCAAAAGATGGAGTCATTATGTACCGAGGCAGAACATGTGTACCACAAGGAGGGAATTTGAAAGTTAAAATTCTGGATGAAGCACATCAAAGTATGTATACAATCCATCCGGGATCTACAAAGATGTATCAAGACTTGAAAATATTGTACTGGTGGTCAGGAATGAAGCGAGACATTGCTGAGTATGTAACGAAATGTCTGACTTGTCAAAAGGTGAAGATTGAACACCAAAAACCTTCTGGGATGTTACAACCATTAGAAATCTCTGAGTGGAAATGGGATAGCATTTCTATGGATTTTGTTGTAGGGTTACCTAAGACTTAGGCAAGCAATGATGCAATATGGGTAATAGTGGACAGATTGACAAAATCTGTGTACTTTTTACCCATCAGGATTAACTACTCCTTAAATAAATTAGCCCAACTGTATATGAAGGAAGTTGTTCGGTTACATGGAATTCCTAATAGCATAATTTCGGATCGAGATCCTAGATTCACTTCCAAATTTTGGAGAGCATTACAAGAGGCTTTTGGCACCCGTCTATGTTTTAGTATTGCATATCATCCTCAAATGGATGGACAAACAGAGAGGACTATACAGACCTTAAAAGATATGCTAAGAGCTTGTGCGCTAGAGCAAGGAAAGGGATGGGATGAATATTTACCCTTGGCAGAGTTTGCATATAATAATAGTTATCATTCCAGTATTGGGATGGCACCTTATGAAGCTTTGTATGGAAGAAAGTGTAAATCGCCTTTATGTTGGGATGAAGTGGGTGAAAAAATTTATTGGGGCCCGAGTTAGTGCAACACACGTTTGAGCAGATACAGATGATTCGAGATAAGATGCGGACGGCTCAGAGTCGACAGAAAACCTATTTCGATAAGAGGAGGAGGTCGTTACAATTTCAAGATGGGGAACATGTATTCTTGAAAATTTCTCCGACTACCGGAATTGGCCGAGCAATGAAAGTAAAGAAACTGAGCCCGAGGTACTTAGGCCCTTACCAAATTCTCAGGAGGGTAGGTCTGTCAGCATATCAGATTACACTTCCTCCGTATCTGACAAATTTACATGATGTGTTCCATGTATCACAGCTTCAGAAATATCTACCAGATCCGTCGCACATAATTCAAGAAGAGCCAATAATTGTAAATGAGAATCTGACTTATCGATCAAAGCCGATTACAATTCTGGAAAGGGATGTGAAACAGCTAAGGAACAAAACGATTCCGTTGGTGAAGATAGCTTCGAAAGGTTTAACGGCAGAAGAAGTCACGTGGGAAAGAGAGGATGTCATGAGACAGAAATACCCGCAACTATTTGAAGACAGATAGGCTTTGAATTTTGGGGACAAAATTCCTTTTTAGGGGAGAGAACTGTAACTTCCCTGATTTTTCCCTAAAATACTAATGGGTATTTACGTAATCTTTAATTTAAGGGTCGTATTGTAATGCTTTTAGAGAGTAACAATTATGTAATTTCAATAGACTAGTAATGTTGTAAATACTTTAAAGTTGTATTTTGGTATTTATACGATTTTTAGTATTTATACTATTTTTGGTAGAATGACATTTTGGTAATTCCAACCAAGTAGCTTGGAAGTGTTTCTAAAACACTTAAATGGTAGGCTGAAAATGTTTCTAAAACACTTGAGTGGTAGGTTAGAAGTGTTTCTAAAACACTTGAGTGGTAGGCTAGAAGGATTTTTAAAACACTTGAGTGGTAGGCTAGAAGAATTTTTAAAACACTTAAGTGATGATGATGGTCTTGACTATCAAAGAGGAAGGGGAGTGATCAGAAAAAATTCAGAAAGGAGAGAACAAGAAGACGAGAGAGGAAGAAGAGAGAGAAAGAAGAGAGAGAAAGTGCAAGAGGAGAAAATCAAGGTAGGTTTTCTTGATCCAAATTCTTCTATAATCATCTTTTCTTCAATGGATCCTAAATCAAGGTCTGGATGTAGGTTTTGATGGTGAGAAATTGGTATACAAAGTTTAGAAAGCTTGTTAAGGTAGGCTTAATACATACTCTCTACAAATTTTGATACAATTTCTATGTTTTACAAATGATTAAATGTGAAATTGTGCAACATGTGGGCTGTATTTTATGTAGATATTTTTTTTTTGGTTATTTCGAATTTCTTGGTAAAATCGGTAATGATTTTAAAGAAAGTATCAACATAAAAATTGTAGATATGAGTCTTATAAATTTATACGCTCTGAGATCACCTAATTTGGAGTCAATATGAAGGAAATATGACCCAAGAAGTAAGCAGAGGTCACAGATCACGAATAGTCTGGAATCCAGAATTTGTAAATATGAGTACTTTTAGTGTTCGAATTTTTGGGACTAATCTGTAAGGTATTTGAAATTATGGTAAACAGGAAAGTTGTAGGTAATTGTCTTATCGTTACATAGCCATCAAAATCACCTTAATCAGAGTTGAAATGACAGAGTTATGTTCTGATTAGTGAGGGAAAGTCACAGAACACGAAGAGTCTAGAATTCAGAATTTGTAAATATGAGTGCTTTAGTTTTCAAATTTCTGGGACTAATAGGTAAGGAATTTGAAAATATGGTAAACATAAAATTTTAGGTAATTGTCTTAACTTTACATAGACACTAAAATCACCGTAATCGGACTGAGGGAAGGTCACAAAACACGGTCCAACCGTGTTCTGAGTTTCAAGGCCGTGTTTAGGGCTTGGAAAACCTTATTTTTCACTATTTTCTATAGGAAAAGGAACCTTATTTGTTGAAGGGAGTTTAGAAATCAATTGACTAAGAGAAATACTTCTAAAGTGATGGTTTTATATCACCAAAACATTATTTTCTTTACTTGATTTCAAAAGGCTTACATTGAATATTGATTTGAGATATTTTGAAAGAGTGATATAGATGGAAATACCTATTGAACATATGATTTAAAATATGCTCATGGTAAGAGTTGTGATATATATTTACATAACTCATTGAGTATGAGAATGATGTTTTTGCATTGCATTTGTTATTGATTGACAAGCGTAAAGCTCGTGATGAGTTGCTTGGTGCATATGCATTACATTTGACTTGAGTGGACATCGATGAATATCGGTGGGTTGTATGGCTGTGACGGTACCGGGTAGGAGACGCCCTACTAGCCTGAGTGAGCCGATGAGGCCGCCCAACCACATGAGAATAAAAGAGAAGCAAATGAGAATTAAAGAGAAGCAATGAGTGAAAATGTGTGTTTTTATAGTTATATCATGCAATGAGCTTTGCGCAACATGAAGAGCTATATTTTTCATGCATTGAGTGTGCCAGATCGCCGAGTGAGGCAGGTGTATTAAAATTTACGATTTTATCATAAAAGCTTTATATTTTCTGTAGTTTATACAGCTGAACATAATATCTATTTTTACACATTTTATTATAAAAGGTTGAGTCTAGTGAGAATCCTGTTCTCACTATTTTGTGGTGTTAAGTTCAGATAAAAAGAAGTGAGATGCTTCCATGGACGGCGTTACCAGGAAAGATCTCGATGTCAGCACCACCTCCTCACCCTTTGTGTTTCAAGGGTGGTGTGCTATATGGGGACTTTTGTAGTTGTATTGTAATTATGACTTGTATAATTATGACTTGTATTTTATCATACATACTTATGCGAAATTTGTAATATAAATATATGGGTATTTATGCATAATGCATATATATATATATATATATATATATATATATATATATATATATATATATATATATATATATATATATATATATATATATATATATATCAATATATTGTTATGAGAAATGTGATGAAAAGGAAAAAAAATGGTGTTACAAAAAGGGAAGGGGAGACAACAGAGAGGCATGCGAAGAGTTACAGAAAGGGATGAATAGTATGTGAATAGTACCTCAATATTTTTTATTTAGATCAGGAGTGTCTACAGGCCTCCGATCTCAAAACTAATAGTACCAATGGATTTAGGACGGAGAGTACTACGATTTTGACCGAATAATTTCTCAAATCAGCCGTTGAATCGCCGCAGATCGGAAGTAGAAAATCTTAGAAAAAGGTAAACTATGAAACTCTTACTTAGAGACCTCAAATTAGAAATCTAACACTGTAGATAGATTCAGGAGTTAGATAAACCTTTGGATATGAAATTTTGCAGCTATCTGACAACTTTTTATTTTTGATAAATAGTATTTTTCGGCGGTAAATAGTGTTTTTCGGTCATGAATAGCGACAAAATTTCTGGAGTCATTTCCTTGATTTTTGGACCCTCCGAACACGTTTTTGAAGTCTGTTTAGTCAAATGTGGATTAGAAAAGTACAATTTTGGGCTGTCCAATCTGGAGCTCTTACCCTGTGAGTAGATGATTCTTTCTATGACTTGCCTTTACTCTTCTTGAACTTTAAATTGATAAATGAGTATATTTACAAGTTATTTATACTTTTATATGTTCCTGAAATGGTTTAAAATATCTGAAATCAACCAATACGAAATCTAGTTCAAGAAGAGTATGACTTTTGAAATGAATTTTGAAATATATTAAACATGTGATTTTTACATGTATTTTTCATTATATGGCAAATAAAATATGTTATGAACATGATATTGATTTATACAGTGATATGTTTGCTTCGGATATGAGTATGTATACGTGATTCCCCTGATTGGGAAGTTTTGACAGAGAAATATCCTAAGACTGAAAGTCTGCTGTATTATATTGAAAATTTTATACTGGATTATATGGCATATGTGCATATGATATTTTATGTGGAGGAATCCTATTGGAAACACTGTCTGTTAACAGCAGGTGATGTTAGCTCTGGTGCACCTTGATAACCCAACTAGCAGGGGGTGGTACTAGTTTCGTGTAAGGGCCAACACATGGGAGATGATATGTGAAGGAGGGCGGAATGCCTCCTTTATAAGCGAGATTCCAGTTATATGAGATATGATTTGTCTTCCCTTGCTGTGTGCTTGGAAAATACTCATATAGAGTCCCTTTGTGTGTCCTCTTGAATGGTAGTAGGGCAAATCTCAGCGGGATGCTGAATTTAGGCAAATCCTATACCACCAAAGTACGGAAGGGGTTAAACTCTGATATGGTGGTTCTGATATGGGATCCTCCAAATGTTTTCATAAGAATTATGTTGATGCATACCATAATTTTATTATCGTTCTTACAACATTACTTATGAATTGAATATAAATATGAATTTAAATAGAGATTATTTAAAATGCGGGTCCCATATGGATGTACCTCTGAATTGTGATTTTCAATGTAATAGGTTTTAAAATAAAGAGTACATCTATATGTTGACTTAAGAGGTCATAGAAGGTTTTATCTGCTCACTGAGTTGTCAAACTCACTACACGATGTTTATATATTTTTCAGATAAAGATATAGAGTTTAGTTCTTTCCCTTCAGATAGTTGAACAGCTAAATGACATGATTCTCTGGGTGAGCCTAATTTGTTTCCATAGCTCATAGATATTGATTTATATTGTATTTGTACTTTAGAGTATGCTTTGAACGTCACAGGCAGAATCCCAACTTTTGCTATTACTCTGTTGTTTATGGACTTTGTTTGTATATGGTATATGTATAAGAAAACCTATATGTATATGTTTCCATAATAAATCATTGGAATATTCATGATAATAGAAAATATATGTATACGTGTTTCACGTGCCCTAAAAATTAGGGGCGTGACAGGTATGTAGAAACTTCAATATTCAAAGAAGATTAAAAAGTATGTTATCTCTCTTTGAATTTTTTTTTTCTTTTTAAAAAATATCTAACATGTTATAGTTTGATTAAAATTGTTGACTTTTTTTTGTAATATTTGATTAATTATTATTAGAAGGTGTTTTGCTTTTTAATTTAAGATTTTTTTTTTCAAAAGTGCATACTTGATCTGTATTGTCTTTTTTTATTGTGGCTTGTTAAAGTTTTTATAAATTTCGAACTCTTGTATCTAATTATTATATGTAATATTTTTGGTTTATCCAAAAAAAAGAAGATTATATTTGATTTTCACTTTCTAAATCTAACAAATGATATCCTGTATAATTTTAATTATGATAATTAAATCTGTTGAATTTAAAATTTTAGTATTTGATAAATAATCATTCCATCCAAAAATTCATAAATATATTCATATATACTAACTAAAAATATAATGCATAAAATTATGAAATTGAACCTTTTTTTTTTTTTTGCTTAAGTACACAATTGTTTAATCAAATCCTACTACATCGTCAATTTAGTTGACCTTTTTTACTGTTTCTTTAGAAGACTTTAATTTCTTAGTGAACATAAGTAATTATTTACACACGGAAAATTGAAGAATGTTAATTGCTAAAATTGGGATCACATGTGATAATGTATAAAATGGTTAAAATTAAAGAAAGTTCTTTTATATGTTTTTTTATATTATTATTATACTATTTTTCATGACTAAATCTTATATCAATTCAACTCACCACATCAAAAAAATAAAAATAAGAGAGAAAACTGTTAGTATTTGTGTAATGACAACGGTAATACATTTATGATATATGGATTGACAAAGATTTTTTATTTTATTTTTTTGTATATGAAAAGGTTGAAAATTTGAATGTAAAATTTTGTGTTAAGGAAAAAAATGACTTAAGATGGAGTTAAAAATTTAGGCTTTGAAACATATGAATATTATATTGTCATTTAAGGTGATATTTGCTCCCTTTGTTGCTTCATGGTCTAAATCATCCTAAGATTGATCCAAAGTATTTAGAGAATTGCACGCAGCATTTGTGAACTTTTTTCCTCAAGAACTCTAAAAGAGACCAAGAAGAAAATAGATATAGGAAAAAGATTCTGCTGTTTTAAATCTAAATTCATAACATTTATAATAATATTTCTCAACCTAGATGTATTTTTAAAAATAACTAAGCCAACAGAATTTTGTGAGTTCTATTAAATCATCATGTATATTAATTTTTTAGTGTCTCTGAATATTTATAACAATTATTAAACTGTTATTTTATGAATAAACATGATTTAAATCCAACAGTAGTTACTTTAACTTAAAGTATTTATTTATTTATTAATATTACAGTGGCTAATAGTCAACTATTAGCCTTTAGAAAACTTTCAAACCGCTAATAGTCGACTGTTTCTCTTTAGAATTCAATTTTTAATTTTTAGTAGTTAACAGTCATCTCTTAACATGTTGATATATAGTTCACCGTTTCTCTATGAAATTTGAAAATTTCAAGTCCAGTCAAAAATAAATCGTCATACATACCTTTTACGTGAAAGCCATCATTCTCTATTTTTTTCAATCTGTTTCCCAAAATCCCCCACTTAGTTTCAGAACCTAAAAAACTATTAAATCTTACAGAATAATGCATAGAGAATAGTATCTTTCAAAGAACAACCAGGGGGTGTGTAAAAGAGGAATTAGCTTACACATTTAAATCCATATTTTTTATTTTCGTCGTTACTTAAACTTGGTTGAAGGAAGTGAGAGATTGCAGACCTCCATTGAGCCAGAGAACCAGATGCTTTGAAGTTAGGTCATTTTTTGATTCAACAAAACAGAAGAAGAGAGCCTTGTGTTTCTTGTTATCCACTGTAATATGTCCTGAGAAGTGTTGGAAGGCTACGTGGGGTTGTCCAGGAAGCTGAACAATCTATCTGCATGAGAAGAAAGAAAAAATATCCTCCAAGCGAAAGCTCGTCTTCAGCAACCACTACAAGAATAACCATCACTTAGAGCGCGTTTGGTTCCCTGGCATGGAATAGAAAACTGCATAGAATCCAGTATTCCATTGTTTGTTTGGATGGAATAAAGCATTCTATGTAAAGCATTCTATGGAATGCTTTATTCCATCAAGTGATGGAAAAGCCAAGCCATCCAAAAACCGGTGGAATGTTGCATTCCACCGTAAAGCAACCTTAATTTTATATTTTTTTATTAAAAAAATTTAATTTAATTATTAAAAAATTTAATTTGATTATATTTTATAAAAATTAATTTACAGAAATTTAAAAAAAATCTATTTTTTTAATTTTTTTTATTAAAAAAATTAATTAAATTATTTTATATTAAAATTAATTTAATCATTTTACTTATTTTATCTTTCTATTCTTTCAATTTATCTATTAATCAAATAATAAAATATCACATTACCTCTTCTTTTTCATCGCATACCAAACAAGGTAATGGCATTCCATTCTCTTTTCCATTCCCTCTTCCTTTCTTTTTTCCATTCCACTAAAATTTATTCTATCTAACCAAACGGACTCTTAGAGTCCAAGGCATTGCAACAGTTTTATTTAATTGTGGAAAAGACGTTGTTAAGAATTGTTTTAATAACGATTCATTGACCATTGTTAAAGGCCATCATGAAGCCATCGTAACTCAACAACGGTTTCATACTAATAGTGGTAAAAAATCTCAACAACGATTTGTCCAATTGTCCATAGGATAAAAAATAACAACGGTTCTTAACTGTCGTTGAGATTGTTTGAACAACAATTTCTATAATTTTCGTTAAACTATTTTTTAATATATTTTTACTTATATATTTTTTAAAAAAATTTATTTATATATTTCTATATATATATATGTATTATTTTCTATCTTTTTTATATATTTATATTTTTGTATATAAATATTTTTTGCTCTTCAGTTCTTCCTTAATTTTATCATTAAAATATAATATAAATATTCAAAAGAAAATCAAAATTAATAAGTACGAATCAAATTTTGCAATAAAAATTTATATTCAATGAAAATTTAAATTATAATGTATATTATATAATAATTACATAAAATATACAATATAAATATAAATTAACTTTCGGTGTCCAGTGGGTCTTAAAGAGACCGGTGTCCACTAACATGATCACTCAGGACCTAAAAAAAAAAATACTTTATTAACTTATACAAAATAAATTTTATGAATATTCATTTTTAGAATTCAATTGGTATTTTAGAAAATTACCCTTGGACCCTAACTTGGTACAAATGCAATCTCAAGTAGTACTTGAACTTGAAAATTCTAGAATAGAAAAGCCATAGCTACTTCTATCTATCGCTGTCGTGTAATTATTTCAACGTCACGTAGTGCTCGTCTGACCTCTTATTCAGCTTCATGTGTTGTTTGTTCATGTAATAGCCTTAAAATTAAAGAGAATTCTAAATTAAAGAAAATTTTGAATAAAATAGAGGATTTTGAAAATAGAGATAAGAACTGTCGAAAATATGTTCATTTATTACATAGGTTGTAGAAAAATATGAGAATTTACGTTTTGAGGCCAAAATGCAATTTCTTAAAAGTTTAGAAGTCAAAATGTAAATAAAAAAATTTGTAAGGACCTCCATCTAAAATTGAATTTTTACAGAAAGGTCCCCTGTGATATTTTAAAAGCCTCAGCCACCCAAGAAGCAGAAATTTCGGATTTCTCTCTCTCTCCTCCAAATTTTTCTCTCCCAAAACCCTAAAACTTCTCTCTAGAATTTTACTGCTTCTAGACCTCGGATTTTGACACCACCACCACCAACGGACTCAGGACGAAAAGTTCTACAAATCTATCTGATTGGTTTCTGAAAAATTGGCTGGAGATTGACTGGAAAATAGAGGAAAAAATCGTTAGGTAATCTCCGAAACTCCTATCTGTGGTTCTAAAACGCAAAAATTAACATCGTAGATCAATTCAGAAGATGTTGAAACCTTAGGATCTCAAATTTCAGGTTCATCCTTCCTTCCACACGCCCCCATGCACCGCTTCTTATAACATCTTTAATTTCATTTCTTTTATTAATAAATGTATATAAATATTTAATGTAACATCCCTAATTTTATTTTTTTAAAGGTACATGAATATTTAATTAAAAAAATAAAATTTATTAGACAATTTTTAGATATGTAAAGAAATATAATCCTTAGAAATTCTTTACCTTATGTGTATGCATAGAAATTCTTCACCTTGGGAACAAGTAAAGAGAGAAAACCTAATAGGAAAAATTAGAAATAACATACTAAAGAGAGGCGAAATTCTTTGATAAGGAAGATAAATTTTTGTGAAGTAAGTAAAGGTCTTAAAATTTTAAGAAGATTGGATTAGGATAATTTTTCCTAATTCAAGAGTTAAAAATTTCTAAATTTAACATCTCTACCCATAAATTGGGCTTTTACCTATGAACCTTTCATTTAGAGTTTTTTCACTTCACATAAGTTTCTAACAAGCCCATTGGATAACCTAAATAAGAAATAAAACATAGATTTGGACTAGAATATAGAAGTTGGAATGATAGCCTAAAAAGTATGAAAATGTGACCAAACCCTTCAAGAAAGGTAGAATTTTAGCCAAAGTAAAGGAAATGGGTAGGAATGAGCCCAAATCTAAGAGGAAAAATAACATAAAATAAATCATATGATAAAATAATAGTATAATAATAATAAAGATTAGGTTACATGACATTAAGACAAAAAATTAGCAAGTGATATGATAATATATATATTCTACATTCATAATTTTAACAAGTGGTATGATAATATATAGCATTAGGACAAAACATCTATATCCTACACTCATAATTTTAGCAAGTGGTATCATAATACATGGCATTAGGACAAAATATTCTTATCTTACACAAATAATTTCAACCAAGTAAGGGAGATTCAAGGGTTAGAAACTTGTCACTTAAAAAGGTAAATCTATCATACTTGATTAAGACAAAAGAAAAAGAAAATAAATTCTTAAATCAAAGAGACCTTGTCCCTTGTTTTAAGAACATATTATCATAATTTTTAAAATACAAATCTCCTTTTGCTATGCATATCTTGATTAAAGAAGAAGAAGACAAGAACATAAGTTGTTTGTTTTCCAAAAATCAATCAAGTGCATCCTAATTGTGATAAGGTAGACCCACGATCATGAAAGGAGAACCACTTGATAGTCTATTTAAGAAAAACCCACTCCTATAACATTATAATTTCGTCTAAGTGAGGGAGAGAAAAAATAGAAGTAAGGTAGAGTGAGGAAAAGAGAGAAAAAGAGGAGAAGAAAGGAAGGAAGAAAAAGGAGAAGTATAGAACTGAGTACTCAAGGTAAATTAACTTAATCTCCACTTGAATCCATCTTTTTTCTTCATCCTTGGGATTCAAAAACTCACCCTCCTTCTCTTATTTAAGCTGCTAGAAAAGTTAAGGGAAGGGAGGAATCTTGCTACTTCCTTCAAGAGGAAACAAAAAAAAAAGAATTCACTAAGTGAGTTAGGGAGATCTTTAGGTATGTTTAACAATATTTCTTTTTAGAAAAGATTTGAAAATTGTAACATTTATGTGAGATTTTGATCTTAGAATTTTGATGAAAGTTACAATATTTGCTACTTTGATGATTGGTCATGGATGTTGCTATATCATGTTACATATGATGGATGTTTTGGACACTACGGTTGGTGTGGAAAGTTCTACATAGGTATGGCTATAGTTGAATTTTTTTTTATGATTTTTTTATACTACTATTTTGTATATTTGAATGTCGTGAAAAATTGATGAAATATGATTAGATGTAAATAAAATGGAAGATGATGTAATATAATGATGAACTAAAACCTTAGGAAAGGATTGGTTAGGAAACTGGATTTCGGGGTAATCAGGAAAGCTTCTATTTTTGAAATTCTTGGAATAATCAGTTAGGAATTAAAAGAAATAGTTAACATGAAAAATGTAGCTCTATGTTTCACAGAGTTTTATCCACTAGAATAACTTAATTTGGACTCCAGCTGAGGGAGATATTGCCCGATATGTAAGTCGTGATCAAACAATGGTTAACTAGAGAAGAATCTGTTAGATATGTTTCTGTGTTTGAATTTCTAGGATAAATCTGTAGGGAATTAAAAGAAATGATTAACATACAAAATATAGATTTATGTTTAATGGATTGTTAGCCACTGGAATCATTCAAATTGGAATAATATGAGGGAGATATAGTCAAATTAGTAAGCAAATGTCAGAAACTAGCTAACCAGGGAAGAATCTGTTAAGTATGCTTTTGTGTTTGAATTTCTGGGTAAAAATATGTAGGGAATTAAAGTAAATTGTTAGCATAATAAATATATATATATGAATCACGGATCTATAGGCTCTGAAATCACTTAATTTAGAGTTCATATGAGAGAGATATGACTGATTAATGAGTAAATGTTAGAATTAGTATAGAATCCAGAGTGTTAAATTTAAGTGTTTTTGTCTTTGATTTTTTGGGATTAATTAGTAAGGAATCTGAAGACATGATAAACCCAAAAGTTGTATATAAATTTCTTAACGTTTTATAGGCTTTGAAATCACCTCAATTGAAGTTTGTATGAGGTAGATATGGTCTAATTAGTAAGTAGAGGTCTAAA
The DNA here is from genome assembly GCA_037074535.1 of Gleditsia sinensis. NCBI lineage: Eukaryota > Viridiplantae > Streptophyta > Magnoliopsida > Fabales > Fabaceae > Gleditsia > Gleditsia sinensis. The sequence continues at coordinate 59,223,662 of CM073463.1, read as the reverse complement.
CCTATTCGAAAAGAAATAAAATTAAATTTGAGGGAGTTGTAACACCATGATTACTTAAAATTTCACTAAAATATTCAACATAATAGTTTTAGAGGATTGTCTTATCTTATAATTGATGCCAAGATCACCTCAATCAGATTTAAAATAAGGATGTTATGCTATATTTAGTGAAGAAAGTATAATAATATTTAAAAAAGAAGAAGAAACTTATAAATGAAAATAATAAATGACTAATGTATGTATGCTATAGCCATTGCCATTACATGAACTTCTTACCATCTTATGTGTATAATTTTTGACATGGAAGTATTTTAAAGTGATATTTGAAACAATTATATTGTTGACATGATTACCAATAATTTTTTGGTAATAATTATATGAAAAATTATGGCATGTAAAGATAATGAATATACTTGTTATTGAAATCATATTTATAGCTATTAATTTGAAAAGAAAAGAAAAGAAACGAGTACGGTCACATGGCGGTTCGTGTGGTGCACCAGTAGGGGACACCCTACCAGCGGCTATGATTATGTTAATGAGAAAAGAAATTGTGCCATGTCAGACAGAGTGAGAAAAGTCCATACCGGAGAGTAAAAAGTACTCACCCTGACTGGGGTAGCTTGACATAAAAATTAGTTGATAGCCATCATATGATATTTTGAAAATAGTTATTCATGCCATCAATGTCATTACTGTACAATTTTCATATGCATAGATAAAGTGCATTCATGTGACCTAAGGTAATTGCTGTAGCTTATACAGATGAACATGACATGATGAGCTATATTGATGATAATTATGATTTATTGTTGAACCTACTAGAATTTAATTCTCACTATATTTCCATATCATGTTCAGAAAACTAGTTTTACAGATTTTTCTTTGACTCTGAGTCTTAGTGTACGATGGATCGAGTTACTCTATGTTGGGTAGATCTAAGAAATTAATAAGATGTTTGTGGTCGAGTTGGCTAAGATCCCAAATGATGGAGATCAAGGTGTTGTCAAAACTACTATAAACCGTTCCCAAGATCCTTTGCAAGGGATAGGCAGTCCAATGACTACCAAAGAAGCTTTACTGGGTTTGATCTTGGATGTACAGGCTAAAGAGGAAGTTGTTGGGCCAAGTCAAGATATCAAATGGGCCACACTTTGCAGCCTTGAGGATGGCATTAAATAGGGCAATTCGGAGGCCCAATAAAGTTTGTTGGATCTTGAAGACAACTAGCTCAAATCTGCATTCACTTAAGATGTATTATGGGCTTTAGTTTAAATGTTTTGTTTTGGATATTATTAGTTTTGGGCCCATTCTTTATGTAGCCCAAATAGTAGTTTAATTATGGGTTTATTTTTGTTAGTTTAGTTGGGCCAATTAACTAGTGTTATTTAGGCCATATTCTATTAGAAGTCCAATTAGGAGTTTAAGGCCTGCTGGCTTTCCTACTAGGGTTAGGTTTGATTGTCTATATAAGAGTTCTTTAAGTTCATGTATTAGATACAGATTTTGATGATTAATAAAAGATTGAGTTTTCTCCTAAAGTGAGAGCTTCCCTTAGTTCTTGGGCAAAGAACTGAATCTGATCTTATCGAAGCAACTCATGGCGATCAAACATCCATTGAATTTTCAAGACGATCCTTGTTTTTTCCAAACACTCCATTTCATGGTTTAGAGGAATACATCATTTGGTATCAGAGCTTTGACTCCTTGAAGTTTGGTTGGTGTCTTATCTTTTGTTCTTTAATTTTTGTTCTAGAGTTATTATTCTTCTTCTACTTTTCTTTAGGTCAAATTAGAGTTCTAATTCTAGTCAATTTTCTTTTCCTACTTATATTCTAATTCCTAGTTCTAGTCAATTTATTTTCTTCTTCCAAAAATTTAAATTTCAAAAAAAAAGGGAGTCCTATTCCTATTTCAATTTGGTTTCTTGTTCAAAACTTCAAAATTCAAAATTCAAAAAAAAAATCAGATTCCTAGTCCTAGTTGAATTTGGTCTCTTCTGCAAAAAAAAAATTCGTCAAAAAAAAAAGAAATTCGCTCAAAAAAGAAAAGAGGTGAGCTGAAGTTCATTCAAAAAAAGAGAGGAGAAATTCGTTCAAAAAAAAAGAAGCTAAAAAATAGTATACTGATATTAGTATACCTCATATTTTTTAAATTCAGTTCCTAAGGTTGTCATTGTCTGAATTTTTATTCTTATCATTCTAAATTCACTTGTTTCCTTTGATAAATTTATTGATCAGGTTCTTGTTTAAGAGTTTTAAGGGAAATAGAGTAAATTGAGTGCAAACACGTGAGGTTTGTGAGACAAACATGAGCACTAAAATAAATCAATCTAAAGTTGATCTTAAATTTTACATGAAGGCAGTTCAGGAGCAATTTAAGTTGATACATATGAAGTTAGATAATTTTGAGTCATTATCCAAATCAAAGCCTTCCAAACAGTTTGGCTTTGGTGATGAAGAAAGGGGACGTATGGAGAGTGAGCATTCTAGTGAGGATGATATGCCACTAATGGAGGATTGTAATAATATGGAGATTAGTAAGCTAGTGAATAGAGAAGTATTGGTTATTAGACGTGCTCTTAATATACAGTCCAATGATGATATTGATGATGAACAGTGTGAGCACATCTTACAGACTAAGTGCCACGTGAATAACAAGGTATGTAGCTTGATTATTGATAATGGGAGTTGCACTAATGTAGCTAGTACCTTGATGGTTGATAAATTAGGTCTACCCACATTGAAACATCCTAAGCCATATAGGCTAAGATGGTTGAATGATAGTGGACAGATATGGGTGACAAATCAGGTTTTGGTATCTTTTTCTATTGGTAACTACAAAGATGAGGTGCTTTGTGATGTAGTACCAATGCATGCTGGACACTTGTTGTTGGGACGTCCATGGCAATTTGATAGAGGGTTAATTATGATGGCTACAAGAATCGATATACATTGACCATGCATAATCGAACTTTTGTTCTAACACCTCTAAAGCCAGCTGAGGATTTTGCTAATCAAGTGAGGATTACAAAAGAGTGTAAGTTGAGAGAAACAAAAGAAAAAGAGAGAAAAGAGAGTATGGACAAAATTGAGAGTGAGAGAAAAGAAAGAGAGGCTGAGAGATGTGAGCAAGAAAAAGAGAAGAAAGATAGTATGGCCAAAATTGAGAATGAGAGAAAAGAAAGAGAGGCTGAGAGATGTGAGCAAAAAAAAAATAGAAGAAAGATAGTAAAGTCAAAATTGAGAGTGAGAGAAAAGAGAGAGCTGTTGAAGTATGTGAGCAAAAGAAGAAAGAGAGAAAACCAAAAATTGAGATATGTGAGCAGAAAAGAAAGAGAATTGTGAGCCAAAGAAAGAGAAAAATAAAAGAGTGAGTGCTTTTGCATTAAAAAGTGAGGTGAAAAGTGCTTTGGTATGCAAGTCAAACCTCCTTGTGCTAATGTACAAGGATATTTATTTTGTTAACACTCATAACCTTTCTTTGCCTAGTATGGTTGTGTCTTTGATACAAGAATTCATAGCATTAAAATATCCTACTTATGATAAGGAGTTATATGCATTGATGAGGACTTTGCAAACTTGGCAGAATTATCTATGGCTGAGAGAATTCATTATTCATTCAGATCATAAGAGTTTGAAATTCTTGATGTGCCAAGGTAAGTTGCATAAGAGACATGCTAAGTGGTTAGAATTCATTCAGACATTAAATTATGTGATTAAATGTAAAAATGGGAAGAAAAATGTGGTAGCTTATGCATTGTCTAGAAGATATGCGTTATTCACATCCTTACATGCTAAGTTGCTTGGTTTTGAATATATTAGAGACATGTATGCTAATGATGTTGATTTTGAATCTACTTGGAATTTATGTGATAAGAGTACTATTGATGATTTCTATAGACATAAAGGTTACTTATTTAAAAAAAATAAACTTTGTGTGCCTAAGTGTTCTATGCATAACTTGTTAATTAAGGTGAGTCATAGTGGAGGTTTAATGAGACATTTTGGAGTGACTAGAACCTTAGAAATTCTGTATGAACATTTTTATTGACCTTGCATGAAACTTGATGTCATTTCGTTTTGTGTTAAGTGCATGACATATAAACAAGCTAAGTCTAAGGTTATGCCACATGGTCTTTATACTCCATTACCACATGTTGAGTTTGCTTACAATAGATCTGTGCATTCTACTACTGCTTATAGTCCTTTTGAAATTGTTTATGGCTTTAATCCTCTAACACCTTTGGATATTTTACCTTTATCTACTAATGTGTTTGTTAACTTGGATGGTAAGAAAAAGGCTGAATATGTAAAAGATTTGCATGCTAAATTTCGAGCTAACATTGAGAGGAAGAATAAGCAATATGCAACGCAAGCCAACAAGAGCTGAACAAAAATTGTGTTTGAACCTGGTGATTGGGTTTGGGTACATATGCGCAAAAAGAGGTTCCTGGTTCAGAGAAAATCTAAGTTACATCCTAGGGGAGATGGACATTTTCAAGTCTTGGAGCGAATCAATAACAATGCCTATAAGATTGATTTACCTAGTGAGTATGGCAATATTAATGCTATATTCAATGTTACTACTGACTTGTCTTTATTTGATGTAGGTGATACTTTTGATTCGAGGACGAATCCTTTTGAGGAGAGAGGGAATGATGGAGATCAAGGTGCAGTCAAAGCTACTATAAACCGTTCCCAAGATCCTTTGCAAGGGATAGGCGGTCCAATGACTAAGAGCATGGCGAAGCGGGCCAAAGAAGCTTTATTAGTCTTGATCTTGGATGTGCAGGCTAAAGAGGAAGTTGTTGGGCCAAGTCATGATATCAAGTGGGCCACACTTTGCAGCCTTGAGGATGGCATTAAAGAGGGCAGTTCGGAGGCCCAATAAAGTTTATTGGATCTTGAAGACAACTAGTTCAAATTCGCATTCACTTAAGATGTATTATGGGCTTTAGTTTAAATGTTTTGTTTTGGATATTATTAGTTTTTGGGCCCATTCTTTATGTAGCCTAAATAGTAGTTTAATTATGAGTTTATTTTTGTTAATTTAGTTGGGCCAATTAACTAGTGTTATTTAGGCCATATTCTATTAGAAGTCCAATTAGGAGTTTAAGGCCTGCTGGCTTTCCTACTAGGGTTAGGTTTGATTGTCTATATAAGAGTTCTTTAAGCTCATGTATTAGATACAGATTTTGATGATTAATAAAAGATTGAGTTTTCTCCTAAAGTGAGAGATTCCCTTAGTTCTTAAGCAAAAAACTAAATCTGATCTTATCGAGGCAACTCGTGGCGATCAAACTTCCATTGAATTTTCAAGATGATCCTTGCTTTTGCCAAACACTCCGTTTCTTGGTTTAGAGGAACGCATCACCAGTGAAGGTACAACCACCTGCACCCGTATCTCCGGAACTAGTCAATAAAGATAAATAAGATGTAGACATATATGTGTTTGATTTGTGTACGGATGCTGTTAATTAATGATGTATAAAGCTTAATTATGCTTGGTTAAATTAATTGAATGTTATTATGAGTTAAATTAAGACAATGACTTCATGCGACTTTTTTTTAAAAAAATGTATATATGTGAAAAAAAATAAAAAAAATGGAGTTACACTTCTCCCTCGGCGAGTGTCGCCCACACGCAGCCCTTGCGGTAGTGCGTGACTTCAGCACCTTGTTGCATTGATCGAGCTCCCGAAGGTCAAATTTCGTGAATTTGGAGTCATTTTCAAGGTTTTTAGACCCTCCAGACTCATTTTTGGGGTCTATTTGACCAAATTTGGACCAGAAATATGGATTTTGGGGTTGTACAACTTGGAACCCTAACTTTGTGAGTGGATGATACTTTCTATTATCTATTTTATATTTTTCTTATACTTTGATTTTGATATTAGTGCAGCATATGATTTTATTACTGTATTTTCAGCTCTTAAACATTTATGAATGATTATCTTTACTTATTGGATATTATTCCTCACAAATATGGATTTATGGAAATTGTACATATTCACATGTCATGAATTTGGAACCCCTAGAATATGTGTTGCATCTATGTATTTCACTACTTGAGAATGATGATTCAGGGGTATTTAGAACTGATAAACCTTGATTGGGAAATTTATGACAGATGAGTTGGATTGAGACTGAAATTCTATATTATACTGAAAGCTCTGTTTTAAATAATATAGAATATGTGCATATGATAATTTTTATGGAGAAATCCTGTTAGAAACACTGTTTGCTAACAGGAGGTGATGTTAGCCCTGGTGCATCTTGATACCTCAACTAGCAGGGGTGGTGCTAGCTTTGTGTGAGGGTCAACACACTGGATATGATATGTGATGGAGAGCGGAATGCCTCCTACCTAGGCAAGATGCCAGTTAGATGATATGTGATTTGCCTTCCCTTACTTTGTACTTGGAAAATTGCTCATATTAGAGTCCCTTTGCGTGTCCTCTTGAATGGTGGTAGGGAAACCTTGACTGAGTTGTTAAGTATAGGAAAATCCTACACCAACAAAGTACGGAAGGGATTAAATTCTGATATGGTGGTTCTAATATAGGATCCTCTTAATATTTTTATAAGAAATGTTTTGATGCATATCAATGTTTGATTAACGATCATACTGTATCATATATTGTTACAGATATTTGAATATGATTTGAATTAAGAATATTTGAAAATGCAGATCCCATATGGATGTACTTCTGAATTGTAATTTTCAATGTAATAGATTTTAATATATGAGTACATCCATATGTTGACCTGAGAGGTCATAGGAGGTATTATCTGCTCACTGAGTTGTCAAACTCACTACACGATGCTTACATTTTTTTTTCAAATAAAGATACAGAGTTTGGTCCTGTAATTATGTGATCAGCTAGGTGTCATATTCTCTGAGTGATCTTACGTTGCTTCTAAGGCTCGAAATGTTTAAAATATTATGTCATTGTAATATAGAGTATGCTCTGAACGCCACAAGCATGATCCCTACTTCTACTGTAATATTGTTAAGTGTAGTTTTGGCATGTATAATTAACTATTCTAGAAACTTGTAAACGTATGATATTTTTCATGATATGTGATATTGTGAAGTCGTATGCAAATAAATATGTGGTAAAGTATTCTGTTAGTTGTTTTATTCGCATTTCATTAAATTAGGGCGTGACAGTTCAGTCTCCTGTCATTGTTGTTTGATCTCTTGTTCCTCCATCGCTACTTTAAGTTAGGCCACCTCAATTTGCAACTCCTAATAAGAAAGCTAAGATTGCGAACACAGCCACGCAGAGCCATGGCCAAATACTTGGATCAGGGAAACACCCAACCCAAGTCATTAAACTCGACTTGAGTACTCTTTAGTTCCTAAAGCTCTAGACAGTGAATTAACAATGGAAAGATCTTGGGAAGAAGAGTCCTCGTGTTGAACCGATGCAATTTTTTCCTATAGATTTGAATAGAGAAAAATAAATCTAGTTAAAATGTATTATTATAACCAAATAAGATCATACTACTTTATTTTCTTAGAATTTAAACACTTAAACATATTGCTATGGTTTCGTTATTAATGTATGATATGTTAACCCTTTTATGGGCTACAGTTCATATATCTTCTCGAGTCACTGAGACTTCAACCTTAACTTCTTGAAAATTTGACAAATAATGTGTTTAGTATAAATTAAACTTTAGATAGACTACTGACAAATGCGAACTTACCATCTTAGCCTTCTTATGTGCAAGGCTTTTCTAGCCAATGGTATGTAGTATCGTTTGACGTCTTCTGTTTCATTTATTTTTCTCAGTCACATCTTAATTAATTGCATAAACAAATTAATAAGACTAACTATAAGTAAAATTATATATATTAATAACTAAATATTACCTTGGACTTCACCTCAAGATGATAGTATATGCAAGTTGCCTACTAATCATGAGGAATGCCTTCTGGAACATCATTATGCAAATCTTCTCTAATCTTAGTCCCAACATTTTTTTACTTATACATAGTATAACATGTAGCTCTTCACTTTTGTCTAAGTCATTACAAAATAAGCTTCTTGTGCACGGCCTCCACAACAAATTTTTTCTACAGAAGAAAGTATAAATGTCAACAAAGGTACAAAATCAAGTCACTTAAAAAAAACGTGTTAGCACCTGTATAGTGTTTCTAAACACATTGGTCATGTAGTTCACAGGAATGCTTTTCCAGTCTCTTTAAGAGATAGGAAAGAATTGGAAATTATCTCCAATAATGTCTAGAAAGACAACCAACAACCCACCGCTATCTCTAATTGGTTGGTGTGTGTCGTTAAACTAAACAACGATTCTTTGCCTAAGGGGAAGGGCCCAGACATCATGTAAAGTTAATTGCATAGGCGTCACCTTCCCAGTCCCGTTTGTAAAAAAAAATTAGTGCATGTATTCAACAAGAGGAAACAACTTAGCCACTAAGAAAGTTATGATACTTACTGATAACATCAACCAACCAACTCCTCATTCGACTTGCTTGGTCTTATTGCGCAAGTTGAAGGGTTTCATCCTCGTTAGCGAAAATGTCATCAATATCAAACTCCTCCTCAAGTGCTTGGGTGTCTCAAGGGGGGGGGGAGTGTAGATAAGACAACCTCAAAGTCAAATGTATCAATGTCCCTGGATTGTCTACCCTCATTGATCGCTGGTAGGGGTAGAGGACTCTTAGAACTAGATTCACCCGCCTTTCCTGTAACCGATGATCTAGAAACTTCATTTTCAAAATTTTTGTTAACAAAAAAAATCAATAATATTGGTTCAGCTATAATAAATATGTAATATTGATAAATTTATTGTACACAGTACATAAGCATAAATTCACTTTCCCATCTAAAAATAATATTTTTAAATTTTGAGTCTATAACAAATCACTCTTATACATAAATCACTTCTCAATGTATATAGCACAATAAAAAATTATTAACCCAATTTTTTTTCAATTTGCATACCAAGTTAATGATTATTTCAATCCTTTCATACATATATAATTTTTACATTATGCATAACAACTAATTTAATTTGTTTCCTCTATTAATTTTCTATTTACATTAATTAAATAATTATTTAGTTCCTTCTAAAAAATTTTAAACTAGATGAAAGCTACACTAAATAATTTTTATTGCAAAATTTGTTAATTTTATATTTTTCTAGTAAGAATTACATGTTTTCATTTCTTTATTCTAATTTTATTATAATAATTATGAACACTAACTATTTCTTTCTCCTAATTTTACTATAAGCGTGCAATATATACATCATATATCATCATTTTAAGCTATATAATATAAGCACTACATACATACATGACAAAACAATATAATTATAATTATATAAGCAAACAATATATCTATCTTATGTTTGAAGCAATACAACATACCAAAAAATATACAATTTTCAAGCTATATATCTATCATATATAATATATCAACAACCACTTGAAGTTATATAACATTATCACCTAAACTCATTCAAGCAAGCACCATACGAAAAACATGAATGGAGAGCAGTGGAGAAAATATTATACATATCTTCAATTAAAACAAAGAGCTACGAGCTAAAAATGGTAGAGATTGAATGGAGTAAAGCTTGAGAGAAAATCAACAACGAAAATGGAAGAAAATAAATGAGAGATTTTCTATAAGAGATGAAGGAGAACGAACAAAGGAGAAGACAAAAATAGAGGAGGAGTGTGTGGAGAGGGAAAATAAAAGGTATTTCACGACAGTTCTTTAATGAACTGTAGTTAAATTTGCATTTAACAACAATTTATTCAAAATCATTGTTAAGTTGGCATGGACCACAACAAACGGCCAGAATGATGTGGATTTAACAGCGCTTATAGTATAACCACCGTTAAATAATGACGGTTATGGGCTACACCGTCGTTAGACTTCACAAACTCCTAGGAATGGTCAAACTATAATGACGGTTTGAAAAAACTACCATTAAATAATGACAAGTTTGTTCACAACCGTTGTTAAACTTTACAAACTCCTAGGAACAGTCAAATTATAACGTTGGTTTGGTAAAACTACCGTTATTTAATGACGGTTACACCATAATTGTTGTTAAATTCATTGAAATAACGATGGTTATAAAACCGTCTTTCAACCTGGTTTTAGCCACTACAATACAATTCATAAATCATCATGCAATATGATAATTCATAAATCAAAATATTTTGATGCATATTGAACTCGTTATACAGTACAATGATGTAATATCTCGTATTTTTTAATTTTAAATAATAATATTTTTTCTATAAAAAAATATATTTTTATTTTTTAAAAAATAGTTATGTTTTGCTAAAAGCAAGTATACTTTTAATTAAAATAATTATTGTTTTATTTAAAATAATTATATTGGCCTCTAATAAATTTTTGTTTTATTTTTAAAAATATTTTTTCTTTTATTATGCATAAAGATATTTATTTTATGATTTTTTTATTAAAATTTTTATAAAAAAAAGTCATGATTTAAGAGTGCAATTAAATTTTTGCAATAATATAAATTTTAAAAAAAAATTGAGATGTTTTAGGATGAAAAATAATAATTATATGTATATAATTAAAGAATAAATTTTAAATATTAAATAATAATAAATGAAAAAAAAGGAGAGAAGCAAGGAGAGGACTCAGTGCAGAGAACGTCTCCCTTCTTCTATTTCATTTTTTTCTTTTTCTCTCTAAAATCAAACTTTTCTCTAAGATATCTCCCAAACTAGACATTCAATCGAGATACTAAAAGTACCATTGGACTCGTGGCGACGAGAGCTTCAAAACCTACTGATCAATTTCACCAAAAGTTCACCAAAATTTTGTCGAAAAATTATAAATAGTAACTTATAGGTAATTTTTCTAAAATACTGAATTTTTATGGTTTTTTAAGTTGTCAAGTTAGAGGTTTTGTTAAGGATATAAAGTATTAGTTGTATGATAAATTTTACGGTCAAACAACGTGATTTGGTGCTCTAATTTTGCAAATTTTTCTTTAGTGAACATTAACTGTGAACAGTGTCCGAACAATAAATACGAACAATATTTCCATCGTGAATAGTGATTTTGCCCCCTGCATGAATAGTATTTCTCAATCGTGAACAGTGACTAATGTTGACCAAACTCTTACCCTATGCTCTTCTTGAACTTTAAATATATAATTGATTATATTTACAAGTTATTTATACTTTTATATGTCTTTGAAATTGATTAAATTATCTCAATTGTTTACAATCTGGTATATAGTTCAAGAAGAGTATGGTTTTGAAAATGGATTTTTGAATTCATTGAATATGTAATTTTAAATATATTTCTCATCATATGGTAAAGGAAATATATTGTACATGTCGCATTGATTTATAAAGCTGTATGATTGCCTTGAAAAAGGGCATGTACATGTGATAAACCCTAATTGAGAAATTTATGACATATGAATCTGTACTGAGACTAAAAGTCTGTATTATACTGAAAACTTTATATTGGATGATATGACATATATGCTTATTATATTTTTTGTAGAGAAATCCTATTAGAAACACTGTTTGCTAACAGCAGATGATGTTAGCCCTAGTGTACCTTGATACCTCAGCTAGCAGGGGTGGTGCTAGTCTCGTGTGACGGCCACGGGATACGATATGTGATGGAGAGCGGGATGCCTCTTATCTAGACGAGATACCGAATATATGATATGTGTTTTTCCTCCCTTGCTATGTGTTTAGGAAGTACCCATATTAGAGTCCCTTCACGTGTCCTCTTGAATGGTGGTAGGGTGAACCTCAATGGGATGCTGAGTTTAGGTAAATCCTACACCACCAAAGTACGGAAGGGCCTGAACTCTGATATGGGATCATCCTAATGTTTTTATGAGAAATATTTTGATGCATAACAATATTTGAATAATGATCATATCGTATTGCATATGATTTTGGATATCTGAATGTGATTTGAACTGAGAATATTTGAAATGTGGGTCCCATGTGGATGTACTTCCAAACTGTATTTTTTATGTGAAAAATTTTAATATATGAGTACATTCATATATTGACCTAAGAGGTCATATGAGGTATTATTTGCTCACTGAGTTGTCAAACTCACTACACGATATTTATATATTTTTCAGATAATGATACAGAGTTTGGTCTTGTAGCTATATGATTAGTTAGGTGTTATACTCTCGTGGTGAGCCTATGTTGTTTTCAAGGCGCACAGTGTTTAAATGATTCTACATTTGTACTCTAGAGTATACTCTGAATGCCATAGGTAGAATCCCTGCTTCTGTTGTACTTTGATGTTTATAGACTTGATTTATAGATTGTGTATACATGGGAATACCTATCTATAAAAAAGTGTATTATACATTTTATGAAAAATATATGTTCGTAAAGTTTGTGTTTCACATGTTCTAAAATTTAGGGGTGTGACAAATGAGTCTAGTATTGAGAGGTCCAAATGTGCACTAAAAAAATATTAAGTTTTTATGTCAATTACATGACGGGTATCTATGAATATGATATGTGAATAATTTTGTTAAAAAATATTAATAATAAAATATTAATTTTTTCACCTATTATATTTTTTGCAAACTGTATTTGTATGCTAAATTAAAAATAACATTGTCATAATTATTTGAAGAACTAATATTTTCATGCATCAATTTTATTGAATACCTCAAAATAAATATAGTTAGTATGTAATTGATTTATAATCAGTAATTATGTTACTAAAACATAATTCATAAAGTATTAATATTATTATTTTAGATAAAATATTCTCTTTAAATTGAAAATTATAATTATAATTTAGGCCAAAGTGATCAATGAAGGAAGTCCAATGCCTATAAGCTAACGCTATGTTAATTCTGGGTTTGAGATTTTGAGGTTTTGACATTTTAGGGTTTGAATTTTAGCTAGGCTTTGAAATTTGTGGGTTTAGGGTGTAGTATTTAGTATTTATGGTTTAGGGTTTTTAAGATTTGGAGATTTAGTGTTTTAGGATTTGGGGTTTAGGGTTTGGGATTCTAGAGTTTGAAATTTAAGGTTTAGGGCTTGGAAATTAGGAATTAGGGTTTTAGTGTTTAGTTCTAAATTCAAAATTCAAAATTCAAAATTCAACAAAGGATGCTACTAGAGAATTCCACAAATACTATTATCTAAACAAAGAATTTCCAAATGCAAGGAATTCAAATTACAATAACTCAAATTCCTTGTATTTGAAATTCCATGGAGTTTGAAATGCAACAATCCAAACACAACTTAAGAGTTTATTAATCACCCTTCAGTAACCTTACGTTGCGCATTATAACCTTGGAATGACAATTTTTGTTCCAATGCCTTAAGATCACTTATTAGTATCTTGTAGTTACCTATTAATTTTTTAAAACTTTATTTAGTCAAGAAAAATGTTGGGATTTTACTAATGGCGACTTTAGTTATTGGGTTTTAATCTTTTCCTATTGAAGTTTTCCTCACCATTTTCTTTGTGAGTCCTTTTGTGAATGTATTCGTCAAGTTATTACTTGATTTCACATATTGAATAGTGATTATACCATCAGTAATAAATTGTACCATGTATTTATGTCTCAAACTATTATGTCTAGACTTTCCAATGTATATTTTTGTTAATTCTCTAGTCATAGTAGCTTCACTATTGCAGTATAAAGATATGGCTGGCATTTATTGCTGCCACAATTCTATTTTCAGTAATAAGTTTCTTAGCCAATATATCTCTTTATTGGAGACTATCACTATTATAAACTCATATTTCATATTGGAATGAATTATACAAATATGTTTCTCAAAGGCCCACGGCTCCTTCACCCATGGTAAAATTCCAGCTAGACATTGACTTATTTCTTAAACTAGTTATCTAACTAGCATTGATATATCCTCTAGTAATGCAAGAAATTTGTCACAAAATACTCCTAATTTTATTATTCTTTTCAAATATCCATGGACTCTCCCAATTTCCTTCCAAATAAATAGTACAAGGATTTCTAGTGTGCCTAGCAAGTTTACAAATTGCAATAGAAATATATGGTCTTACACCATGCACATAGCATACATAAGACTACCGATAACACTACCATATTCAAGTTGAAAAACTAGTCTACTAGTATTTTCTATATTAGTGTATTTGGCAAGTTTACAAATTGCAAATGAAATATATGGCCTTGCACCATGCATAGCATACGTAAAACTATCAAGGGCACTACCACACATACGACAACTATTTACCTCTTTAATATTTAATTGTTTAAATTTGTTTATAACTTTCTCAATGTACTAAGATTGATTCAAGAAAATCCCCCTTGTTAAATTGTCTCAAAAATTGCTCTATAAATAAAAAACCAAATTTGTTGGTTATTTTTTGATAGACAATAATTGAAATAATTGTCAAACCAATTGTAGTAGCGTAACAGAGTTTTGGTGAATATTTTAGGCTATTTCTTCACTCATTGAGAGCTAGGAATATTCAAAAGATATAAAAGCCTAATAGCTTACTAGAGAAAGATAGATTGATTAGAATTTTGATGAGAGAATTATAGAGACTTGTAAAAAGGGAAATTGGATATTAGGGATTTACTATTGCACTAGATTCTTGAAGCAAAACAATAGCGTGAAAGTGAATGCAATACTGATATAAGAGATTGTACTGTAAAAAGGTATTGTAATTTTTGTTGATCATCAATAGAAGCTATCCTTATAGTGGATGTTTGAGTTCATAATTCTTGTTTTCTGTTTCTGGTTCAAAGTGTGTGTATGTTTGAGTTAATTGCTTAAGTGCATTGCTGGTTCTTTGTTTCCAAGTTAGAGTTATTAGTTTTTTCGTTGAATTTTGCATCAACTGGTATCAGAGCCTTGTCATGGCTTCAATGAAATTCCAAATAGAGATATTCAATGGCAAGAATGACTTCATCTTATGGAAGGTCAAGATGTGAGCTCTCTTGGTTAATTAAGGGGTTACTAATGCATTGAAAAGGGAAAAGAGTATGCCAACCTTATTGTTAGAAAAAGGAGAGGAATAATATCCTTGATAGAGCACACTTCTATATTAAGAAATGTCTAATTAAATGTCAAAGCCAAAAAATTCTCACACGTGCTTTGAGTCAAAATGAGTATTTTAGAGTCTTAAATTGTAGTACTACTGAAGGGATGTGAGATGCTTTAGAAATAGCCCATAAAGGTGCAAGAAAAGATAGAGAAGCTAGAATTAACACTCTTACACACTAATATGAACTATTGAAAATGTAAAATGGTGAATCTATAATGGATGTGTAAATTCGGTTTACTCACATTGTTAACCTATTGGAAGACTTAGGTAAAGTGCACTCTAGCAAGGATCAAGTGAACAAGATCCTTAGGTCCTTAGGTAGCCCAAAATGACTGCAATTCAAGAAGCATAAGGATCCTCTATGCAATTTGCATATGTTCTCTTTGGAAACCTACTAAAGCATGAAGTTCATCTTACACAATTTAACATTGAAGAGAAGGAGGATAAAAAGAAGAAATCCATAGCCCTCAAGGCCACATCATCCTATCAAGAAAAGAATAAGAAAGTGATGAAGTTAATGGACACTCTATAAATAATTTAGCTTACCCTTGACAATCTTGCTATTTTTGTGAAGAAATTGGTAGGTTTATGAGAAATAGGCAAAGAAGAAGGCCACCTTTCATAAGAAACCAAGAAGAAGGGAGCAAAGATCCCATTATGTGCTATGAATGTGAGAAGCCTAGACATATGAAATGGGGATGCTCTAAATTAAGAAGCATATGACAAAAGAATAAGGAATAACAAAGCTAAAAAGAGAAAAGGATACATGGCTACTTAGGGTGATAGTGACCTAGATCAGATGATGATAAGGAATCCAACCTTTGCTTAATAGCTAAAGGTGAGGTGGGACTTGTACAATGAACAATAAAAGTGCTCCTCTAAAGTCTAGTCTAAGTTTCTCACTTGAAGGGAAGTGGTTGCCATTGAAGTTGTTAAAAAGGTAACCTTACAAAAATAATTTAAATGAGCAAGAGATTTTTTATCTTCACTTGTCAATATTCTGCTGCTTATTTGCCTAATTTTGATTCTGCTAAAGTTTTAAAACCAATAAATTTTCTTCTATTTTTAAAACCTTTGTTAATTTTTTAGCTTTCAATCTTGATGAAATATTTTTCAAAAGAATCTCATCTTGTTTTATTAAGTTTTGTTTTTGCATATATATATATATATATATATATATATATATATATATATATATATGTTTTTGGGTATGATATAAGCATTTGCATATTCCATTGTTTCCCCATTAATGTGTATGTCTTTGAAATATTTACTAACTTAAGCATTAGAGTAGTTTTAAAATTTGTTTTGCAGGTCCCCATTTGCTCTTTGACATGCATGTATTCAAGTTCTTTAAGCATAATCAAGCTCTAAGAAGATAAATTGGTTAAGAAGCTAAAAAGGAAATGATTTAGAGAAGATTTCAAAGAAAACAAATGCATATATG
Source organism: Gleditsia sinensis (assembly GCA_037074535.1). Classification (NCBI taxonomy): domain Eukaryota; kingdom Viridiplantae; phylum Streptophyta; class Magnoliopsida; order Fabales; family Fabaceae; genus Gleditsia; species Gleditsia sinensis. The sequence goes on along the minus strand of CM073463.1, from coordinate 59,207,139 downwards.
TTTCCATTGAAATTATTAGACACCTAATCAAGTGGATTCTAGAAATACATAAGCAAACATACACCTAAAGAAGGTTATAAGTGCTTATTCACTAGGTAAAGGGGATTTGGAAGCAAAACAGAAGCAGTCAGCCACCTAAATAATGTTATAAGCGCGTATTTACTAAAGTAATTGAAGCTTGGGGGAAAAAATAGAAGCCAACAGATGCCTATAGGTCTAAATAGGCCTGTTACACTTCAGGAGGCAAAATATTTAGGAAACAAAGGGCAACAGATGCCTGTAGGTCTCGATAGACACATGTTAATGTGTAGAAAACCAATTTTTTAGAGCACTTTCTCTTCATTTTCTCAAAAAACCCAAGGAGCTCTCTCAAAATTCTTTCAACTTCCAACCTCATCTTGTTAAATCCTTTAAAAATCCTTCACATAAGGTAGCAAAATTCAAAATCTACCATCAATTTATTGGATTTTCCTCAAATTTAAGCCACTTTCTCTACATTTCTCTAAAATCATCAAAGCTAGGGTTTCAAATTGGGGAATTTTATTCTTAGCCAAAATATAAAGAAATGGCATAAAATTAAATTGCAAAACATCTAAGAAATCACAGAGAATCATCCAACTTATCTTAAAGATTACCTCCATTACTAATTACAACTATCCAAGAGAAGAAGCACATGGAGAGATTTATGGGGAGAACTTTGATAGATGGTAAGTTTTATGATGCGTTCCTCTAAATGAAGAAACGGAGTGTTTGGCGAAAGCAATGATCGTCTTGAAAATTCAATGGATGTTTGATCGCCATGAGTTGTCTCGATAAGATCGGATTCAGTTCTTTGCCCAAGAACTAAGGGAAGCTCTCACTTTAGGAGAAAACTCAATCTTTATTAATCATCAAAATTTGTTTTATTCATGAACCTAACGAACTCTTATATAGACAATCAAACCTAACCCTAATAGGAAAGCCAAAAGGCCTTAAACTCCTAATTGGACTTCTAGTAGAATTTAACCTAAATAACACTAGTTATGACCCTACTAAACTAACAAAAAAAAACCCATAATTAAACTACTGTTTGGGCTGCATAACGAATGGGCCCAAATACTAATAATATCCAAAACAAAACATTTAATCTAAAGCCCATAATACATCTTTAGCCTATGCAGATATGGGCTAGTTGTCTTTAAGATCCAATAAACTTTATTGGGCCTCTGAATTGCCCTCTTTAATGCAATCCTCAAGGCTGCAAAGTGTGGCCCACTTGATGTCTAGACTTGGCCCAACAACTTCCTCTTTAGCTTGCACATCCAAGATCAAGCCCAGTAAAGCTTCTTTGGCCCGCTTTGCCCTGCTCCTAGTCATTGGACCACCTATCCCTTGCAAAGGATCTTGGAAATAGTTTAGAGTAGCTTTGACAGCACCTTGATCTCCATCATTCCCTCCCTCCTCGAAAGGATTCGTCCTCGAATCAAAAGCATCACCTACATTAAATAAAGATAAGTCAGCAACATTGAATGTAACACTAATATTGCCATACTCACTAGGTAAATCAATCTTATAGGCATTGTCATTGATTCGCTTCAAGACTTGAAAAGGTCCATCTCCCCTAGGATGTAACTTAAACTTTCTCTGAACCGGTAACCTCTCTTTGCGCATATGTACCCAAACCCAATCACCAGGTTCAAATACAATTTTTGTTCGGCTCTTGTTGGCTTGCGTTGCATATTGCTTATTCTTCCTCTCAATGTTAGCTCGAACTTTAGCATGCAAATCCTTTACATATTCAGCCTTTTGCTTACCATCCAAGTTAACAAACACATTAGTAGACAAAGGTAAAATATCCAAATGTGTTAGAGGATTAAAGCCATAAACACATTCAAACATACTATAAGCAGTAGTAGAATGCACAGATCTATTGTAAGTAAATTCAACATGTGGTAAAGCTCTTTCCCAATGTTTCAAATTTTTTGACATAATAGCACGTAAAAGTGTAGTAAGTGTCCTATTAACTACCTCAGTTTGCCCATCTGTTTGAGGGTGTGCAACAGTAGAAAATAGAAGTTTAGTTTCTAATCTTCCCCATAAAGTACGCCAAAAATGACTTAAGAACTTAACATCTCTATCACTTACTATTGTTCTAGGAAACCCATGCAAATGCACTACTTCTTTAAAGAATAGATTAGTTGTGTGTGTTGCATCATTGGTTTTAGCACTTGCAATGAAATGAGCCATTTTCCTAAACCTATCACAACCACAAAAACACTATCCTTACCACTTTGAGATCTTGGTAACCCTATCACAAAATTCATAGAAATATCATGCCAAAGCTATGTAGGTACAGGTAATGAGGTATAAAGGCCATGTGGCATAACCTTAGACTTAGCTTGTTTACATGCCACGCACTTAGCACAAAATGAAATGACATCATGTTTCATGCGAGGCCAATAAAAATGTTCATGCAGAATTTCTAAAGTTTTAGTGACTCCAAAATGCCCCATTAGACCTTTACCGTGACTCTCCTTAATTAATAAGGCACGCATAGAACACGTAGGCACACAAAGTTTATTCTTTTTAAACAAGTAGCCTTCATGTCTATAGAAACCATCAATAGCACGCTTATCACAAGAATTCCAAGCAGATCCAAAATCAACATCATTAGCATACAAGTCTTTAATGTATTCAAAACCAAACAACTTAGCATGTAAGAATGTCAACAATGCATATCTTATAGACAATGCATCAGCTACCACATTTTCCTTTCCAGTTTTATACTTAATCACATAAGGAAATGTCTCAATCAATTCTAACCACTTTGCATGCCTCTTATGCAACTTACCTTGAGACTTCAAAAATTTCAAGCTCTCATGATCTGAATGGATAATGAACTCCCTTGGCCATAGATAATGTTGCCAAGTTTGCAAAGTCCTCACCAATGCGTATAACTCCTTATCATAAGTAGGATAGTTCAGTGCTGCCCCATTTAGCTTCTCACTAAAGTATGCAATTAGTTTAGAATCCTGCATCAAAACAGCACCTATACCAACTCCAGAAGCATCACATTCAATTTCAAAAGTTCTATCAAAGTTAGGTAATGACAGCAAGGGTGCATTAGTCAGAAGATTCTTTAAAGTGTTAAATGACTTCTCATGCAAATCATCCCATTTAAAGACAACATTCTTTTTAACAAGTTCATTTAGGGGTGCAGCAATAGTACTGAAATTCTTTACAAACCGCCTATAGAAACTTGCTAAACCATGGAAACTCCTAACTTCATTAGCATTCCTAGGTGTAGGCCAATCTCGGATTGCCTTAACCTTGTCCTCATCCACACTAATTCCATGAGAATTAACAACAAAACCAAGGAACACTACTGAATCAAAACAGAATGTGCACTTTTTCATGTTAGCATACAATTTATTCTCCTTAAGCACATCAAAAACAGCACACAAATGCAATACATGTTCATCAAGATTTTGACTATATACTAAAATATCATCAAAGTAAACTACTACAAACTTTCCAATGAAAGCACGTAAGACATGGTTCATTAATCTCATAAAGGTACTGGGTGCATTAGTCAAGCCAAAGGGCATTACTAACCACTCATATAAACCATATTTAGTCTTAAAAGCAGTTTTCCACTCATCTCCCTCTTTCATACGAATTTGATAGTAGCCATTCTTTAAATCAATTTTAGTAAAAACACTAGAACCATACAACTCATCAAGCATGTCATCTAATCTAGGAATTGGATGCCTATACTTTACAGTGATTTTGTTAATGGCTCTGCAATCTACGCACATGCGCCAAGTACCATCCTTTTTAGGCACAAGAATAACAGGTACTGAACATGGACTAAGACTCTCCCTCACGAATCCTTTCTGAACTAGGTCATCTACTTGCCTTTGAATTTCCTTCGTCTCCTCAGGATTAGCTCGGTAGGCAGGTCGATTAGGGATGGATGATCCAGGGACAAAGTCTATCTGGTGCTCAATGCCTCTCAAAGGTGGTAGTCCATGTGGAATCTCCTCAGGAAAAACATCAGTGAATTCCTGTAACAAAGACACAACCATACTAGGCAAAGATAGGTTAGGAGTGTTAGTAAAATAAATATCCTTGTACATGAGCACAAGGAGGTTTGGCTTGCATACCAAAGCACTCTTCACCTCACTTTTTAGTGCAAAAGCACTCACTCTTTTATTTTTCCCTTTCTCTGACTTACAACTCTCTTTCTTTTTCTGCTCACATGTCTCAACCTCTCTCTCTTTTCTCTCACTCTCAATTTTCACCTTACTCTCTTTCTTCTCTTTTTCTAGTGTTTCTCTCAACTTACACTCTTTTGTAATTCTCACTTGATCAGCAAAAGCCTCAGCTAGCTTTAGGGGTGTTAGAATAAAGGTTCTCTTATGTATGGTTAATGTATATTGATTCTTGTAGCCATCATAATTAACCCTTCTATCAAATTGCCATGGACGTCCCAACAACAAGTGTCCAGCATGCATTGGTACTACATCACAAAGCACTTCATCTTTGTAGTTACCAATAGAAAAAGATATGCAAACCTGATTGGTCACCCATATATCTCCCCTATCATTCAACCATCTTAGCCTATATGGCTTAGGATGTTTCAATGTGGGTAGAACCAATTTATCAACCATCAAGGTACTAGCTACATTAGTGCAACTCCCACTATCAATAATCAAGCTACATACCTTGTTATTCACGTGGCACCTGGTCTGAAATATGTGCTCACGTTGTTCATCATCAACATCATCATTAGGTTGCATATTAAGAGCACGTCGAGTAACTAATACTTCTCCATGCACTGGTTCTCCAATCTCCATGTCACTGTAATCCTCCAATGGTGGCATCTCATCATCACTTGAATGCTCACTCTCCATGCCTCCATCATCAAGAAGAACAATGGCTCTCTTGTTAGGACACTGTGATGCAATATGCCCCAACCCGTGGCATCTAAAACATTTTGTATCTCGTACTCTAAAGGAAGTAGAAGTATCATTCTTAGCCTTGGGATTAGGGGCTGTAATTGAATTCCTCCCCTTGCTCTCTTCCTTCGGCCTAGTAGCAGCCTTAGGGTTATCTTGCCAATTCGGCTTCCATGGAGTTTTAGGAATTGAGCCAAAATTGAAAGATGTTCTAACCTTTAACTGCTTCTCAACTTTAATTGCTTTATGCAGTAAATCCTCCATCTCTACATAATGGTGCATATCTACTACATCTGCAATTTCTTTCCTCAAACCACCTATAAACCTTGCCATTGTAGCCTTTCTATCCTCTTCAATATTAGCTTTTATCATGGCCATCTCCATCTCGTTGTAGTAATCCTCTACACTCATAGATCCTTGATGCATATTTTGTAATTTTCTGAACAAGTCTCTATAGTAATGGCTAGGAACAAATTGTTTTCTCATCACAACCTTCATCTCTTCCCATGACCGAATAGGTCTCTCACCACTTCTCCGCCTATTAATTGTTAATTGATCCCACCAAATACTAGCATAGTCAGTAAACTCCACAGCAGCTAGCTTCACCTTTTTCTCCTCAGTATAATCATGACACTCAAACATATGTTCTACCTTCCTCTCCCACTCTAAGTAAAGTTCAGGGTCACCCTTACCTTGGAATGTAGGAATAGTCATTTTTATGTTTCCTAAGCCACTATCACGCCTAGGAGCTATCCTCCTTTCCTTTCTTGACTCGAATGCTTCACTATCTGAATATTCCCCTTCTCCCTCATCAAACCCAAACTGTTTGGTAAGCTTAGGTTGGGCTAATGAATCAAGGTTATCCAACCTCATATTCAGCAACTTAAAATGATCTTGAACTGCTTTCATAAAGAGTTTAAGGTCAATTTCAGGTTGATCTCTTTCACTACTCATGTTTGTCTCACAAACCTCACGTGTTTTGCACTCAATTTCACTCTCTTTCCCTTAAAGCTCTTAAACAAGAACCTGATCAACAAACTTATCTAAGAAAACAAATGAATTAAAAAGAATAAATTTTCAGACAATGACAACCCTAGGAACTGAATTTTGAAAAATATGCGGGATACTAATATCAGTATGCTGTTTTTTTTAACGAATTTCTCTTCCTTTTTTTTTCAGCTCACCTCTTTTTTTTTTTTGGAGCGAATTTCCCTTTTTTTTTGACGATTTTTTTTAAGAAGAGACCCAATTCAACTAGGACTAAGAATCTGATTTTTTTTTTTGAATTTTGAATTTTTGAACAAGAAACCAAATTGAAATAGGAACATGAATCACTTTTTTTTTTTCGAAATTCAAATTTTTGGAAGAAGAAACTAAATTGACTAGGACTAGGAATTAGAATATAAGTAGGAAAAGAAAATTGACTAGAACTAGAACTCTTTTTTTTTTTTTAAAGGACTAGAAGAACATTAACTAGAACTAGAACTCTAATTTGACTAAAGAAACGTAGAAGAAGAAGAAAGACTCTAGAAAATAGAAAAGAAAAGATAGGACACCAACCAAATCTCAAGGAGCCAAAGCTCTGATACCAAATGATGCGTTCTTCTATAAGAAGAAACGGAGTGTTTGGCGAAAGCAAGGATCGTCTTGAAAATTCAATGGATGTTTGATCGCCACGAGTTGCCTCGATAAGATCGGATTCAGTTCTTTGCCCAAGAACTAAGGGAAACTCTCACTTTAGGAGAAAACTCAATCTTTATTAATCATCAAAATCTGTTTTTTACATGAACTTAAAGAACTCTTAAATAGACAATCAAACCTAACCCTAGTAGGAAAGCCAAAAGGCCTTAAACTCCTAATTGGACTTCTAAAAATATGGCCCAAATAACATTAGTTATTTGGCCCAACTAACCTAATAAAAAAAACAAACCCATAATTAAACTACTATTTGGGCTGCATAAAGAATGGGCCCAAATGCTAATAATACCCAAAACAAAACATTTAAACTAAAGCCCATAATACATCTTTAAATCAATGCAGATTTGAGCTAGTTATCTTCAAGATCCAACAAACTTTATTGGGCCTCCGAACTACCATCTTCAAGGCTGCAAAGTGTGGCCCACTTGATGTCTTGACTTGGCCCAATAATTTCCTCTTTAGCCTGCCATCCAAGATCAAGCCCAGTAAAGCTTCCTTGGCCCGCTTCGCCCTGCTCCTAGTCATTGGACCGCCTATCCCTTGCAAAGGATCTTGGGAACGGTTTATAGTAGCTTTGACAGCACCTTGATCTCCATCATTTAGGCAGTATTGAACCGCAACTGAGTACTAAAAGCTTTCTACAATGCCTTCCAAAATCTCAATATGAACCTCGAATCTCTATCAGAAACGATATTTAAGGAAATTTCATGCAGTCTAACTATTTCCTGAGCGTACAATTAGGCTAATTTATCCAGTGAATAGTTAATTTTTATGGGTAAAAAATGAGCAGATTTGGTTAATCTGTCAATTATTACCCAGATAGAGTCATGTCCCACTGAAGTCTTAGGTAATCCCACAACAAAGTCCATTGAGATACTATCCCATTTCCATTTAGGGATCTCAAGAGGTTGTAGAAATCCTGCTGGCTTTTGATGCTCCACCTTCACCTTTTGACAAATGAGACATTTCGCCACAAACTCGGCAATGTCCTTTTTCATCCCTGGCCACCAATACATCCTCTTTAAATCCTGGTACATTTTAGTGCATTCAGGATGGACTGTGTATTTACTCTGATGCGCTTCCTGTAGGATCTTAGTCCTCAATTCTCGTTCTTGAGGGACACAAATCCTTCCCTGATACATGATTGCTCCATCTTCCATGATAGAAAAATTACCTTGGTCTTTATGATCCTGTAAGTATTGGTCGTGAGCTTGAGCCTCTTTGATCTGAGCTCTAAGGTCACATCATATACTTAAACCATTAATGACTAGCTTCTTTGGAGTAAGAGTAGTGGCTAACTTTAAATTTCGAAACTCCTCCAGCATCTGCATTGTAACATCCCTAATTTCGTTTCATGTATTAATCAAAGTACAAAAGTATTCAAAGTAACATCCCTAATTTCGTTTCCTTTATGGATAAACATACATAAATATTTAAGGAAATAAAATTTATTAGACAAATTTTTAGATACCTAAGGAAATATAATCCTTAGAAATTCTTCAACTTACGTGTATGCATAGAAATGTTCTAACATTAATGGAATAGGTAAAGAGAGAAAACCTAAGAAGAAATATTAGAAATAAACATGCCAAAGAAAGTTGAAATTCTTGGATAAGGAAGACAAATTTTTGTGAAGTAAGTAAAGGTCTTAAAATTTCAAGAAGATTGGATTAGGGTAATTTTTCCTAATTTAAGAGTTAAAGTTACTAAGTTTAGTATCTCCACCCATAAATTGGGTTTTCACTTATGGAAAATTCATATTGAGGTTTTCCACTTAACATAATTTTTTTTAGCAAGCCCATTGGATAACTTAAGCAAGAAATAAAATATAGACTTGGACTAAGATATAGAAATTGGACCGGTAGCCCAAAAATCATGAAAATGTGACCAAGCCCATTATGAAATGTAGAATTTTAACCAAAGTAAAGAAAATGGACAAGAGTGAGCCCAAATCCAATAGGAAAAATAAAAATAAAAATAAAAATAAAGTGATAAGATAATAGTGTAATCAAGATTAGGTGAAATGGCATTAAGACAAAAATTTAGCAAGTGGTATGATAATACAAGGCTTTAGGACAAAATATCTATATCCTACACTCATAATTTTAGCAAGTGGTATGATAATACATAGAATTAGGATAAAACATTTCTATCCCACACAAATAATTTCAACCAAATAATGGAGATTGAAGGGCTAGAAATTTGCCACTTAAAAAGGCAAACCTATCATAATTGATTAAGACAAAAGAAAAAGTAAATGAATCCCTAAATCAAAGGGACCTTGTCCCATATCTTAAGAACATATTATCATAATTTTCAAAATACAAATCTCCTTTTCCTATGCATATCTTGACTAAGGAAGAGGAAGACAAGAACATAAGTTGTTTGTTTTCCAAAAATTCAACCAAGTGTAACCTAATTGTGATAAGGTAGACCCATGATCATGAAAGGTGAATTATTTGGTGGTCTATATAAGAAAAATCCACCCTTACAACATTAGAATTTTGTCCAAGTGAGGGAGAGGAAAAATAGAAGTAAGGTAGAGTGAGGAAAGGAGAGGAAGAAAGGACAAAAGAGGAAGGAGAAGTTTAGGGGACGAAGTGCTCCAGGTAAGTTTAACAATATTTATTTTTGAAGAAAAGTTTTGAAACTTGTAATATTTATATGGGATTTTGATCTTAGAACTTTGATGATTGGTCATGAATGTTGCTATATCATGTTACATATTATGTATGTTTGAATACTTAGGTTGGTGTAGATAGTTCTGCATGGGTATGGCTATGGGTGGTAGAATTTTAAGATTATGTGTTTTAATTTTTGGGAACATTCTATAGGGAATCTAAATAAATGGTTAACATAACAAATGTAGATTTATGTCTCACGGATTTTTAGCCACTGAAATCATTCAATTTAAAGTTCATATGAGGTAGATATGTGCCGATTAGTAAACAAAGGTCAGAAAATGGTTAATCAGGGAAGAATATGTTAGGATAGTTTCAGTGTTTTAATTACTGGAAACATTATATAAGGAATTAAAATAAATGGTTAACATATAAATTATAGATATATGTGTCATGGATTTTTAGCCACTGGAAGCATTCAATTTAGAGTTCATATGAGGTAGATATGGTCCGATTAGTAAACAAAGTTCAGAAAATAGTTAATCAGGGAAGAATATGTTAGGATAGCTTCGGTGTTTTAATCTCTGGGAACATTCTATAAAGTATTAAAATAAATGGTTAACATATGAATTATAGATATATGTGTCATGGAGTTTTGGCCACTGGAATCACTTAATTTGGAATTCGTATGAGGGAGATATGGACAGATTAGTAGGTAGAGGTCAGAACCTACCCGAGAAGAAATAACATGTACTTTGACGGAGTAATATCACCATGATTTCTTAATATTTCGCTAAATTGTTCAACGTAATAGTTTTAGATAATTGTTTTATCTTGAAATTGACACCAAGATCACTTACATCGGAGTTAAATTGAGGGAGTTATGCTCTGATTAGTAAGAGAAAGTTAGATAGGATGAAAACCTGCATCAAGAAAATAAAGAAATAAAATTAATATTTAAAAAAGAAGAAAAATATTATAAATGAAAATAATAAATAATTAGTTTATAACATAGTCATTGCCATTGTATGAACTTCTTACCATCTTAAGTGTGAAATTTTGACATGGAAATATTTTATAAAGTGATATTTGAAATGGTTATATTCATGGCATGATTACCAATGATTTTTGGCTAGTAAATGAGCACAGTCACATGGCAAATCTGTGTGGTGCACCAGTAGGGGATGCCCTACCAACTGTTATGATCATGTTAATGAGAAAAGAAATAGAAAGTGAGCCATGTCAAATGGAGCGAGAAAAGCTCGTACCGGAGAGTAGAAAATACTCACCCTGACCGGGGTAGCTTGATATGAGAATAAATTGATAGTCATCATACGATATTCTGAAAATAATTAATCATGTCATACATGTCATTACTATACGATTCTCATGTGCATAGATATAATGCATTCATGTGACCAAAGTTATTTACTGTAGTTTATACAGCTGAACATGACGTGATGAGCTATATTGATAATGATTTATTGTTGAACTTACTGGGATTTAATTCTCACTATATTTCCATGTCATGTTCAGAAAATTAGTTATGCAGATTTTTCAATAGCTCTGGCTTTTTGTGCACGTTGGATCGAGTTATTCTATGATGGGTGGATCCTAAATAAAATGTTTGTGGGCGAGTTGGCACAGATCCCGGTGAAGGTGCAACCACCCGCACCCGAATCTCCGGAATTGGTCAACCAGAATAAATAAGATGTAGATATTCATGTGTTTAAAATGTTGTATATACGTTTTGATTAATGATGTGTATGTGAACTTTATATTGTATAATAATAAATAAATAAAAAAGTTGTTACATGCATCTCATACACCATCATCTGACCCATGTGCAGAAATTTTTGACTCAAGGCATCTGGTACAACATTCGCCTTTCCGGGATAATACTTTATCTCAAACTTGTAGTCATTGAGGAATTCTACCCATCTTCGTTGCCTCATATTTAACTCCTTCTAATCAAAGAGGTATTTAAGACTCTTATGATCACAATATACTTCCAAGATTTTCCCGTACAAATAGTGTCACCAAATCTTTAAGGCAAACACCACTCTGCCAATTCAAGATCATGGGTTGAATAGTTTCCTTCGTGGGGTCTCAGTTTCCTAGAGGCATAAGCAACTACTCTCTTATCTTGCATCAGCACACATCCTAGCCCTTTCTTTGAAGCGTCACTATACACTTCAAAATGTCCTGTGGGGTCTGGAATAATTAAAACATGAGGAGTGGTCAGTCTTGTCTTAAGCTCCTGGAAACTAGCTTCACATTGATAAGTCCATTTGAAAGGACTTCCCTTCCTGGTCAATTTAGTCATTGGCAAGGCTATACGAAAGAAGTTTTGTATAAACCTCCTGTAGTATCCTGCCAAACCCAGGAAACTTCTGACTTCCGTAACCGTCTTTGGTCTCTCCCACTGAATCACTGCTTCCGTCTTGCTAGGATCTATGGCTACCCCTCTTTTAGAGATGACATGTCCGAGAAACTTCACCTCTGGCAGCCAAAATTCACACTTCTCCAATTTGGCATATAACTTTTTCTCTCTCAATACTTGCAGCACGATTCGGAGATGTTGTTCATGTTCTTTCTCACTCTTAGAATATATCAAGATGTCATCAATGAACACTACACAAATTGATCTAGGTAGGGTCAAAAAATGCGATTCATGTAATCCATGAAAATTGCAGGCACATTCATCAACCCGAAGGGCATTACGAGAAACTCATAGTGCCCATACCTAGTCTTGAAGGTAGTTTTTGGTATGTCCTCCTCCTTGATCCTAATCTGATGATATCCTGACCTCAAGTCAATTTTATAAAAAATAGAGGCTCCCTTCAGTTGATCTAATAAGTCATCTATCCTAGGGAGAGGGCACTTGTTTTTTATAGTCACCTTATTCAGCTGTTATAATCTATGCATAGTCTTAAGCTCCCGTCTTTTTTATTAACAAACAATACAGGATTCCCCAAGGTGATACACTCAGTCTAATGAATTGCTTGTCTAATAGTTCCTCCAACTGTTTCTTGAGTTCCTATAATTCTTTTGAGGCCATTCTATATGGTGCAATGGAGATAGGCCATGTTCCAGGCAGGAGATCAATAGAGAACTATATCTCTCTCTTGGGAGGTAAGCCTGGAATATCTGATGGAAATACTTCAGAAAACTCGTTGGCTATTGAGATTTCATCAAGTTTCGATTCGACTTCTAGGTTTGATAAATACAAGAGAATGTATCCAAGTACTCCATTCTTCAACTCCCTATTAACTTGATTGGCATTAAGCATCAATAACTGGACCTCCTCTTTCGGAGTAAGAGGTAGAAATTCAACGGTCTTGTTACAACAATTCAGCAAGACTCGATTTCTAAACATCCAGTCTAACCCTAGAATAACCTCAAAACTTCTTAAAGGTAAACAGACGAGGTCTACAGAAAAAGTTTTCTCCTGAATGGTGACTTGACAGTCCTTACATACAGAGGAAGTTAATACCCTTTCCCCTGTAGGGGTTACTACGGATAGCTCATAGGGAGTTTCAGAAATAAGAAACTGAAACTTCCTAATACATTCTTCCAATATAAATGAATGACTAGCACCAGAGTCAAAAAACACCATAAGAGCAAATCCATAGATATAGCATGTACCTTGAATCATTTCAGAAGATTGAGCTGCCTCTTGGCCGCTCAGGGTGAAAACCCTTCCTTTTACTTAAGACCTCTGTTCTGGCTACTTCCTCACATTCTGTGAGCAGTTTCTTGCAAAATGACCCTTCTGTCCGCAGTTGAAGCAAACATCTTGTCCCATGTAGCATGGCCGATTACCATGCATGCGTCCGCACTTAGCGCACTTGACTAGGGTGAGGTCTTGTTGGAAAGGTCTGCGACTCGCAGTCAATGGCCTCTTACCAACTCCATATCCAGTTCTTCTCACGTTCTTCCTAGGGTTGGGAAAATTTTTCTTCTTTTTCCATAGGTTTCGCCTTTACTTTTCGTCCTCCACTACCTTTAAACTTTTCTCCAAGAGTCTGCCTTTATTGATCAGAGGCACAAACTCCCTAATCTCTATAGCTACAACAGCATTCTTTATGTCCGGATTCAGTCCCGCTTCGAACTTAACAGCCTTCCATGCTTCATCAAGGTTAAATCGCATATAAGAGGAGAACTTAGACAATTCCTCGAACCTCGCGATGTATTGGTCTATACTCATGCTACTCTACCGGAGTTGGAGAAATTTGATCTCTTTCTCTGCCCTCACAGTACTTGGAAAGTACTTTTTCAAAAAAGTGTCTTTGAACACTTGCCAAGTGATCTGCCTTCCCTAGTGAGCTAAAAGTTCTCTAGCTCCATGCTACTAGTATTCTACTTCATCTTTTAGCATATATGCAGTAAAGATTACTTGCTACTCCTCAGTACAGCCCATCACTTCAAATATTTTCTCTAACTTCCTTATCCATCTTTCAGCTACAATCGGGTCAAAGCCGCCTTGAAAACAAGGTGGCTTAGTCCTCAGGAACTCGAATATTCCATTATCATTTCCAGCCATCTGGTTGTTAACATCATTCACACTATTCGAGTTATTAGCATTCTGGAGGTATTGTAGAATTTGATTAGTGGTCATGACTTGGTCTCGAATTGCCGTGGCCATGTGCAGGGTTTCCTCCGCATTATTTGCTGGATTCCTCCTTGGTGGTGCCATTTCCTACTGTGGAAAAAACAAAGTTATACTGCTATTAAGGTGATCAAGCCCAATAGTTTAACAACAGTCATAACACCACCTCGGCATGTAGTAGGAAACACTAGTAATTTCTTACCTATATGAATTCACTGATCCCTACACAACACAACCACAAACATACTCAAGACACTATAAGATCGATTTAGATAACCATCCACCCACTGGCCATCTAGGATTGACCTCATCTGATACCAATTATGTAACAACTCCATTTAAGTATCAATTTTTTAAAAAAATACCATAAAGTTATTACCTCGTTACAACTTAACTCAAAATAACATTTATTTAATTTATACAATACAGAGTTTACATACATGTCATTAATCAAAACATACGTACAACATATCAAACATATAAAAATCTACATCTTATTTATTCTGGTTGACCAATTCCGAAAATACAGGCGCGGGTGGTTGCACCTTCACCGGAATCTAAGCCAACTCGACCACAAACATTTTATTTGCTTCTGGGATCTGCCCAACATAAAGTACTCGATCCAACGTGCACTAAAATCCAAAGCCATAGAAAAATTTGCATAACTAATTTTCTGAACATGATATGGAAATATAGTGAGAATTAAATCCCAGTAAGTTCAACAATAAATCATCATCAATATAGCTCATCATGTCATGTTCAGCTGTATAAACTACAGCAAATATCTTTGGTCACATGAATGCCTTATATCTATACACATGAGAATCGTACAATAATGACATGAATGACAGGATTAACTATTTTCAGAATATCATATGATGACTATCAATTTATTCTCATATCAAACTACCCCGGTCAGGGTGAGTATTTTCTACTCTCCGGTACGAGCTTTTCTCGCTCCGTCCGACAAGGCCCACTTTCTCTTTCTTTTCTCATTAACATGATCATAACCGTTGGTAGGGCGTCCCCTACGGGTGCACCACACGGATTGCCATGTGACCGTGCTCATTTCTTTTCTTTTCATAATGATAGCCAAAAATATGTCTTCAATAACAAGTATGTTCATCAAAATATAACTATTACCAAAAATCATTGGTAATCATGCTATGAACATAACTATTTCAAATATCACTTTATAAAATATTTCCATGTCAAAATTTCACACTTAAGATGGTAAGAAGTTCATACAATGGCAATGGCTATGACATATACTAGTCATTTATTATTTGCATTTATAAGATTCTTCTTCTTTTTTTAAATATTAATTTTATTTCTTTATTTTCTTGATGCAGGTTTTCATCCTATCTAACCTTCTCTTACTAATCAGAGCATAACTCCCTCAATTTAACTCCGATGTAGGTGATTTTGGTGTCAATTTCAAGATAAAACAATTATCTAAAACTATTATGTTGAACAATTTAGCGAAATATTAAGAAATCAAGGTGATATTACTCCCTTAAAGTATAGGTTATTTCTTCTCGGATAGCTTCTGACCTCTACCTACTAATATGTCCATATCTCTCTCATAAGAATTCCAAATTAAGTTATTCCAGTGGCTAAATATCCGTAACACATATAGTAATAATTTTATTTTAATAATTTATTTTAATTCCCTACAGAAAGTTCCCAGAAATTAAAACACATAAGCTATCCTAAAATATTCTTCCCTAATTAACCAATTTCTGACAATTGTATACTAATCGGACCATATCTACCTCATACAGACTCTAAATTGAGTGATTCTAGTGGTTAACAATCCGTGATACATATATCTATAATTCTTCTGTTAACCATTTATTTTAATTCCCTACAAAAAATTTCCAAAAATTAAAACATAGAAGCTATCCTAACATATTCTTCCCTGATTAACTATTTTCTGACCAGTGCTTATTAATCCTGCCATATCTACCTCATATGGACTCCAAATTGAGTGATTCTAGTGGCGTAAAATCTGTGAGACATAGATCTACATTTTTTATGTTAACCATTTGTTTTAATTCCTTACTGATTCTTCCCAGAATTTTAAAAATAGAAGCTTAAAATGTTTGCCACCCATAGCCATAGCTATGCAAAACTATCGTCACCAGCCTAAGTATTCAAACATACAAAATATGTAACATGATATAGCAACATCCATGACCAATCATCAAAGTTCTAAGATCAAAATCGTATATAAATATTATAAGTTTCAAAAGTTTTCTTCAAAAAGAAATATTGTTAAACTTACCTGGAGCACTTATTCCTTTAGATTTCTCCTTCCTCTTTCTTCCTTTCTTCCTCTCCTCCTCTCCTTTCCTCACTCTACCTTGCTTCTATTTTTTTTTCTCTCCCTCACTTGGACGAAATTCTCATGCTATAAGGGTGGGTTTTGCTTGTATAGACTAAATAATTCACCTTTCATGATCATGGGTCTACCTTATCACAATTAGGTTACACTTGGTTGAATTTTTGGAAAACAAACAACTTATGTTCTTGTCTTCCTCTTCCTTAGTCAAGATATGCATAAGAAAATGAGAGTATTTTGAAAATTATAATAATATGTTCTTAAGATATGGGACAAGGTCCCTTTGATTTAGGGATTCATTTCCTTTTTCTTTTGTCTTAATCAAGTATGATAGGTTTGCCTTTTTAGTTGGCAAATTTCTAACCCTTGAATCTCCATTATTTGGTTGAAATTATTTGTGTGGGATAGGAATGTTTTGTCCTAATTCCATGTATTATCATACCACTTGCTAAAATTATGAGTGTAGTATATATATATATATATATATATATATATATATATATATATATATATATATATATTTTGTCCTAAAGCCTTGTATTATCATACCACTTGCTAAATTTTTGTCTTAATGCCATGTCACCTCATCTTGATTACACCATTATTTCATCACTTTAATTTTATTTTTATTTTTATTTTTCCTCTTGGGTTTGGGCTCATTCTTGCCATTTTCTTTACTTTGGTTAAAATTCTACCTTTCATAATGGGCTTGGTCACATTTTCATGATTTTTGAGCTACCGGTCCAATTTCTATATCCTAGTCCAAGTCTATGTTTTATTTCTTCATAAGGCTATCCTATTGGCTTGCTAAAAATTTATGTGAAGTAGAAAAACTCTATATGAAGTATCCATAGGTGAAAGCCCAATTTATGGGTGGAGATACTAAATTTAGTAACTTTTGCTCTTAAATTAAGAAAAATTACCCTAATCCGATCTTATTGAAATTTTAAAACCTTTATTTACTTCATAAAAATTTATCTTCCTTAACTAAGAATTTCACCTTTCTTTAGCATGTTTATTTCTAATATTTCCTCTTAGGTTTTCTTTCTTTACCTATTCCATTAATATTAGAACATTTCTATACATACAAAAGGTGAAGAATTTCTAAAGATTATATTTCCTTAGATATCTAAAAATTGTCTAATAAATTTTATTTCCTTAATTAAATATTTATGTACCTTTATCAATAAAAGAAATGAAATTATGGATGTTACTTTAAATACTTTTTTTGTACTTTTATTAATACATGAAATGAAATTAGGGATGTTACATCTATCTCTTTTTCTTTTATAATTTTCTCAACCTCTCTTTTTCTCTCTTAATTCTCTCATCCTCTATCTCTTTTTCTCTCATAATTTTCTCGACCTCTCTCTCTTTTTCTCTCTTAATTTTCTCAGTCTCTCTCTCTTTTTCCATCACACTTTTTCTCTCATCTATCTCTTTTTCTCTCATAATTTTCTCAACATCTCTCTCTTTTTCTCTCTTAATTCTTTCACTCATTTTCTTTTCTTCACTCTCTTTCTTTTGTAATCCCACTTGATCATCATAGTAGTCTCTAACACTTTTAGAACCTTGAGTAGGTCTTTGCAACTTCTTAAATAAGTCCCTGTGGTAGTGACTTGGAATAAATCGCTTCCTCATAACTTCTTTCATATCCTCCCATGTCTCAATAGACCTTTCTCCATTTTGTCTCCTGCTTAAAATCAATTGATCCCACCAAATAATAGCATAGTCAGTAAATCTTATGATAGCCAACTTTATCATTTTCAACTCAGAATAGTTGTGACAACCAAACAACAACTCCATCCTGCTCTCCCAATTTAGATAAGTTTTGGGGTCATTTTTGCCTTGAAATGACGGAACATTCATCTTAAAACTACCCAAGTTATTATTTTCTCAATTCCTAACTTCTCTAAACCTCCCACCATATCTTCTACTCAAATCCCTGTTAATTTCATCAAAATCATCTCTATAATACTCTCTACCTTCAAAACTCACTTTCTTCGGTTGAACTATCTCTCTCTTATGCATATTGGGAGTATTTTGTGAATTCTCTACTCGATCTAAATGTTCATGAACTTGTTCTATCTCCTCCTTCAAAACTCTTCTCATTTCACCTACTAAAGCTTCCATTATGAACTTTGGATCCACCATTCCCGACACACCTTCGGAAGTATTTTGTTCTTTGTTGTGTGACATGATTTTCCTGCAAACAATGTTAGAATAAAAAATTCTCAACACTAGCTCATGTGTTTCTCTCAAGATTAATGGCACTCACACTCGTATTTACTCAAATTTTGACTTTTACCCTCTTATAAGCTCACACTCTCTTGCCTTTTTCCTCTCTTGGTCTCCTCTTTAAGTTCTTTATTGAACTCAAACAAACTCACACAAAAATTTTCTTGCAACAAATCAAACTCAACTAATAGAGTACAAAGAGCAAAGGAAGAAAAAAAAATAGAATTTTAAGAAGCAAAGGAACAAAGCAATAGAACTTTAGGAAAAATTAAAGACAAGATAAAGAATAAGAAAATCAGAACAAGAAGCAACTAAAATAGAAAGAAATCAACCACAAGAGGAAACAAAACAATTGAGATAGGAAAAAAAATCAAAGTAAGATAAGCAAACGAATTAAAGATCAAAGTAAGAAAAAAAATTGATGCAATTAGAATTACTAGATCACTTTTTTTTTAAAGATCAGATTGCAAAGTCTAGGTGGAAAACTTGAATTTCAGCAATAATGGGTTCTAATTTTTTTTTTTCGAATTTCTCTTCTTTTTTTTCGAATTTTTTTTTTTCAGATATGAACTTGAACTAGGAACACTAGAAATAAAAAAAATTAGAAGATGAGAAGAACGAAGAACACAAAAAAAATACAAGATAGTAAGATGGAATAATAATAAGAAAACAAATAGGATAGATCAAACCTCATTTAGAACTTAGGCTCTAATACCAAATGATGTGAACCTTTGATATGAACCTCACCAAGAATAGTGAGACTTGGAATCAATATGGGATCCGATTGGAAGGATCGTGTTTTAATCAGATTTATAACAAAATAAATTAAAGAAAATGACCTTGACTTGTTATCTATAAAGAGATAAGAATCAAAAGTATAAGAAATATTGCATACGCCACACTCAAGAAAGAGGAAGAAGATTGTGAGTGAAAAGTCTTGCTTGAACGCCACAAGATAAATCTTGATAAATTCAGAAAAAGTTTTTTAGAGAACCAAAGAGAAAATCCTCTCAATATTATTAATGATAAACTAAATTATTATGAGCATAGATGCCTATTTATAGACCAATAACCTAAACTAACAAGGAAAACTATATAGGAAACTCCTGTAGGACAAGGAAATTTAGAAATAGGAAACTATTCTAGAAACTATCAAATAGGAAACTCCTATAGAGTAAGGAAAAATAAAAATAGGAAACTCTTCTAGAAACTATCAAATAGAAAACTTTTCTAGTCAAATAAACAAAACATTAAAACTAAATAAATCAGAATAAAAACGTAGATTAAATTGAGCCATTAAATAAATCTATTATTTTGGGCCTATATTCAGTCTTTAGTCTTCAATCTTCTTACACTTTAGGTCCATATTCAGATTGGCTGGTCTTGACCCATATTTAAGTGGGTTTTAATGACATGGACCAGTTTTGGGCTCTTCTTTTGTAGTAATGCATGTATCTCCTTGATGGACCTTTAGAATTAAACCATTAAGTTCTTCTTTGAATCTTTTAACCCGAGGTCTTATGACGGGTCCACTTGAGACTTCAAGCTGGTCTGCATCCCATTTCCATTCGCTAGCCGTGCTCACATCACAACTTCTCAGCATTTGAAGCCGATATGAGAATTTGTCATGTTGAGTGTGGGATAAACTTATGTTCCACAACATGATCAAGAAAAGACAACAAACTATCAAAGAAATGGTTAAAATTTAACAAACCTATCGGTTTGTGATGCATATTCAGTTGTGCCCAATATAATATTTGAAAAATCTCCTCTAAAGAAATTCAACATTACTCATCATTCTAGCCATGCGCTCATGCATGGAAGCAACCCTATATTCTTCCCCAATTGTTTTCCCTGTGGTGTTGGATGCAGTTAGAGCTGTAAGAATAATACCTAGAACTTGACATCCTCTTATATGTGCAGCTGTAGATACATACCCTATTAACTCACGGTTACCTCCACCATAGACTAAATTAAGTTTTCTTCTGGCCAATACCATACCTAAGTTTTGTGCAATTTTCACATACTCTTCATCTTTTCCAGGATTGGAACCACAAAAGGCACAAATATTTCAAAATTGACGGAATGTGATTCCCTCTATAATTGCACACACCCTAATTTTGAGTATGAGAAGGTAAAGATACTAATGTGTGTATTTATAGAACTCAGAGAAGGGCATACTTATGATAGATATACAAATAGAATGAGTATAATTAGAACAACTATGTGAGTGATTGATGGATATCAACTAAATTGAAGGTGCAATTTTCAAAAATGACAGCAAGCATGTATATGTACAGTAGTTGTGATAGTCGCTCATATTAGGCATATAAAGAGAATAAGGTTAAGATATCACCAAAAAATTTCCTTTTTCTTGTTGTCCTTGATGAAGCATTGATGTCTTGATTCTTGTAGGGAAGTTGTAGGTGATAGGCGTCATTGTAAAAAAAAGAGTGAAGATGCAAACCAGATAAAGATTGAAGAAGGACAATTAACTGATTTTTCTTGTTTTTCCAAAGTTCTTGTCAGTCGACTATCAGTATTATTAAGTCGACTAGCTATTTTGAGAAATTTTATTTTGGACTGGTTATTTTACAGTTGATTGATTACATCTATTTTGAAGCAATCAACTGCATCCTACCTGTTAACTATGTATTCTTTGATTTTCACAGACTTTTATAAGCTCAGAAATGTTTCTCTTTCCATGTGCTATTTTTCCACCGAATACCAACAGCTTTAAAATAGATTTTAGCATATATATTCAAAACTTGCGGCCACCGATTTTTGTCAAAATAACAGTTAAATTTTGTTTACAGATTTTCAAGAATTACGGCCACCGATTTTAACTTTCTCCAATATTTTGTCTAAACTTTTGACTTTCTATTTTGGCACCATTCTTTATTATACTTTTCGTTTGTTCTACTGCATTTTTCCTTATTAATGTTTGGCATTAAATGCAAAGTTCTTTTCCTTCATTACAAGAAAAGTTAATTTATTTTCTTTGAAATTCAATTATTATAGTGTTCAAGTGGTTAGTAGGTTAAAGTAATGAAAATTTTAAAAGGAATAGACGGATGATGATCTTATGGTGTCTTGACGAATGTAATCAAGAGAATTAGTGGTGTTGAAATTCTTAAGGAATAAAATATGGGAAGTAGGATTTAAATTAATCTTTGAACTCTTAATTTGGAAATATGGAGAATATTTTGAGAATCATGTCCGAAAATAATGTAAGTGATCAAGATATTTGTATTAAAAGTTTATACCATGCTAAATTGAGTCTAGTATCTAGGATGTGAATTATGTTGAAATTGAAAATTCATGTATGAATAATTGTTGGGAAAAATCTTTTTGAAATGATTGGATGAATTAAATGAGATTGATATAAGCTAGAATGAGGTGCTTTTAGATATGATAGAAAAAATGCTTGAAATTTTTGATAATGAATTTATTGGTGTTAATAAGATTGTATAGAGTTACTGTGATGAGGTAAGTTGAAATTGTTAGACATGTGTCAATGGTACATAAATGTTATAAAAGGTTTGATGGATTTATTGTTACGTATGTTTAACATATTGATTAATGGATTTTATGATAAAAATAGATGATAGATTAAGATGATGATATTTATGGGATGATGTTGACATGTGAGAATCAAAGATGACTTGATAGAAGTCTGGAATAAGACAAGATAGTTACCCAATATGGATGTGAATATGTTATTTTATGTGTATGTTTCCTAATATCAACTTATAGATATATGCATACGAGCTTGAGGATATAAAGGAATGAGATATATACAATGGTTTAAGAGTTTCTTACATGTATATATATATAATCTGTTGAGTACTTTGTATAAAGTGAAATTGATTAGAAAAGGAATACAAACAATTCAATATAGGTCAAAAGTCTAGAAGGACTATGAATGTTGAGCACTAGAAATTATTAATTGGTGACCACATATTCTTGAAGGACTCACCAATGAAAGGGATAATGAGGTTGGAAAGAAGGAAAAAGTTAAGTTCTAGTATATAGACTCTTTTGAAAACTTGAACAAAATAGACATAGTAGTACATTGCCTAACCTTGCCATTAAAATTAAGTAACGTGGATATAGAATTTCTTGCATCAATGCTAAGGAAGTACCTATTAAATTTTTATTATGTTACCTAATTCCAAAATTGGACAAGAATTTGGCTTAATTATGAGTAAAAACTCGATGTCTATTGTTGATCGACAAGTAAAAAACTTATGGATAAACGAAATCCCTATGGTTAAGTTATATGGCAAAATCACTCAAATGAAGAGACATATTAAAAAATAAAGATGATTTACAGAAAAGATATCCTCAATTATTTGAATAATAAGGTTGGTAACTCTGAATTATACCTTGATTTCATTCCCTACATGTGGTAGAATGGGTTGAAATTCGGAGACCGAATTTCTTAAGGGGGGAGAATGTAATATCCCGTAATTTTTATTTTTAAATGATAGTGTTTTTCTATAACCAAATATATTTTTATTTGTTTAAAAATGATTATGTTTTGCTAAAAGTATGTATACTTTTAATTAAAATAATTATATTGGCCTCTAATAAATTTTTGTTTTATTTTTAGAAATATTTTTTCTTTTATTATACATAAAGATATTTATTTTGTGATTTGTTTTATTAAAATTTTATCGAGAAAAATCATAATTTGATATTGCAACTAAAGTTTTGCAATAATGTAAATTTTTAGAAATTTTTTAGATATTTTAAAATGAAAAAAAAAATTTATATGAATATATATAAAATAAAATCATATTATTCAATTATTAAATAATTATTATTATAATAAAAAAATAAAAGAGAAAAGGGGAAGTGGGAGACCGAACGGAGACGAAAATCGAACTCTGCCAAATTGATGAATAGTATAAATAGTAACTTTCATTTTTCTCTCTCAATTTGGAGTGTCTATTGGCTTCCGATTTCAAAACTAAGGGTATCGCTGGATTTAAAATGGAGAATACTACGAATTTGACTGAACAATTTTTCAAATCAGCCGTTGAATTGCCGCAGATTGAAAGTAGAAAATCTTGAAAAAAGGTAAGTTTTGAAACTCTTACTTAGAGACCTTAAATTGGAAATCTGACACCGTAGATTGATTCTGGAGTTAGATAAACCTAAGGATATGAAATTTTTCAGCTATTTGACAACTTTTTGTTCTTGGTGAATAGTATTTTTCAGCGATGAATACTGATTTCTAGGGGTGAATAGTGATTTTGCCACGTGAATGGTATTTTTTGGCCATGAACAGTGACCAAGTTTTCGGAGTCATTTTCTTAATTTTTGGACTCTCCGAACACGTTTTTGAAGTCTGTTTAGTCAAATGTGGATTGAAAAAGTTCATTTTTGGGCTATCTAATCTGGAGCCCTTACCTTGTGAGTAGATGATTCTTCCTATGATTTGTCCTATACCCTTCTTGATCTTTAAGCATGTATTTGATTATGTTTATGAGATATTTACACTTTTATATGTTTCTGAAATACATTAAAATTATTTGAATTGCTTACAATTTGGAATATAGTTCAAAAAGAGTATAGTTTTAAAAATGGATTTCTGAACTCATAGTGTATTTGATTTCACATGTATTTCTCATTAAATGATAAAGTGAATATTTATGCATGTGGCATTATTTATAAAGTTATATGATTGCCTCGAGAAATGGCATGTACATGTGATAAACCCTGAATGGAGAATTTATGACAGATGAATCTGTACTAAAACTGAAAGTCTGCATTATATTGAAAAGTTTATACTGGATTATATGGCATATGTGCAGATGATATTTTCTGTGGAGGAATCCTATTGGAAACATTGTCTGCTAACAGCAGGTGATGTTAGCCTTGGTGCACCTTGACAACTCAGCTAGTAGGAAGTGGTGCTAGCCTCATGTGTCGGCCAACACACGGGATATGATATGTGAAAGAGAGTGAGATGTCTCATCTATGGACGAGATGCCAATTATATGATATGTGATTTGTCTTCCCTTGCTATGTGCTTGGGAAATACTCATATTAGAGTCCATTCGTGTGTCTTCTTGAATGGTGGTAGGACAAACCTCAGTGGGATGCTGAGTTTAGACAAATCCTACACCAACAAAGTACGGAAGGGCCTGAACTCTGATATGGGATTCTCTTAATGTTTTCTTGGGAAAGGTTTTGATGCATTACAATATTTGAATAATGATCATACCGTATTGCATATGATTTTGAATATTTGAATGTGATATGAATTGAGAATATTTGAAATGCGGATCCCATATGAATATACTTCTGAACTGTATTTTAGGTGACAAATTTTAAAATATGAGTATATCCATATGTTGACCGAAGAGGTAATAGGAGGTTTTATCCTGCTTACTGAGTTGTCAAACTCACTACACGATATTTATATGTTTTTCATATAAAGTTATAGAGTTTGGTTCTTCCCCTTCCAAAAGATGACCAACTAGATGACATGATCTCTGGGTGAGCCTACTTTGTTTCCATGGCTCATAGATTTTGATTTATATTATATTTGTACTTTAAAATATGCTCTGAATGCCACAGGCAAAAATCCTGCTTCTGCTGTACTTTGATGTTTATAGATTTAGTATATATATATATAAATACATATCTGTAAAAGAGTGTATTATACATGTTATGAAAAATATATGATCGTAAAGTATGTGTTTCACATACTCTAAAATTAAGCGCGTGACACTTTTACTATCCAGATAACTGAGTATTGCTAACTTGGCTCATAAGCTTATTTTTGGTATTTTTTACCACTTAATGCACATTTCAATTGATTGTGACAATGACTTCCAGATCCAAACAAAGGCAGCAATTGCTATATGAATTGGTCTAATCACGTGCTAGTAGAATATACCAAACAATAGAAAGAAATCTAGTCTTCAATATTCGTTTTGTAACAGATAAAATTTCAAAAAATTCCTAAAATTTTGACCATGCATTTAAAGAGAGTTTAGTCTGCATATAAGATCAAATAGAGTACTTTCATGGTTTGAATTTTAAATTTAATGTTCTAACTTTTAATTTAAATATTTAAAAGTAAAAAGTAAAAATTTAAATGAAGGAAATATAATCCAGGAGAGAAGCGTATCCTGAAGATTTAGTAGTTAGACCAAACTTTGTATGACAGATGATCATTTGTGAGGATATTAACATGAAAATTAAATGACAGTGAAAAAATTCTGCCAGTAATATTGTTATCTTCCTAAACTCTTTCTTTTATTTTTCTTGGATAGGCCAAGAATTGTAAAGTAAATGTAACTTGAGCATTGGGTTTGTTTATTTTAGTAACTCTCTCTTTCTCTCTCATAGAATAAATTTTTTATTAGAGTCTGTAAATGACTATAAATAGAGAATGTAATTGAAAGAGAGACTTCAATTTGGGTGAAACGCAAATCAAAAGAGAACAACACCATCATCTTTTGACTAAGAAGAAAAAAGGCACCCCACGAGCAGAGAGGTAATAATCACTTATGGAAGCATTTTCTTAATGTTTGATGGAATTTTTGTGTTTAATATACTGCTACGTAAGATATTTGGTGTAATTTAAAATATTAAAGTATTATAAGATGATATTATTATTTTTATCTTTTTTTTAATCTTTCACAAAATAGTAATTGCATCTTAAACATAATACCTTGGTATATCAAGGATTGTGAGATATATCAACTCAATCTGGGAAAGAGAAAGTTGGACGAATGATGCAGCAAACAGGGGAGAAGGTGAATTGAAGCTGTGAAACAAACCTTTAGCATGGCTCAGAATGATGAAAACAGTCAGAAGAGAATATTACTTAATCTCAATTATCCAGACCAGAATAATAAAGAAGCTTGCTGCTCATGTTTGCTTGTGTACCTTGGACAGACTCAGCTTGTTTAAAATCTCTTAAGATTTTACATCAAGTTGTCAAACAACAATGTATACCCAAACATAGAATGTGAAATCAAATTTTCTCTATCCAAGTAAGAATCTGAAATATGTAAACAAAGAAGAAAACTAATCAAAATTTTACTGTTAATCAAGCTTTCTCCTCTGAAGATGCAGAAGAATCAAATGCGGCCAAGTAAAAAACCAAATGTGCAATAGAAGAAGGGGGTGGACAGTGAACGCAAAAGAAGGATGCGAAGAAGAGCAAACAAAACGCGAAGGAGAAGAACTAAATGGGGCAGCGCGAAGGTGCTGTGTTTCGTGAGAAATGGGGGTCTAATTGTAAAAGGGTTGGAATGTGTTAAGGAGTATAAGGAATTGCTTTCCATCTCCTTTTTTTTTTTTTTTCTATTCCTCCCTACCAAACCTGTAGTTAGTATACATTGTTTTTGAAGCTATAAAAGGTATTTTGGGTAACTTCCCTAAACATCACTGCACATAGGAATTAACTTTTATTCACAATAGGTAAGTAAATTGTTGTAAAATTTTACTGGCAATAGAAAAGGTAGGGTGATGTAAACCCCTGATATGAACTTCACCAAGAGTAGTGAGACCCAGAATCAATATGGGATTCGATTAGAAGGATCGTGTTCTAATCAGATTTATAACAAAATAAATTAAAAATAAAATAACTTTAACCCGTTATCTATAAAGAGATAAGAACCAAAGGCATAAGAAAATATTACAGAAGCCACACTCAAAAAAGAGGAAGAAGATTGTGAGTGATAAGTTTTGCTTGAACGCCACAAGATAAATCTTGATAAGTTTAGAAAAGTTCTTTAAAGAATCAAAGAGAAAACACTATCAATAATATAAATGATAATATGAATTATTCATGAGCATACATGCCTATTTATAGACCAATAACCTAAACAAACAAAGAAAAGTAATAGAAAAGTCCTATAGTGTAAGGAAACCTAGAAATAAGAAACTCCTAGAGAGTTTAGGAAAAACTATTCTAATCAGACAAGGAAACCATCAAATACTAAACTTGAAACTCCTAGAGAGTTTAGGAAAAACTGTTCTAGTCAAATAAGGAAACCATCAAATACTAAACTTTCCTAGTCAAATAAAGTAAAATAAATCAGAAAAAAAAAAAAAAACATAACCTAAATTGGACCATAAAATAACTCATTAATTTTGAACCTATATTCAATCTTCAGGCTTAAATCTTCTTGTACTTTAGGTTCATATTTAAATTGGCTGATTTTGGCCCATATTTAAATGAGTTTTAATGACATAGACCAGTTTTCACTCTTCTTTTGCAGTAACGCAAGTATCTCCTTGATGGGCCTCTAAGATTACACTATTAAGTGTTTTTTTAAATATTTTAACCCAAACTCTTGTGATAAGTCCAACTGAGACTTGAAGCGGGTCCGTATTCCATTTCTGTTTGTCAGCCCTAGCCATGATCTCATCGTAAGGTGTCCTAATCTGTTGTGCCATCACAAATAAGAGTCCAAACTTGATTTAATAGTAGAGTTGACCTCCATCTCACTACAAAAAAAGGACCAACTTTGAGGGCCAGTCCTGTTGAAAAATCTTTAAATAACCGTCAAAAATAGAATTTTCAACAATATAACTGTTGAAACCCGTCAACAAAAATATTATCAAAAATTATTTCTTCGACAATTAGTGGTCGTTGACAATTAATGGCCGTTGAAAATAAATAAGTATATTTATTTTCAACAATCTCTTATAACATATTTTGACAATTGATAGTTATTGAAAATGAACTGATAACTATCATTTTTTAGAGTATATTTAAAAATAAAATAAAATCATGAATCATATTGTCAAAATTCAAAATTTCTCATTAACAAATGTCATCTCTACTAAATAATTATTGATAACTAGTTATGTGTTCATTACAAAAAGTTACATCTCAACTAGAGATTCTTCAAGTTCATACCAATACTTGCAAAAAGATAACCAAAATGTGAAAAGCCTTTACAATTTGTCTTCAACATATTGTCTAAAAAAACATAATCAAAAAATGGAAGGCTTTTCATTTTAGTCTTCTTCAACCTGAAAAATAAATCAAATGAAAGAAATACATCAATCCAAGTCAAAAGTCATGTGGTAAAGCTAAATTAATTAGAATATGAAAAACAAAAACACCAAGACAATGCCCTGTGATATATATATATATATATATATATATATATATATATATATATATATATATATATATATATATATATCCATGTCTCTTCTTTTTACTTAAATAAATATATGACTAGAGGTTCTTCAAATTCATACCAATACTTGCAAAAAGATAACCGAAAAGTGAAAAATCTTTACAATTTGTCTTCAACATATTGTCCAAAAAACATAACCAAAAAATGGAAGGCTTTTCATCTTAGTCTTCTTCAACCTGAAAAATAAATCAAATGAAAAAAATACACCAATCCAAGTCAAAAGTCCTGTGGTAAAGACCAATTAATTAGAAATATGAAAAACAAAAACACCAAAACAATGCCCTGTGACATATATATATATATATATATATATATATATATATATATATATATATATCCATGCCTCTTCATTTTACTTAAATAAATCTATAACTAGAAGTTTTTCAAGTTCATAACAATATTTGCAAAAAGATAATCGAAAGGTGAAAAGCCTTTACAATTTGTCTTCAACATATTGTCCAAAAAAACATAACAAAAAAATGGAAGACTTTTCATCTTAGTCTTCTTCAACCTAAAAAGTAAATCAAATGAAAGAAATACACTAAGTCCAAGTCAAAAGTCCTGTGCTAAAGATTAATTAATTAGAAATATGAAAAACAAAAACACCAAGACAATTCCCTGTGATATATGTATATATATATATATCCATGTCTCTTCCTTTTACTTAGATAAATCTATGACTAGTATGAATAAATATGATAAAACAAAGAGAACCAAACTTGACAAGTTCAAATTACAATTGTATTCATTGTCACTAAAATGATAATTAACCGCCATAGGTTTAATTTCTCTCTCTCACACACACACACACACATTCATTCTCATTCATTTCTCACACACACACACACACATTCATTCTCATTCATTTCTAAAGAGCCTTTTCATTCTCATTCATTTCTCACACACACACACACACACATTCATTCTCATTCATTTCTAAAGAGCCTTTTCATTCTCATTCATTTCTCACACACACACACACTGGTTTTCATTAGCCTACACACACACACACACACGCACGCACGCACGCACGCACGCACGCATGCACGCGCACACACACACGCACACACACACACAGGTTTTCATTCTCATTCATTTCTAAAGAGCCTACACACACACACACATTTCTCACACACACACACACTGGTTTTCATTCTCATTCATTTCTAAAGAGCCTACACACACACACACACACACACACACACATTTCTCACACACACACACACAGGTTTTCATTCTCATTCATTTCTAAAGAGCCTACACACACACACACACACATTTCTCACACACACACACACTGGTTTTCATTCTCATTCATTTCTAAAGAGCGCACACACACACACACACTGGTTTTCATTCTCATTCATTTCTAAAGAGCCTATACACACACGCGCGCGCACCCACGCACACGCACACACGCACACACGTAACACACGCGCACGCGCGCACGCGCACGCGCACACGCACACACGCACACACGTAACACACACACACACACACACAGGTTTTCATTCTCATTCATTTCTAAAGAGCCTTTTCATTCTCATTCATTTCTCTCACACACACACACACATTCATTCTCATTCATTTCTAAAGAGCCTTTTCATTCTCATTCATTTCTCACACACACACACACACACATTCATTCTCATTCATTTCTAAAGAGCCTTTTCATTCTCATTCATTTCTCTCTCTCACACACACACACACACATTGGTTTTCATTCTCATTCATTTCTAAAGAGCCTTTTCATTCTCTCTCACACACACACACATTGGTTTTCATTCTCATTCATTTCTAAAGAGCCTTTTCATTCTCATCCATTTCTCTCTCTCTCTCTCTCTCTCTCTCTCTCTCTCTCTCTCTCTCTCTCACACACACACACACATACATTCTCATTCATTTCTGTTGAAGTCCGTTGAAGTCCCACATTGGCTAGATGTTGAAAGAATATGTTCCTTATAAGTAAAGGCAATCCTCCCTCTCTTGACTCGAGTTTTGGGAGTGGAGTTAGGCCCAATATTGCTAATATGGTATCAGAGTCGGGGTAAAATCCCGCTCACGTTTTTTGCGTCCTCTGTGTATCTCCTCTATCACAGAGAACACGCACGCAGGGAACGTCTTCTTCCTAGACACCCGACCGGACCAGCATATCCAAGTCTGTCACACGACCCTGGGAATCCAGAAGTGAACCCAGAGAAGCCCGACCAATCGCACAACAGTCACAGAGGCGCACACCATCCCGGCCAGACACCCTCCCAGACCAGCATCTCCAAGCCTGTCGCACGACCCTGGGCACCCAGACGAGAACCCAGAGAAACTCGACCAGTCGCACGACGCCTCACCCAGAGAAGCCCAACCAGCATTTCCGCGACCCACAGAAACCCAAGCCAGTCGCACAGCGTCCCCGACCAGCATTTTCGCGACCCACAGAAACCCAAGCCAGTCGCACAACGTCTTCACCCAGACCAGCATTTTTCACCTACACCTGCACCCGGCCTGGTAAACTCAGCTCCTTCGCCACGGATACCCAGCCTGGTAAACTCAGCCCAATCTTTAAGTATTCATGGCTGGAAGTCAAACTCGATGGCAAGCCGCAACTCATGGAAGACGGCTTTAACGGGAACGACCAGTCAGACTTCACCCGTGCATGATGGTCTCAACAATGGAAGATTTGAAAATCTGAAAACTCTTTGCTTATTGCTTGGTTGATTAATGCAATGGAACCAGTAATTAGAAAACCCTTTATATTTTTACCCACTGCTAATGATGTATGGGAGGCTGTCAAGGAAACATACTCCGATCTTGAAAATTCTTCTCAAATTTTTGAATTAAAATCAAAACTATGGAATGCAAAGCAGGGAAATCGGGATGTCACTACTTATTATAATGGGTTAATGACACTTTGGCAAGAGTTAGATTTATGTTATGACGATGATTGGAAATGTTCTGACAACAGTATCCGTTTTATGAAACGTCAAGAAAATGATCGGGTGTTTATGCTTTTATCCGGTTTGAACAAAGAGTTAGATGAGGTACGAGGTCGTATCTTAGGAAAGAATCCGTTGCCCACTATTAGAGAAGCATTCTCTGAAATTCGTCGAGAAGAAGCTCGACAGAGTGTTATGATGCACAAACACTCTCCTGTCTTAGAGGTGAAAAACTCGGATCTTTTTACCAGAAGTGCTCATGAGATAACCAAGAGAGATGGTAAAAGACCATGGTGTGATTATTGCAAACGTCTCGAACACTCTCGAGACACTTGCTGAAAAATTCATGGTAAGCCATCGAATCAGAAGAAGAAACCTGGAGGAGATGGGCGCACATTTCAAACTAGTGTATCTGATCAAGAGCAGCAATCATCCTCAGGTTCATTTCCTTTCACTAAAGGACAAATAGATCAACTGTACAAATTATTAGAATCTCAAAGGACTCCTTCCTGTTCTTTAACTCAAACAGGTAATTATTCTAAACTTGCCCTTCTAAGTGTTCACGTTGATCATATTTGGATCATAGATTCCGGTGTCACTGACCACATGACAGGTATATCTAGCCTTTTTTCGTCTTATAGTCCTTGTGCCGGGAATCAGAAAATAAAAATTGCCGATGGTTCTCTATCAGCTATTGCTGGCAGAAATTCTATCATTGTTTCTTCTTCTCTTACCCTGCATAATGTTCTTCATGTTCCTAACTTGTCTTGTAATCTGCTATCGGTTAGCAAACTTGTCAGTGATCTAAATTGCCAAACTAATTTCTTTCCCACTCATTGTGTTTTTCAGGAATTGACCTCGGGGAGGATGATTGGCAGTGCTAGACAACATGATGGTCTATATCTCCTTACTCCTGAATCAAAATTAAGTCAACCATCGCCGAGTACAAGTTCTAGTTCTTGCTTTCAATCTAATTCTATTTTTGATAAGAATGACATTATGTTATGGCATTTTAGGTTAGGGTATCCTAGCTTTCCTTATCTTAAACATCTGTTTCCTCATTTATTTTATAATAAAAGTGCATCTTCGTTTCAGTGTGAAATTTGTGAATTGGCCAAACATCACAGGACATCATTTCCATCACAATCATATAAACCTTCCAAACCATTTGCAATCATACATAGTGATGTGTGGGGTCCCAACAAGATAAGTACACCTACTAAAAAGAGATGGTTTATCACTTTTATAGATGACCATACTCGCTTATGTTGGGTATACTTATTAAAAGAGAAATCTGAAGCAGAACAAATTTTCAAAAACTTTTATTATATGGTGCAGACTCAATTTCAAACAAATATACAGATTTTTAGAAGTGATAATGGAAAGGAGTATTTTAATAAAATTTTGGAAAAAAATTTCTTAGAAAAAGGAATTGTTCATCAAAGTACTTGCATCGAAACACCTCAACAAAATGGAATTGCTGAACGGAAAAATAAACATTTGTTGGAGGTGGCTCGAGCTCTCCTTTTTTCTACTCATGTTCCCAAATATCTTTGGGGGGATGCAATTCTCACTGTTGCATATCTAATCAACAGAATGCCTTCCAAAGTTTTACAATTTCAAACTCCTTTTCATACATTTCTGCATTACTTTTCATTAGCTAGACTTTCAGCTGATTTGCCTCTAAAAATCTTTGGGTGTACTGCTTTTATCCATGACCACAAAAACGGTGGCAAACTTGAACCACGAGCTATCAAGTGTGTCTTCATAAGGTACTCCCCTAACCAAAAGGGTTACAAATGTTTTGACCCTATTTCAAAGAAAACCTATATTTCTATGGATATTACTTTCTTTGAACATCAACCATATTTCAATACAATTCATCTTCAGGGGGAGATCTTGACGGAAGATTCACTTGATTCCTCTAATGAGAATTTCTTTGAAGTTTTTCATTTACCAGAACACTCAGAATCATCTGTACCTACAGTAAATGACCGAGACTCATCCTTTGGACATCTATTAAACTCTTTGACAATCAATCTTTTGAACATGAGACACAAAATGAGGAACAATCTACTATGCCACAACATGAGAAAGACATGAAAAATGGAACTTGGAAAGGGCTGGTTTACATCAAAAGAAAAACAAGAGATGAGGCTGCATTTCAGCACTGTCATGATTCCAACTCGGGGGCAAATAAAGGTAACTACAACTCCTTGTCGGATAATCCATCCCTTGCATGTGATAAGCCTATTGCTCTTCGAAAAGGAGTTCGATCCTGTACCAAACATCCTATGTCTAACTTTGTTTCATATTCAAATCTGCCACCTTCATTTGCTGTTTTCACATCACAGTTATCTAGCATAGAGATTCTTAAAACTGTACAGGAGGCTCTTAAAGTTCCAAAGTGAAAGGAAGCTGTACTTGAGGAGATGAGAGCTCTTGAAAAGAACAATACCTGGAGTATCGAGGCCCTACCAATAGGAAAGAAGACAGTGGGTTGTAAATGGGTCTTCAATGTGAAGTACAATTCAGATGGTTCCATAGAAAGATACAAAGCCAAACTAGTGGCTAGAGGATTCACTCAGACATATGGAGTGGACTACTCTGAAACTTTTGCACCTGTTGCGAAATTAAATACAGTTCGAGTACTGCTATCTATCGCGGTTAATTCAGACTGGCCATTACAGCAATTAAATGTCAAAAATGCGTTCTTGAACAGTGATTTAGAGGAAGAAGTATTTATGGAGTGTCCCCCTGAATTTGAGGAAAAATTTCATCACAGAGTATGCAGATTAAAGAAATCCTTATATGGCCTCAAACAGTCCCCAAGGGCTTGATTTAAAAAATTTACTAAGTCAGTCAAACGACAAGGATACACTCAAGGTCAGACTGATCACACGTTGTTCTTCAAATTTTCTGCAGAAGGAAAAATCGCTGTATTAATTGTTTATGTTGATGATATCATTCTTACAGGAGATGATATGGCTGAAATGGATCGATTAAAAAGAAATCTTGCAATAAAATTTGAAATCAAGAACCTTGAAGCTCTTAAATATTTCCTTGGCATGGAAGTTGCTCGCTCTCGAAATGGAATAGTCATTTCTCAACGTAAATATATCCTTGACCTTTTGAAGGAAACAGGGATGAGTGGATACAAATCAGCCGAGACTCCTATTGACTCAAATGTAAAACTTTGGGAAAATGGGACTACACCTGTTGACACGGGAAGATATCAGAAGTTAGTTGGCAAGCTAATCTATCTCTCTCATACTAGACCCGACATTGCCTTTTCTGTTAGTTTGGTTAGTCAATTCATGCATGCTCCGTATGAAAAACATCTTGAGGCAATTTACCGGATCTTGAGATATCTAAAATCATCTCCTGGAAAGGGTTTATTCTTTAGAAAAACCAATCACAGGAATATTGAAGTCTTCACATATGCAGATTGGGCTGAATCAGTTACGGATAGAAAATCCACATCCGGATATTGTACCTTTGTTTGGGGCAATCTAGTTACTTGGAGGAGTAAGAAACAAAATGTAGTGGCCAAAAGCAGTGCAGAAGCTGAATTTCGAGCCATGGCTCAGGGTATATGTGAGGAGTTATGGGTTTATAGGATTCTCTGTGAACTTAAACAGACTATAGATCTTCATTTGAAACTATAATGTGATAACAAAGCTGCCATCAGCATTGCACACAATCCTGTTCAACATGACAGGACCAAACACGTTGAAGTTGACAGACATTTCATTAAAGAAAAATTGGAAGCTGAAACTATTTGCATGCCTTTTGTGCCCTCCAATCAACAAATAGCAGATATTCTTACCAAGAGACTCTCACGATCACAGTATGACTATTTGGTTACCAAGTTGGACATGTTTGATATCTATGCTCCAACTTGAGGGGGAGTGTGGAAATCTATTTATTTATTGTCTTTTATGCACTAAATCCCTGTTTTCCCTCTCCTGTTCCGGTAGTTCAGAATATTCCTCCTTTATTTGCTCCCTAATTTCAGGAGCCGCTCGTGTATTTATTTATGCACCTATGTTATGAATAATAATTATCAGGCAACCGGTTTATGTTGACATGGTATCAAAGCCTACTCCAGTTTCAATGTGATTCACCCGCAGATGTTCATGCCTGCAAACTTCACGCTCCAGATGTTCATTCCTGGGCGTGAGGGGGGTGTGTTGAAGTCCGTTGAAGTCCCACATTGGCTGGATGTTGAAAGAATATGTTCCTTATAAGTAAAGGCAATCCTCCCTCTCTTGACTCGAGTTTTGGGAGTGGAGTTAGGCTCAATATTTCTAATAATTTCTAAAGAGCCTTTTCATTCTCATTCATTTCTCTCTCTCTCTCTCACACACACACACTGGTTTTCATTCTCATTCATTTCTAAATAGCCTTCTTCTACTTGAGATGCAATGTTTCTAAATTGATCCTAACACACACACACACTGGTTTTCATTCTCATTCATTTCTAAATAGCCTTCTTCTACTTGAGATGCAATGTTTCTAAGTTGATCCTAACACACACACACACTGGTTTTCATTCTACTTGAGATGCAATATTTCTAAGTTGATCCTTGATCCACACACACACATTCTCATTCATTTCTAAGTTAATCCTGAGATGCAACACACACACACACTTGAGATGCAATGTTTCTAAGTTGATTTGATCCTAACACACACACACACTGGTTTTCACTTTTTGTGAAAAATAGTGTTGGTTGCTCCACACACACACACACACACACACACACTGGTTTTCACTTTTTGTGAAAAATAGTGTTGGCACACACACACATTCCTCAACTCTTTGTTGAACACTTTTTGATCTAGTAGTGTGAAAAATAGTGTTGGTTGCTCCACACACACACACACATATTACCTCTTCCTCAACTCTTTGTTGAACACTTTTTGATCTAGTAGTGTGAAAAATAGTGTTGGTTGCTCGATTAGTCTTGTTTTGATCACTCATTTTCTAAAACAATATGCATTAGAATTTTATGATAGTTATTGCATCATAAAAATACAAAACAAAATTTTAATACTAACCAGCCAGCTATCTGAATTCCACATGTTTACAAGAAACTCTCAATCTTCCTTTTCTACTTCTGGTGGCATATTAACACGAGCCTGTTCAGCATCTTCAAAAATATCGTAGTATTTCTTCTTCAAAAAATGGCGATGGTTCCTATATGATCTATTCATTTGTGCCCATACAAGTTCTTGGTGTCCTTCAACTTTAAAGTGAAGCTTCAAGAGATAATAAGCAAAAGAAAAGAAAATTAGACATCATATATAAGCCAATATAAATATGACAATAACATAAGCAAACCATATAAGTGTCTTAGGTTCAAAGTTATAACCATAACAAGGTTAAACAATTTGAGCTTTTTGTCTTGAGAAATTTCAGCCCATTCATTGACATTTAGTGGTGCATTCTCCACGTCTCTAACCAAAGTTGTGCATCTGGATTTGAATAAGTTAGAATTTGGACCCACACGACGGTTCATTCTCCATATGATGTCAAGTCTTCTTCCAGATGGCATCTTAGACAATTTAAGATTACGAGTAGGTCCTCGCCTCTTTGGCTGAATACCACTTGAAACTGTAATGTGAATACAAATTAAAGAAGTCCATAAAATTTATATAGTGGAAAGTAATATATTTTAAATAATATTATACTCACTATTGCTGCTTTCAATAACTTCTTTGTTATTACTAATTGTTCTCAAATTGGGTTACTTTCTAGAATGCTGAACTGATAATGTCTTTCCAACACCTTTATTTCCACTTGATCCAGGCTTTTGAACCCCTGCATTCTTCCTTAAACCAACACTAGCAACATTTTTTCCTATTCTAACCATGTTAAGCCAATCCTATAATGGTTAAATACAAAGATATGGTAAAAATTACATATAAATATCATATTAATGGATAGCAAACAGAATTTCATTCCAATATAAGAAAATAGATTCCTTCCTATATTCAAAATTTAAAAATATTGCACAAGCAGAAAATTATCAAAAAGAATGAATGTAGATTTAGTTTAAAACCTGATGGTCTATCAATATTTTGAGGCATGTGTTGGAATGGTTTTGGGTCCATAACTTCTATTGCTTCATCATCTTCAATATCTTCTACTATAGACATATCAAAATAATCTTGAGGTGCTGCCTTTACCACACACAATCAATTGGAATTATTTATATATTCAACGTAGAATACTTGGTTTGCTTGGCATGCTATTACAAATGGTTCATTTGTCTTTAATCTACAACCTATATTCACTGTCGTTATCCCATGTTCATCTACCTTTAAACCTCTACCATAGTTATCTACGTCCCACCACAAACACTTGAAGAGAACAATTTTATTATCTCCCATGTAAGCTAATTAAACAATGTCATTTATGACTCCATAATACTCCTTACCAGAATCTCCCATTACCACAATTCCACTTCCTTGTGTTTTTCTACGATCATCACATTCTTTTGTTCGAAACACAACCATTGACAAAGAAGCCTTTGTAACATATGGCTTCTCGTGTTGGACCACGAGCTAAATGAAAGAGCTGCTCTGTAACTTGATCACTTTCTTCATTGTATAATTGTGTAACCTACGTTCATATATAGAACTATATAATCTTTAAGAAAATGACACTTGCGTAATTTTCAAACCATCTAGGAAACTCTTGATTATGTTGTTGTTCAACATTCCTCGGATGTGCTTTTCAACTTCTAACTTGTGCTTCCTACACATACACAAATATATACATAAATTAAGATATAAATAAAGCTGAACTTTTAATTAAGTTAGTAATAATTGAAAATACTTACTCTATAAATGGAAGAGCTTCATCACAATTTTTGAGTACATAAAGATGAGTTTGCTTTAATTCTTCCAAACTTAATTTTTTTGACAATTTACTTTTCCTAGTAGGGCGGCCAACTTGCTTAAAAATATATAATCTATCCAAATTCTGACTTGAACCACCATCCCAATTTCATCCTAATTTATTGAACTTAGTCTCAATTCCATGGAAATATCTTGAACAAAACAATAAGCATTCATTTGCAATATAACCTTCTGCAATTGAACCTTTAGGATGAGCTCGAGTATGCACATAATCCTTCAAAGTGTGTAAATACCTATATAAACAAATGACATCTAAAAATTAAATACTCTGACTACACACCTAACTCATTAATGTTATAATTGATAAGTATAATCAATTTTAAATATTATAATGATATAAGATAATGAAATACCTTTCAATGGGGTACACCCAACAGTAGTGCACTAGTCCAGCAATTTTTGCTTCATTTGCCAAATGAATTGGTAAATGGACTATGACATCAAAGAATGATGGAGAAAATATAGTTTCAAGTTTACAAAGTGTATAAGCAATTTGAGTCTCAATCTCATTCAACTTCTCTATTGTCAAAACCTTATAACATAACTCTTTAAAGAAAGTGCATAACTCAATCAATGGATTACAGACATGTTCAGGTAATAGCCCACGCAATGCAAGTAGAAGAAAATACTCCATAATAACATGGCAGTCATGGTTCTTCAATTCAAAAATCTTTCGCTCATGAATATTCACACATCTTGCAACATTTGAATAATATCCATATGGAACTTTGATATTTTTCAAGAAATGACACAAAATCTTCTTTTCCTCACTATTAAGCAAGTAAATAGGACTAGATATGGTTAACTTATCTCCTTGTTGCATTGAATGGAGATCTTCTCTTATTCCCAAAAGTTGTAAATCTAACCGAGAATTCAAATTATCTTTTGTTTTGCCTAAAACACTCATTAATGTTCCCATAACATTCTCACAAACATTCTTTTCAATGTGCATTGGATCTAAATTGTGAGGTAATAACAAAGTTTTTCAATACGGCAACTGAAAAAATATTTTTTTTTTAAGCCAACCATTTCCAGCAGTATTTTCATTTCTCTTTCTTTTCTTCATAGATTTTCCAAGTACTAATCCCTTTAGATCATGAACTTGTTGAAGTACATCACACCCACGAAGTTGTTTAGGTGGATACCCAAGTTCTTTTGTACTATCAAATAAATTTTCTTCAAAGCGCCATCTATGCTTAATTGGTAAGAAACGACGATGTCCTAAAAAGTAATACTTTTTGCCATTAATTAAATACATAGATCAGATTTCCTTATGGCAAGAAGGACATGGCCCCTTTAGTGTTCCAACCAGACAAATTTCCATACGCTGGAAAGTCATTAATTGTCCATAAAATAGCAGCATGCATAAGAAAATTCTGCTTTCTAATTGCATAATATGTTTCTACACCCACTTCCCACAATTGTTTTAACTCATTAATCAATGGCTGTAGGTATACATCAATGTCATTTCCAGGACCTTTTGGCCCAAGAATAAGTAATGATAGTATCATAGGAGCCTTCATACAAATCCAAGGTGTTAAATTATAAGGAATTAACACCTTGGGTGCTTATGTTCCTATAAGGATTAAACCCATCACTAGCTAAACCAAATCTTACATTACGTGGCTCAAGAGCAAAGGATTCATGTGACTTATCAAACTCTATCCAAGCTTTTGAATTAGCTGGATGTCTTAGAACATCATAAATAACTCGCTTTTCATAATGCCATGTCATTTCAAATGCTATTTTTTAGACATATACAATCTATTCAACCTTGGAGTTAATGGAAAATAACGAAAAATCTTTTTAGGAATCTGTTTACTATTAGAATTTTCTTCATCTTTCCACCTAGAGGCCTTACAAATCAAACAATTTTCTATCTTCGAATGCTCATTCCAAAATAACATGCAATATTTCTCACATGCATCTATTTTCACATAATCTAAGCCAAGGTCTTTTATCATCTTCCTTGCTTCATAATAAGATTTTGGCAATTGCACACCCTTTGGAAATGCATCATTCAACAATTGGAGTAACATAGTAAATGATTTATTACTCCAACCACTAAGGCATTTTAGATGAAACAATTTCATCAAGAAAGATAGTTCAAAGAAGGTTTTTCATTTTGGATATAAAAGTTGTTCTAAATCATCTAATAATTTATAAAATGTGCTTGCATCTTCATTTGGCTCCTCTACCTCCCAATCTCCAAAATGATCAATTAACATGTCTTGAATAAATTCCCTATCTGACTCATCATTATCACTAAAAAATTGAGGTGAATCAGGTAACTCCTCCCCATGGTTATACCAAATAGTATAATTTTCAACTATTCCATAGCCTAGCAAATCGCCTTGAGTATCTTCACGATTTTTTTTCTACAATTATTGTATTTGACACAAGGGCAGAAAATCTTGTCTCTACTTGTGTGTCTAAAGGCAAAATTTAGAAACTGAATAACTCCTTCTCTATATTTAACCTTTGTTCTATTATTAATTTTCATCCGACTCTTATCCATTTGTATAGTGTAAGCTAAAGTCCTTCAAATATTGCACACAATTCATTCACGTATAAATACTTTTGAAGACAGAAATAAGAAAAGAAAATCCCCTAAAACAGAATTACACTATCACAGAGAAACAATAATGAGAAAATTACATAAGCATCGTCTTTGAAGAGTTCAGTTGAATATAATCAAAGTCAAGCCTTATGGTCCTCGAATCATTATGATGAAACAACATAGATTATCTAGGAAAGAAAATTTTTGAAGACAAGGACAACATACCTAGTGTATTAGAAACAAAATTGATAGTCATGAAGAAAATTTTTTTTAGGGATTTTTGGTACCAATAGTTTGAAATTAGAATCCAATACAAAATTGATATAAACAAATTGTAACCTATGTGAATGGAGAGTAAATTGCATTACATACCTTGCCCAAAACGAAGCAAAATGAAGAAGCAACGCTCGACAACTGGGAGAAGCAAAAACGAAGGATTTGGCCGAAAAAAGAAGCAACGCTAAAGCTAAGCGCCCAAAACGAAGGATTTAGCCGAAAAAGAAGCAAAATGATGAAAATCAGATTGTGGGTCTTTGATAGTCACGAAGAAGATAGAAAAAGAAGAGTCAAGAAGAAGCCATGAAGTGGAGCAGGCATTCGTGTGTGGTGGTCTGTGGGTCTAAGCACGATGGTGCTATGCGGAGGTGCTGAGTAGTGGTCACTGTGCGGTAAGCTACTCTTTGCGAGCAAAGTTGAAATGGGGCGAGGTTGTGCAGAGCAAAAAGGGGGCTGAAGAATTGGTATTTATGAGGGTGGGCTTGTGTTTGATGGTTGAATAAAAGAAAAGGTGTTGTATTTGGGATTGTTGAAAAAGAAAAAAAACATTTATTTTACTGGTAAAGCTATGCGCCCAAATTTTCATTATTGACAACAACAACAACAAAGCCTTTTCCCACTAGGTGGGGTCGGCTACATGGATCAAACGGCGCCATAGTGGCCTATCATGGATGAGATCAAAAAATAAGTTATTAACTATTAAATCATTTTTAATAGTTTCACTTATTGTTTTCTTTGGCCTCCCTCTACCTCTAATTATTGGACTATTCTCCATCCGATCAACTCTTCTCACTAGAGCTTCTGCAGATCTTCTTCACACATGGCCAAACCACCTTAAGCGAGTTTTAATCATCTTCTCGACAATAGGTGCTATCCCAACTTTCTCTCTAATGCACTCATTTCTAATCATATCTCTTCTGGTGTGTCCACACATCCAACGCAACATTCTCATCTCTGCAACGTTGAGTTTATCTTCATGTTGTCTTTTAACCGCCCAACATTCCGTACCATACAATATAGCAGGTCTTATAGCCGTACGGTAGAATTTTCCTTTAACTTTGAGCGGCACTTTTTTATCACAAATGACACTCGAAACTTTCCTCCATTTCATCCATCCAGCTTGAATCCTGTGGTTTACGTCCTCCTTTACTTCACCGTCATTTTGTATAATAGACCCAAGATATTTAAAACTTATAACTTGTTTTAATATATAGTCTCCAAGTTTCACGTCGACATTCGTATTTGTTCATCTCTTACTAAAACTACATTCCATATATTCTGTTTTATTTCTACTTATCCGGAAACCGTGTGTTTCTAAAACTTGTCTCCATGACTCTAACTTTATATTTATTTCCTCTTTCGATTCACCAACTAAGACTATATCATCTGCAAAAATAATGCATTGAGACCCCAACTCTTGTATATGTTCAGTAACTGCGTCCAAATTTTCATTATTGAAAAAGAAAAAAAAACATTTGGGATCTATTTTACCGCTAAAGCTGAGTGCCTAAATTTTTTATGCATTTTTCAACGGCTGTCAATATGTGTTGTATTTGCTACCTTTTTCAATAGTTATTAATGGATGTTGAAAATAACTTGTTGAAGTTGCTCCACTTTCTTGTAGTGTCTCTTGCGCCTTTGGTTGTAAGCTCAAATTCTCAAGAACGTACAAAACTTCTTTAAGCTTCGTGTGAAGCAAAGTAGCTTTGGTGTCTTGAGATTTTACACAACAATGAGAAGGAAGAAACTCGAAGAAAACCCCATTATCGCTTGACCAATATGATGAATTCTCAAACCTGAATCATCACCAATATGGATCTGATTAAGGCTAGAATATTGAGCTTTGGTGGCCAAGTTCTCTATCTCCACCATTACTAGGAAAATTATTAGTATAATTTGGTTTTTGAAAATTTGAACCATTACTAGAAAAAAGTTCCTTTGATTTGAGCTTCTCTGAGCCAAACTGAATTGTGCAAAATGTGCTGAAGAATCTAACACTTTCTTTGTTTTCTCCAACCTTTCTTCTTGAACTAGCAAGAGTGCCTCCACTTCATTGATGGAATAATATTCTTTTCTTGCAGTCCTTACAGTTATTAACACATCAAACTCATCTAATGAACCCTATAAATTCACCTCAATTTGATCATTTTCTTTCATGTGTGAACTAATAGAGGCCAACTAATCAACCTTTTTGATCTTTATATTGATTAACTGTCATATCTCCTTTCTTTGTGTTCCTTACACTACAAGAAAATCAGGATTTTGTGACGACTAAAATTGTCACAAAAAGTCGAAAAGTCGTCACGAAAGACCTTTGTGACGACTTTTAGTCGTCACCAACTCGTTACAAAAATAGCCGTTGCAAAATGTTTTTTGT
Source organism: Gleditsia sinensis (assembly GCA_037074535.1). NCBI lineage: Eukaryota > Viridiplantae > Streptophyta > Magnoliopsida > Fabales > Fabaceae > Gleditsia > Gleditsia sinensis. The sequence continues at coordinate 59,163,429 of CM073463.1, read as the reverse complement.
GACGACTTTTCAAGTCGTCATTGAAAGTATACAATCAAGATGAAAAAGGAAAGTGTTTCCAATTAAGCAAGCTAATATAAACTGAGAACACAAACATACATATAAATGCACGTGAGCAGGTATTTTCACAGTGTGCTGATGCATACCTTTTATCAAATACAAGCCATGACTATATATTCCACAACCCAAACACTCTTATATACACATGCACTCAACTAGCTAAGCCATGAACATGCCAGAAAATCAAACTTCTCAGTTTAAAAACAAAATAAAAATAAAAGTAAAACCTTTGGTCTCTTAGGAAGATCTTTTTCATCAACAAGAATTCATAGACCACAATCACTTGAAGATGCCAATAAAAGATGTATAATCAAAGAACTCATAAAATTTAGGCTAAACCATCAGCAAGACCCACATCATTTCTCATCATACATTCCCAAATTAAATTCTAAATCTATCAAATTATTACTAAACAAATTATCTAGCAACCACGTCATCAAATGCAGTGCAATGATATTCTCTCCTTCAAATCTCTGTTGAAGCATTTAGATTTATCTCTCTTAAATGCATGTTGTGAAAAAACTCCTAAAAAGTGAAGGAAAGAAAAGAAAAAAGAATGGCAAAAGAATATGTCCATTACTATGGTTTTTAATGCACAAACATGTCAATTGCCATTTTATCCAAAGACCAAGAGAACATATTCATAAGTAACAAGTTACTAAATTAGCAATAGCCTTTTACATTCCTGCATTTGTAGTCAAAATTTGCTTTTTACCACTATTCTAAAGTTTGCATAACTACAAGTTGAGAAATGAAAGTAAAACTTTATGGAAAGTTAAGAGATATAATAGGTTCAAATGCCCTTTTCAGCCCAGCTAGAAAGCATGCCTGGTCCAACTAGAAAGCATTCTCTTATTTACAAAAACCATTCTTCCATTCCTACGTTTAGAGTAGTTTAAGTTTTCTTTTTATTTTCAACAATCAGCAATGCCTTTTTGGGAACCAAGAACACGTCATAGATTCACATGCCCTTTTCAGCCCAAGTTGTGATTAATATAAAAGTATGAACATATTCAAATTGATTCTAAATATACATCTATATCATCTCCTAGAGACTTAGGTCCTGGAATAAGAAGTGTCATCATGAAATATGGTTGTTTCATGCATTTCCAAGGAGGCAAGTTATATGGTACAAAAACAACTGGCCAGATACTATAATTAGTACTAATATTTCCATATGGTTGGAAGCCATCACTTGCTAAACCCATCCTTACATTTTTAGGGTCAGCTGAAAAATTAGGGTATTGCTCATCAAATGATTTCCAAGCAATGGAGTCAGCTGGGTGCCTGAGCACACTATCATCCACATGTTCCTCCTTGTGCCACCTCATATTTTTAGCAGTGTGTCCTGCCATGTACAATCTTTGTAACCTAGGCTTTATTGGAAAAAAGCGAAGGACTTTGTGTGCTTCTTTTTTGCCTCTGTGTCCATTTGATTTCCATCTGGACAACTTGCATTTAGGACATGATTGTGCATTGGCATGTTCTTTTCTATATAGAATGCAACCATTCTTACATGCATCTATCTTTGTATAGTCTAAACCTAAATCTTGAACAATCTTCTTGACTTCATAGTAAGAATTAGGTACTTGGGCTCCATTTGGCAACACTTCTTTAAACAAGTCCAACAATATATATAGACTTATCGCTCCAATGATTAAGGCACTTCAGATTAAGTAGCCTAACAATGAATGACAACTTCGACACTTTGTCACAATTTGGATATAGACTTGTTTCAGCATCTTCCAGTAATTGGTAAAACTTCTTTGCATACACATTTGGCTCTTCGCTGTTTTCTATATTAGTATCCAACTCCTCTGTATTCACAACTCCATATGCATCAAATATCATCCCAGCTATGTCATCCTCCTCAACAATATTGCCTTCGTCAGGGGGATTTGAAGTCATCCCTAGAACTTCTCCATGAAGATCCCAGACCTTGGATGACTCCAAAAAACCATTCTTCAACAAATCAAACCGTACTTCACGATTCATTTTGAACACCACATTTCTACATTTTTTGCACAGACACCTAATTCTGCTTCCTATCCTTAATTCACTGTATGCCCACTGAAGAAAATGATCCACCCCTTGGATGTATATGGGATCAGCTCTATTCTTAACATTCAACCAACTTTTGTCCATAATATTGCCTACAAAATTTATTGGAGTGAATATGAGCAATTAGAGAAGAGAAAACAATATATTTGGACAAAGTAAAGAGTATGTGTATTGCTAGAATAGAATGAGATCATGTTGAAAAAAGTAGGAAAATTGATATCATGGTGGAATAAATTGATTATTAGAATGAGAACATATTAAACTAATAGACCGTAAGCAAATTCTTAGGGTTTAGGACATAGCAAGAGAAGAATAAATAGATACAATGCTAAGAACATGTCATTGGTAGCTGCACATCAATAAGCTACAGCCAACTAATCTCATCCTACTTCACAAAGTAAGTGATGGAACTCTTACTATTATAGGCTGCAAGGTACTCATGGCAGAAAAAGGCACCTATTGGGTGATAGAAACAGAGGCCCAACATGGAGATTTGGTCTCCATCACTAAGAGATTCTTAACTCTCCCTCTTTAGCTTCATAATAGTCTCTCTCTCTCTCTATATATATATATATGTGTCCCTTATCACATCCTTCATTCTAAGTACAAATTTCTTTCATAGGTGATACCTCTCTTAATGACATAACTACCAAAAGTTTTTGATATACTCATCAGAAGCCCCCTTGAGCTTCTCCCAGCTGGTCTTTACTACTTGGGTTTCATACCAAGGCACCCAACAACACAACTCTCTTACAACTATCAAATTCTTCAATATGCAACTCTCTAGGTCTCCACTACTTATGAGTATAGCCTTAATAGATTGAAATCCCATAAAAGAATGACAAATCTCCATGATATAAATTATCATAACAGAAAATAACAGAATGATCATTCCTTTTAATAAAATTTGAACTTGCTTTAAGATCTAAGTTCTATTAATAACAATAAGTAAGATGCAACTATGGGAATTATATACAACCTCTGATAGACAACAAGAAAAAGCAATAAATTTAAACCAGCAAATTATTTTTTGAAAGTTATAAATATATATAGAAACTAAAAGTAAAGGGTTGCATTAAATGGACTCGTAGCATATTGAAGAGTTACATGACCAAATGATCTGTCTAATAGCTTGGAAAGAACAAAAAGAGTGACTAGGTGTGGTTATGCATACTTCATAACAGCCCTGCAGACTGCTCGTGTTTGTGTGTGAGAGAGAGAGAGTAAGATTAAATAACATATTGAAGAGCTAATTTCCAAGACAATAACTTGCAGTCATGAGTTGAAGAGCCTTACATATACAGAAATATGGAGAAAAATAGATGCTCTGCAAAAGGGTTAACCTGATATAATATTGTTATCTATTTCTTGAAATTTTACTTGTTCTTCTTTCAAAATTTGGGTGTTTGATTCGAATTTATGAACATCTATTACACGACTATATTTATAGTATAGCCAACAGTACCTCGGTTTGTATTCTACCCTAATATGAAGCAAATCTATGTTCCTTTTCGAACCAGCATACCTCTTTGGGTTTCTTGGAGCCTTCTGAAAATGAAAGACTTTTGAGAGTTAATCAATCTTATTAGTATTGAACTATACTATGCAATATAGTAAATTCGTTTTTAGTAAGAAGGAAAAATATTGTAAAGTACTGAGGTTTACGAAATAACACCATAAAGGATTAATTGACAAAAGATAAGTTGGGATGTGTCCTTGTGGCTGTGAGATGAGAGAGATGATCCGTGAACAAAATAAAATCTACATTAATGAGATGATAAATAGATGCTAGGATGAGGAAGTGAAACTCTTCACATCTATGTAAGGATTTTATGTTCTAGACATTTCTCTTTCTATTATGTTCACCCATGAGCTTGGAGCTATTTTTCAAAGATCAACCAAATCAGAGAATTTTCTCTTTGATGTTACCTTCATGTGAGACTTAAGTTGATGTTTATCTAAATTCAATTTGTGCAATGCAGAATTCTTGTAAACATAACAGAGAATGAGTGTATGTGGCAGCTTATTAAAACCTCTCAAATATAATCCTAAAAAGATACCAACATGCTGCACAAAAACAATGGAACCTCCAATAAGAAATATATACATGCTGCTTTTCTTATCCTCCATAGCAAGTGCTAATTAAATGCATGAGTGTATGTGGTGGCTTATTAATATAGTGCCTAGCAGCATAATACTATCTAAGGTGATTTATTCTACTTTCCATATAATACTAATGACAATACGGGACCAATTTCCCTAAATTAAAAAGGTGATTCTCTCACATCAACCAGAAAAAGTGACACTGTCAATCAAAAAAGAAATAAATAAGCATCGTTGAAGAGTGTGATTAGTTGAAAGTCATAATAAAACCAGACTCTTGATTTCATTCAATTTAATGAAGAGGACAAGTTATCAAAGCAGACTTTTACTTAATATATGAAATATAAACTGTAGGTTGATGATTTACTTGCTTCCAATATGTATATCAGAAAATCAAACCAAAAATGCAAAATATTTTTCTTAAATATTAACACTTCAACTTCATTGCAATTAGCATTCATAAATAGGTAAAAATAAAGACTACAACCCAAAAGAGGATATAGTAGAAATATCCAACAACTTATATGACTACATCTGGTAACACATTTAACTTATCCAAAATTCTGGAAGCACCTAATCTCTAAACGTGAAACTTCTATCCACTGGAGGTGTCCTCAGTTACAACAAGAAGAAAAATAACATTAACGTAACTAATGCTATTTTACCCAGCAAGGATAAATGGAATACAGGCTCCCCTGCAATCTCATTGAATCAAAAGCAGAGATAAATTAATTAAAAAAAACTGAAAAGCCGTTTCGGACTATATCAAAATGCAAAGCACCATTTGTTCAAATAAAGAAACTCAAACTGAATAGAGAAATGTGGTCCAGAAAATACATTGAAATTGAATATTAATACATTTTTCACAAACTCACAATTAATCCACAAGTCATCTTTATCAACTAAACAGGGCTAAGAGACGAAATGCATTTGAAGACAGGGCTAAGAGACGAAGGAGAGGGAGATAGACGAAGACATGTTAGAAGCACTTCAAAGAGCATTTATCTGAGTGTAGGAAAGCAGAGAAGGAAAGACACGAAGCTCAAATGCATCAGTGGCCTAGCATTCACTCCAGCCCTAAATTAGCTCAAATGCAGAAAACAAAAACCAAAAACACCAATCCCAACCGGAAAATCAAAACCCCCAATCTAATTAAACGGAATGCAAACAATCGAAGGAGGATTAGAGTACCTTGATGCTTTAAGATGGATTCTCCAGTAATGTCCGCCACGACGCAGCAAATTCCAGCACCCACAAAGCTGCAGGTTCGAGCACTTCTCCCTGGAAATCGAGGCGAAGGAGAGATGGGGATTGAGAGGATGATTTCACCCACGAAGCTTCCGAGCACTTCTTCCTGGAACCGAGGTGAAGGAGAGGTAAGGATTGAGAGGTTTATTTCGGCTTTGCAAGGTGAAACAATAACACAAAAAATCTCGAGAAGGAAGAAGAACACTCGCCTGATTTAAGCGGGAGAGGAATTTTGGAGCCCGCGTGCCTGGAGTCAATTTATTTTCTGCTTCCTTTTGCCAGCCTTTTGCAGCGTGAGAATAAAGTAGACTTCATTTCCCTTTTTTTAATTATATGTTTTAATTTTATTATATGTTTTATTATATGTTTTAATCTCATATTTAATCACATTTATTATATGAGAAAGAAGCAGACTTCTTTTTCTTATTATATGTTTTAATCTTATATTTAATTTTTTAACAAAAATATCATAGACAAATAATTATTTTAAACTAATTCTTAAATTTTTAAAATATATTTTTTTTTAATTATTAAAAAAAAAATTTAAACAATTTTTTAACAATTTAAACTATAAAAATTTATTAAAATTTAATAATTTTTTTCTTTCAGTGACGACCAGATCGTCACTAAAAGATGTAAGTTAAAAAAAATTTGACTTTTAGTGACGACTTGATCGCACTAAAAGTAAATTTTTAATAACGATTTAAAAAATTATCACAAAAAGTATATATTTTGTGACGACATATCAAAGTCGTCACTGAAAGATTGTTTTTATGACCACTTTAAACAGTCGTCACTAAAAGTCTATCTTTTAGTGACGATTATTATAGGTCGTCTCTGAAAATATACCTTTCAGCAATGACCCCTATAATTCGTCACAAAAATTTATTTTTAATGACAATTTTTTTAGTCGTCACAAATTGCTACTTTTCTTATAATGTTAGTTGAAGCTTCAATTGCTTCACCTTGCGCAAGTTTGTGAAGCAAAAAAGATCACCAGTTTTTCCCAAATCCGATAAGAAAAATGGTACCCTACCATTCTGGTGAGCATTAAGTCAGCCGTAGAAAACAAAAGCCAAGACATCAACAATTTGTCTTGTCTTGTCTAGTCCATATATTCTTTGATGCATTTCTAGCAGCTTCATCTTCAGCATTTGCAAATTTGGCTGGTACAGCATGAGATCCAACCAAGAATTTCTCGAGTTCAAAGCCAACAGTTCTCGCCATTGCTTGTTTCCAGCTGATAAAATTCTCTTCATCCAACTTCACGGAAATCAGATGAAAGAAGGTTTGGGGAACGAATTTTGGGGCTTGACTATGAATTGCAAGAGTTGAGGAAGACTTGTTCTCCATCGAAGCAGGAGATGGCTCTAATACCATGCTACAGCTGCATCACAAGCAAGTCACAGTAGAAAGAAAAGGAAAGTTGCTTTGTTATTGATACAGGGGAAAAGTATATTACAAAATATTATAACTATATTCTGTTCAGAGGCTAGAAGCTGGAATATGTTATTAACAATTGTTCAGTTGGATTATTGTCCCCTAAACAATTTTGATGGTACTCCTAAACAATTTTGGGTTTGCATACCCCCGTTTTAAAGAAAAAGATATTTTAAAATTACATTTCAAAAATAAAATTTTGATGCTAACTACATTTGAAAACATTTTTGAAATATTTTTTTAATCTGCTATGCACATTATGCCTTGCACATAGTATGTTTTTGAAATATTTCTCCAAGGTATAATATATTGTTATATGATTCTATGAAAAGGTTAGCAATAAATTATAAATAGTATTTATGATTTTATATTAATACTTATGTTTCTGAAATATTAACGAAAGACATTATAAGAACAGTTTCAATTATAGCTAGTAACGTGGATAATTAAAGCCTTCATTTCAGTGAACGAATACCATTTTTGCCAAAATTAAGGGACAGTTTTTGGTGTAAATGAAATAGAACTGCCTTTCCCACTCATTTTTATCAAAACCATTTGACCTTAAAACTATTCCTTCTTACTATATTTGAACTTGATATATCCATGCTATATCTATCAAAATATTTCTGAAATTAAAAAACAAGTTACAACTTGAAAAAAGTATAGAATAGATAACCATTAATAATAAAATCAAAGACTTTTTTATTTTATTTTTTTAAATGTTTTAACAACCTGATAGTAAGTTATAAATTTATCAAATATAAGTTTTAACCATTACGTACTTAAACCCATACGAGTAAGTGTTAACATTTGTAACCTCCTATAATCATGGGGAGCCAAGGAATATGGAGTTGGTCAAGTCTCTCAAGAAATTGAGCTTTTCCACCACTAAATACATTTTGAAAATTTAATATTATTACTTAAAAATTATATTAAGAATTTCGAGGTAAATATAATGATTGGAGGCAGCTCAATCTCTTCAGGAATATTTTCTATAAAATTACTGGATGTAGTTTGACATGATCATAGTATTCTCTACTATAATTGAATGGCAATTAATGGCTTCCGCTCTTCTAACGTTTCTGAGCGATAATTAATGATTATATAAATACATATTAACGGACACACTTCATACCTGTCAAATCAACTCTATAATTCTTGAAGTATGGAAATCAACGTTATCTCAAGAGAAACCATCAATCCATCCTCACCCACTACAGATGAAAACAAGATCCTAAAGCTTTGTTTTTTTGATGTGTTTCAACTCAACAACTATTTTCCACTAATCCTGTTCTACCCAAACCCTAATAATGGCGTCCAAGAACCCACCCATATCCTCTCTGCTCAGTTGAAAAAATCTCTATCAGAGGCGCTAACCGTCTTCTACCCCCTAGCAGGCAGAAGATACGACCAATTCTCCATCATTTGCAACGATGAAGGTGCTCATTTTTTGGAAGCCATGGTGAATGCTTCCATGGCTGAGTTTCTGAAACCACCCAGATTAGAATTTCTTCACAAATTACTTCCGCCAGAGCCTAACAATATGCACCCACAACCACAAGCCTTGCCTCAGCTACTCATCCAAGTGAATATTTTCACTTGTGGTGGGGTAGCTCTTGGTTTGTGGAATCTCCACACCCTCTTGGACGCATGCTCTTGCAGCACCTTCTTGAAAACATGGGCTGCAATTTGCAGCCATGGGTCAAGGGAAGATAAAGAGATTTCATTATCACGGCCTGATTTTTCTTCTGCTTTCTCCTTCTTCCCTCCTAGAAATACCTCGGGTGTGCGTTCTGGTGTGTTGAACATCAACTCATCGGCCTCAAAGATAGAAGCAGAGTGCACTGTGAGAAGGTTCTTGTTCACTGCCAATGCCATTAATGGACTAAGAGGTGAAGCAAAAGACGATAATGATCATTACGAGAGCTCCAAAAATAACCCTACCCGTTATCAAGCACTGTCTTGTTTCATCTTCAAGCACATGAATATTGCCTGCAGAAAGAGATCAGCAGAAACCAGCATGCTTTCAGTGGTGCTGCATGTTGTGGACATGAGGAGGAGGATGGGTGAGCCTTTCACTGAAAACTCCATGGGAAACCTGCTGTGGCCAGCAGTGGTGCTCTATGACATGGTGGATGCAAACACTGATATCAAAGATTTGGTGAGAATTATGAGAGGGAAAATTGGGGATCTAACGGAGGAGTTGTTTCTGAAAGTTCGAAGTGATCTCAGTTTTCTTTGGAGCGATGAGTGTGCAGAGCTAATGCTTGAAGGAATAGAGGCAAAGAGGCCGATTACGTTTTTGTTCACTAGTTGGGGTGATATGGGTTTCAATGAGTTGGATTTTGGTTGGGGAATGCCTTTGTGGCTTGGTCATAGAGGGGATAATAGAAAAACAATTCCCAACACTGTTGTTCTCACAGAGACTAAGGAAGGAATAGAGGCATGGGTGACATTGGCAGAGCAATGCATGGCTATTCTGGACAAAGATTTGGACTTCCTTAGATTTGCTTTGCCTAATCCTATTGTTTCAAATATTTAGTTTTATATTACGGAAAATGGAATAATTGAAAGAAAAAAACGCTAGAGTAAAATGCCCCCTTTTTTTTTCAAAAGCCCTCTTTCCGAAGGGGAACAAATTATAGATGTTCTTGCATAATTTCCGGACTCCATGAGTATAATTTTTTTCATTTTTACCGTTATGTTGTACTAAAATGATAGGAACACCATCATTGGAGAAAAAAATTCAATAGAATTAGCATAAAAACATACTCTTGAGATAGCAATAATATAAAATAATATGTGAAGGGTGACATTGACAACGATTCCATCGTCAGATATTTTTGTTTTAACATGCATGCTATTCTTGTGGAAATTTGCCATATAAATACAGTGTAAAAGAATATTGTACAGACCAGTAGATGTTTTTGTAATACAATAAAATGATATTATGTTTTAAGGATTGAAATTACGTTAACACATGAACGTCTTTATGGAAGGAGAGAGATGCTGGAATAGAGATCTTACTGAACGTTTTTTCTTGACTGATGGAGCAAACGTTAATTGCAACATTTCTCTTGGAGTGAGAGAGTTGGATGGTGTTGGATTTGGTGTTGAATAGTTTGTTATATAATGTAGAAAATAAAGAGTTATTTAAAGATTTATAAATAAAAGTCCATTTACCATGTTAATTAATATATAATAATAATATATTAATGTAGTAATATTAATATATTATTACATAGATATTTAAAGGACTTGAACTTGTCTTTTAAATCTGCAAGGCGTTTTTATGAATAGATATATCTGATACTGTTTTATCTTAACAGATATAACTGTGAATTGAATTTAACAAATATTGGAGTTTTAGGATGTTTTGTTATATTTAGAAAGGGACTTGTCTCTTACTATCTTTTGTGTGTATAAGCAATATCTTTTTTATAAAAAAAAAAAAAAAGGGATTTTTCACTCCTCAAGACTTAACTAAATTTTTTTATTATTTCCTTACAACTTTAAAGAAAGATTGGAATTTAAAGAGTGTACTATTGTCAATCAAGCAAAAGACAGAACAATTAATAAGAAAAAAAATAGAATGAAATTCAAATTTTTGTTGCATCAGATTGCACATGGGTAATATGATTTGCTGTGACAGATGGAATGGTTCCATGATGGCAAAACCTAAATATTGGTGAGTGCCTATCATCTTTACTTGGATATGGATCAACAGAAATGCAAAAATCCATTACGTTATATTACCTATTTCTGATTTCTTCTGTTCGATACTATATGGGATCGGTGGTGGATATGGGTAATATCCAGATTTCTCAGTTTTAATGAAATCATGAAATTAGGTTATAGATGAAGACTAAATTAAACAGATGAACCACGCATGTCTTCCTTCTGTTATCTGGTTGCGTATTCAACTAATGTATTTGTTATTGGAAAAACAATTACTTTGGTGAGCAGAGACAATTAATCAATAAAAGACAAGTTTTCTTTTATTAAGCAAAAATTAATAATCTTTTATTGAAAAAATAGTTCTAATAACTGTCCTTGCATCTGAGTTTTAGTATGAAAGACGGTCCTGGTTTAATTCATCTTTTTTGAACTAATAAAATTCCAAAGAGTTCTAATGGGTTTAACGTGAATTGAAGTTTCAGATTTTATTTGAAAATTCTTTTAATTTTTGGGTTTTCTTTTGATAATGGAAGAAGCCAGTTTCATATTAATTACTTTGTGACTATTAACCGATTTTATATTATAGTTCTAAACCTTATTATGTTAATTCATGAAGTTTAATATTTAAGATATAAAGAAAGGCTTGGTGGAATCTTCTTGTCTGAGGCTTTAAATATTGACACAAGTTGACAATGATATATACACAAAAATTTTATATATACATATACATATACACATACGTGTGTGTGTGTATCTATCTATCTATCTATCTGTGTGTGTGTGTGTGTGTGTGTGTGGGTATGTATGTATATATATATCTAAAACGAATATGATTTAAACATATGATATTATACAGTAACATAGCATGTAACAAAAATTCAAATACATTTGAGAGTTATGTTCTCTACTTTGTACAAATCTTATTATCATAACTCTAATATAACCATAAGATGAAAACAGGGATTTTGCTGATAAATGGTGCACTTCTAGAGTAAAAATTCACAATACAAACAAATAATAAAATGAAGTCTACTGGAACAAAGTTAGACATACAAAAAACAACATAATAGTTTACTGCACCACTAAAGATGAATTAGACCTTATTTCTTTATCTAAAAAATATGAAAAATAAAGAATTGAGTTTTACAACTTAGTAACTAAATATTATACACTGTAATGGAATGGGACAAGCCAAATGTACAAGTTTTTCATAATAAACTTATAATACAAGAGAAAGAATTATATTAGAAAATATAAAATTATCAATAATAATCCAATAAAAATCAAGAATTTCATAATAAAAATATAAACAAAAAAAATTACAGTCATAAAATATAAATACTAACAAATAAAATTTAACAGAAATTAAATAAATCTAGATATTGCAATTTTTAATAATGAAAGAAAAATGGTTATTTTTAGAAAATTCAATAACTCCTAAGAAATTTTTTCACAATAAAAATAAAATAATTCAAATTAAACGTAGTTAAGAGGATTCCATATAACCATAAGTTCATAACATATCAAAGTGTTGCGGCCTTCTCTAACTCAGATAACCAATAATAATAATAAAACATGAGTTCTGAAATTTGCATTCAAAAATCTAAATATTATTTTGAATAGTCAATGTCAATAACAAGTTTCAAAACTCAACACTAATCCATATGATTCAAAACTTAGTACTTATTCAGATCATACCATTCAAAAATTAGTGAAGAGTATATAACAATCAATGCTTGTCCTGCATACTTAAGAGCTTTGAATTAAATGAAAGATATTTAAATAATATAATGTTACTTAACGAAAATTAGTACTTAATTTAGCAAAATAAAACAATTCAATAATTAATCCAATTCTAAAAATTTCAAAATAGTCACAATAGAATATGATATGTCGAATACAATAGAGGAATAAAGAAAATAGTAGAATAAAATATAGCAAGTATTATTTATTCACTAAACAAGAGTTATAGCATATGATTGGATATAGTAACTAAAATAGTGAATTGACTAACTTGTGTGAAGAATAGTAATATATTTACATGTTGTGTATAGCAAGTTAGGGCTTGATCTTAGTTTTTGGATTCTTTACTTTGTTGTTTTCTTAGTAATACTTAAAATTATTTGAAATTGAATCAATTTGAAAAGGGCTACTAGATAATCCAATGCTCTAGTGAAGGATATTGGAATAAAAGTTGAATTAGAAGTAACAATTTAGTGAAGTATTTGGTAACATTAATGTACTTAGAATTTTTCCATTTAAATTTATTTTATATCTCCTATGTTGCGCTTGCCATAGATTTATGTTGCTTTATTTCATTCTCTCAACATCTTTCTATTATTTGTCTAAATAGAAATTATTAGTCTTTGTAGTAGTACTTAATAATTTTAGTTAAATCTTTTTGTTGGTATGATCATCGACTCAGTCACTACGTGCACTTCTGTAGTTATAATAATATTACTCAACATTGGGGAACTTGACAGAAACTTTTCCAATTTTTTCTGACCAAGAAACATCTAGATCGCGTTCTTCTTGGGAGTCCATGGAGACATAGAACTAGTTGGCTTGTGCTAACTAGATTGGAATAATAAGGTATTTATAGAGGAAAATTTTGATAGAGTAAATGTGACCGTTTAGTTGTGGGTCTTCCTTCTCATTGTAGAACCAAAGCGATAGGGTTGAAGATGGGAGGTTAGGTTAGCAGAGCGTTGAAGGTTAAGAAATTTGGGTCAATAGGGGTTAATATTTCGTTTGTGAAGGTCAAAATTGAGATGAAGATAAATTAGCAAACTAAAGAAAGGAATCCAAATTGGAAATATAAAAGATGGTATTTACTGAGTAGAATTTATGTATGAAAAGTTCCCCTAGTTTTGCTACTATTGCAGGGGAATAGGCCATGAGGAAAGTATGTGCAAAAAGGCTATGGAGGATGAGAAGAATGGGTGTTAAGCTTCTAAGGGCTAGGGCCATGGTTTGTGCTTCTCATGTGGGAAAGAGATTGAAGGATAGGAGGAAAGAAGCAAAGGCTAAGAAGGAAATAGATTGTCACGGCCCCAAATGATGGAACACATGACCGGCACGGCATAAGGGTTTCCCCCTAGCCGTAAGCCTAACACATAGCATGCACAACCATTCAGCACACAATCCAGTACATAATAAATATAACTGGCCACATACGCCACATCCAATATCAGAAAATACTGTATATATATATATATTTCATGAATCCAACATCCTTGATTCAACTTGGCCCATGGCCTCATAGTACAAACATTATTGTAAAACGTAAAACCATTTTTCAAACAACACAAGAAGCGAGGATCCTGCCTGTATGTTCATGGAGATACACTAGACATACACTTAAACTATACAACTAATACAACTGAGTGCCCAAACTGGGGCTCACCAATACTATATTTAGCCTCCTATGGAGCTGTAGCTGGATCAGTGTTTCTTTGACTATCTGTGGGGAGAAAACAGAAGAGGGGTGAGATTACCACATCTCAGTGAATGGATAAATCATACTATAACATAAACAGGGCAAACTAAGCACGAGTGTTTCGCAATGAATTAAATAATTGAAATCAAGGTATAGAAAACATTAAACATCTAATCATAATTTATTGAAAGAATGCTAAACAGTTCACATGATAAAACGGAATTAAATCAATAACTGTAAGCAAATCAATTATGCATGGTAAATAATAAATGAAGATATTTATGCAATAACAATGATGAATGTGGTATTTTAAAAATATTTAATCTTTAAGAAAAATGCACTAATTTATTGGAGGTCTTTCCTAACAGATCTATCATCTATCCCAAGCACATAGCAAGGGTAAGGTAATCACTGTAGGCGTAGACATAAGTCCAGCCTAAATTTTCCCCAAGCACATAGCAATGGGTATGGCAATCACTGTAGGCATAGACATAAGTCTATCCTAAATTTTGTGTCTTAGGCTGTCATATGCCCGTCACAATATCCTAGGCCGAAGCCTTAACATGATCATGGTGCACCAGGGCTAGCACTACCTACGGCTAGCTAACAGTAATCTAAAAGGGTCCCTCCAATAGAAAACATGTGAAATATGCTATTCAAAGAGTTTAAAGTAAAACATTTCAATAACTTTACAATACAACTATAATTCTCCATCTAGCTCTTTTCATGCACAAAGTTTCGTTCTATAATATATCTCATCCATGAATTCCCATGGAGACCTTTACAATCATAAATTTTCCCTTTTAAACATAGATCGTCCATAGACGTCACATAGATGCTCATCATGCATTAAATCATTTCATGGCTAACTTAGTTCATTTCTATGACTAAGTTCGCATTTCTATAAATCTAGCTCAAATGGAGAATTAATAGTCTAGATGCTTGCCCTGCATACCTAGGGTTCAACTATGATTGAAATTTACAATTTCTAACATGGTTGGAACATATTGGTTTTCAAAGCAGTAAAACAATTTAACATACATTCCAACTAGTTAAAATCATACGAGAGAATTATAAATCAAATTCTTAAAACATGCGCTATAGTATGAAAAACCCACTCACCGTACTAGAAGTCCAACAACGAGAATTTCACCTCGTAGTGGCTCAATAACCTAGAAAACATAGACATAGCATGAAAATTAGAAAATTCTAAAATCACTATTCACGCCGGAAAACACTATTCACTCGCCGGAAAATACTATTCACTCGCCGGAAAATACTATTCATGCTGAAACCTAAAAACCCCATATTCGATTCTAAAGCTATCTACGGGAAGAATTTCGGTAAAAACAAAGCCTAAAACGCAATGGGACGAAATTTTACCTTTGGAGGTACTATTCACGCGATTTTCCGGCGACCTTCCGGCGACTTTCCGGCGAAATTGATCGGTGGGTTTTGAAGTACTCGTTGCCACGAGTCCAACGGTCCAGACGGTTCGTCAATCGGAGGTCCGTAACTCCAGATATGAGGGTTTGAAATTCGAAGGGGAAAAGGGAAAAAGGGGGGGCTGCGGGTTTTCTACTCTCTGCCTCTGGTACCCGTATGCACATATATGTGCTGCTACAGTAACTTTTTTTTTTTAATAATAATTATTAAGTAATTAATAATATGATTTTCTTTTATAAAATTCATATAAATTCCGTTTTTCATCATAAAATATCCCAAAAATTTCTAAAAATTTCCTTTCTCATAAATCTTTAGTTAAACTCTCACATCATAATTTTTCTTGATAAAAATAGTAATAAAACAAATTTCTAAACAAATATCTTTATTTATATTAAAAGAAAGAGTATTTCTAAAAATACCATAAAAATTCAATAGAAGCCGGTATAATTATGTTAAGCAACACAATACTTCTTTTACTTAAAAATCCACTTACTTTTAACAAATCATAATTATTTCTACATAATAAAAATATATTTGCTTATAGCGCGCCAAAAAATAACTTCTAATATTTTTTTTTCTATGTAATAAATATACATATTTTCTACGGTTCTTATCTCTATTGTCAAAATTATCTCTTTTATTTTAAATTTTCTTTTCATTAAATTTTACGGTTATTACATAGATAAAATGGCTGATACCTGTGAAGAAGCAAAGGAACTTATCTGCAGTGTCATGGCTAATATGGCTTCATTGTTTGTGGCTAAAAATAAGGTGAAAGAGGCAGGTATAATTGATGTTAGGAGTGGGGTTCATATAAAAAAAATTCCAACACGTGTTAAGGAAAGTGACAAACGTGGAGGTGCAGAAAAATGATGAAAAAGTTAGTGGGGCTCGAAGTTTGGTGGGCAAGGGCAATGTTATGGAACAAAAACCAAGAAAGGAGGCCATTCTGAGGAAAGCATTTAGGGAAAATAAAGAGAATAATTGTATAATACCAACAATTCAGCTAGGTGAGCAAGTGGGAGTTACATTATTATTACATGAGGAACTGTTTGTTAGAAATTTTTTGTGTGAAAACTATCATCTAAAACATAAGATCGTTCATGTTGAGTCACCAAAAAATAAAATATCCATAATGATTGATCGCTATTTAGAGTTGTATGGTTAGCCTTCTAGATCAACACATATTTACTAGAAAGCCTTTTAATTTTTATTTGTGACCAAAATCTAACTATGGAATATCAAAAAATAAAAATTGAAAATACACCTTAGGTCTCTACACATTAAAAACCTATTAGATATATTAAAGTTCAAATTACTAAAAACTTAGTTGATCACTTTTAATTAGACTTAATTTTATTTGACAATCTGCATAACATGATTATTTACATATAAGCCAAATGTTGGATTAGTGATCCAACAGTGGATGCAATGCATGAAAATAAATGTAATACCCAAGTTCACTTGAGCAAATTTGGGGGGAGGGAAGTAGAAATAATGGGTACAAAAAATGGAGATGGGAATAATGCAAATGCCAGTGGAACTAACAGTGCAGAAAAAATAAAATAAAAAGAAAACTGGAGTATTTTGGAGTTGAAGGTAATAGTTGGGACGAATGTATGGAAACCCATGTAGTGAAAAGAGGTAGGGAAACTAAAGGAATGATGATAGATTGTGATGAATCTTCTTAGGCAGTGGCTAGTCCCCAACCTTACCAAATGACATGAAATTCTTCATTTGAAACTATCGAGGGTTTAGGAACCCTCGCGCAATTTTTCACATGTCTTTTATTGAGGAAAAAAGATTCCACTGTGGTTGTTTTTATGAAACAAAATTAACGATGGGAGAATTACAGTCTTTAAGAAGAAAATTAAACTTTCATAATAGAGTAGAGGTGGCTTGTGTAGGTAAGAGAAGATGTTTGATGATGCTTTGAAATGAACAATTAAATTTGTCTCTAAAATTGTTTTTGTAATACCATATTGATATGGAGATAATTGATAGTTTTGTTAGGAGTTGGCATTTAACTAGTTTTTATGGAGAGTGGGTTACCCATTTGCACGTACTAGTAGTTGGGATACTTCAAAAGAGTTTGAACGAGGATAGTAATTTACCTTGGCATGTTGTGGGTGATTTCAATGAGATAGTATGGCTAAATGAGCAAATAAGTATTAACTAGACACTAGATGACAAAATTGTAGCTTTTAAAAATGCAATGAATTTTTAGTAGCTAAAGGATTTGGGCTTTGAAGGGCCCAAAATACATTTAGAGAAATTGTCGGGTTGTTATGGCTAATGTTCGAGTAAGTCTGGTTATTGCACAAATTCCCCAAATTAGATGAGTTTATTTTCGTAGACTTAGATATTTTATCTCCCTAGTGGCTCTTCAGATCATTCAACTTTAGTACTTGACACTCTACCTGTGTGTGTGCTAACCATACTTGTGGTAGAAAGGAGAAAAGCTTCAGGTTTGAAAATATATAAGAGGCATGAAGGTTTTGAAAATATAGTGGAAAGTAGTTGGTGCCTTTCTAATGAGTCCCACAATTTAGCAAAAACTTGTAACAATATCACTCAAATTCAGCATGCCTTAAGAGAGTTGAATTTGTGAATTTTAGAGAATAGATATATAGAAGAAGGACAAAACAGTATGTGAAAACCAAAAAATGAGAATTCACACACACACATTCATTACTGATAGTTGATAAATACTTCTACTAGAAAGACAAAAATCCTTAAACTCAGGGAGAGCCCTACTTCCTTTAACTTATCCTTTACCACTCTTACAACATACCTCTCCGAATAATCACTCCTTTTTACTTACTCATATTTACTACAATCATCATTACAATAAGTTCTTAACTTAGGAGTACCTAAACAAAGTCTTGACTTCAACACTCCTCCTTAAGGCTTTTCTTAGAGACTCCTAGTTTAACTCTCACTTCTATTAACCTTCTTATTACCAAAGGTTTGGTCATAATGTCAGCTAATTGTCGTTCTAAGCTGCAATGAATTAGTTGCACTTCTCCTTCTTTTTCAACATGTCTAATAGAATGAAATTTAATAATTATATGTTGTGTATGCTCATGCTGCATAGGAGTTTTGGTCATAGCAATAACATATTTGTTGTCTACTTGTATGATAGTCAGTTCAAGCTAGATTTGATGCAAGTCTCCCAAAACTTTCCTTAACCAAATGACTTGGTAGGTTGCTATCGAAGCTACTTTATACTCTGCTTCTGTAGTGGATTGAACAACCACTTCTTGCTTCCTTGAAACCCATGAAAATGCCCTTGATCACTATCAAAAAATCTATGTGGCTTTCCATTTTCTATTGTTGAATACCAAATTCTAGAGTCTTAGGTACCTTTAATATACCTCAAGACTCTTGTAGCTACTCCTAGGTGAACTTGACTATGAGATTGCATATACTTGGATAGTATACTTATAGCAAACATAATATCTAGTCTGGAAGCAATTAAATATAAGAGACTGCCCACTAAGCTTTTATATTGATTAGGATTAACATAACCACCATTTTCTAATCTTAACAACTTTGCATTTTGAGCAAAGGAGCAACAACTGACTTACACTTTTTCATTCTGAATTTCTTTAACAAATCAAGTGTCTACTTTCTCTGAGAAATAAAAATACATGTAGGTGATTGACTTATCTCCATCCTAAGAAAGTAAGCCATGAGTCCCAGGTTTGACATATAAAAAACAGCTTCAATTTCCTTCTTAAACTCTTAAACCAGTTCTGGATAACTTCCAACCACCAACATATCATCAACATATATAGATACAATCAATATTTCTTGAGTTTCAATTTTTTTGACATAAAGAGTAGCTTTATTTCCACTTTTAGTAAAGCTGCACATCATTAGATAAGAATCAACCTTCTTGTACCAGGCTTTAAGAGCTTGTTTTAGGCCACATAAGGCCTTTTGTAGCTTATAAACCTTGTGCTCCTTGTTTGAAATTCAAAATCCCTTTGGTTGTTCAACAAACAACTCCTCATACAGCTTACCATTTAAAAATACATACTTTACATCCAAATGATACACTTCTCATTTTGATTGAGCAACTAAGGCTAGTAGTAATATTATAGTTTCATGCCTAGCAACAAATCTGTCCAGAAGCTGCCAAGTGTATTTTTTTCAATCATATATATCTCCTCCTACATTTCCATTTTCCATTTTCCATTGTCCAAAACTATTTTGGAGGTCTGAATTAACCGCTCAGGATAGCTAGATTAACTCTTACATTTTTGTAGGAAAAAATCATCCTTTTCAACAAGATTCTTTTTCCAGTTCCAATTCAAGGATTCATCTATCACAACATCTTTACTTATAAGTATTTTCTGAATTTTCACATTGTAAATTCTATACCCCTTTGACATAGAAGAATAGTCAAGGCAAATTCCCACTTTAGCTTTTAATCCGACTTACTTCTCTTTACATATGGCATATGAACATAGCAAATTAAGCCAAATATTTTTTATATGCTTGGTTGTTGGTTCAACCCTGATCACACTTCAATTGAAATTTTCCTTTCTACTAATTTTTTAGGTATTTGGTTGAGTAGATACATAACTTTATAAATAGCTTCAACCCAAAAACTCAAGGGCAAGGTCTTCTCTACCATTATACTATTTTTCATTTCTACAACAGTTCTATTTTTTCTTTCAGATACATCATTTCATTGAGGTGAGTAGCTCACAGTCAACTAGTTATGCACAACAAACTCTGCATAAAAATTCTCAAATTCATGAGAAGTATATTCCTTTCCATTATCTGATCTTAAAGCCTTTCTTAAACACAGATAAAACATCCCCTTTTCTTCTTAAGAAATAAACCCAACACATCTTGCTACAGTCATCAATAACTTGTTTTGGTTTAAGGATTTACAGCTCATACGCCAACAAACATCAGTGTACACTAACTTTAGTTTTTCTTTAGCTCTGCAACTTGTATATTTGGGAAAGGCTTGCCTATGCATTTTTCCCAAATGACAAGTAGCACAAACATCCCTTGTCAATTGAATTTCAGGTAAGTCTCTGGTTTGACCCTTCTCTTGCATGTACCTTATAGAAGCCAAATTAAAATGTCCATGTCTCTTATGTCAAATGCTTGACTTATCCCCTTTCATATAATTCACTTTATTACCCTCAACATTGCAATTTAGAGGAAAAGCTTTATCAATCATAGTCATGTTAGCAACCAAGTGATTATGAGAATCTTAAATGCAGCAGGAACATCCCTTTAAATGACAGTGAGTATCCATTTACTAGCATTTGAGCTATACTTAATAGATTTTGAGCTAAACATGGTATAAATATCACGTCATGAATGTATATTGTACCTTTATTTGTGTTCACTGCAATCACACCTTTCCCTTCTGCATGAGCAACTTGTCCATTGCCAAGCTTCACTATTATTTTCATAGACTGATCAAGATCACCGAACAAGTGCTTATCCTTGGACATGTTATTGGTACAAGCATTATCTATGAACCAAGTTTGCATACTAGTGTTTTGATTTTCTTGAAAAGCCATAAATAGACTCGTTGTGTCTTTCTCCTTCTTCTTTATGAAGTTTGCTTAGTGTGAGGTATGGCCTTGTGATTGGTTTTGCCTAAACCTGCAATTCTTCTCTATATGGCCAAGTTTTTTATAGAATCGACATTCTATTAGAGGTTTCCCTTTATATCAACAGTCCTTTTTCCAAGTAATTGGTTCTTTGACAAATGTTACAAGGAGGAAATTTACCTTTCTTAGTAGACTCATTGGAACCCACAACACTTTTGCCTTTACTTCCTTTATCTAGTGAAGGTTTTTTTGAGTCTTTAGAAAGCCACTTCATTTTATGTTTAATTTGGAATTCCCTTTCTAAAACTTCTTCTTCCCTTCTTGTTCTCTGCTCTTATTCTTGTAACTTGCTGATTGGTTCAATAATGGTTAATGTCTTGAGGTCACAAGATTCTTCAATAGCTGAAATTTTTTACTTAAATCTTACTGGCAGACTTACCAAAATTTTATCTACCACCTTACTATCTTCGAAAGTTTCTCCAAACAACCTTATCTTTTTTACAAGCTCCATTGGCATGGAAGAATAATCCTTCACTGTTTCACCTTCCTTCATCCTTAATAATTCAAACTCTCTTTTTAAAGTTAAGAGTTCAACAACTTTTATCCTATCATTGCCTTCAAACTCCTCTCTTAATTTTTTCCATGCTTCCTTAGGAATTTCACAAACCATAATTCTGGTGAAGACATTCTCTGATAATGCAGAATGAATGCATGTGAGAGCCCTTGGTTTTTTAGCCTTCTGTTCTTCATAGTTCTTCAATTGAGCCATGGTGGGGTCTATTCCCAATGGTGAAAGATCAACTCCTACTTCCACTGTCTCCCACAAATTCAAAGACTTCATATATTCCTTCATCTTTATCACCCATATATAATAGTTTTCCCCAATAAACATTGGAGGTCCAATCCCTAGAAAATTATTGGAAGCCATCTTACTCTCTCTTGCAAAGTGTTTGATCTCTCACCTCCCAAGCACTTTGTATATTGTTTCTTCACACATAGATCCCTCAAGAAGAAAGCTCTGATACCATTTGTGAATTTTAGAGACCATAGGTATATAGAAGAAGGGCAAAAGAGTACATGAAAACCAAAAAATAAGAATTCACACACACACATTTAATAGTTGATATATACATATACAAGAAAGACAAAAATCCTTGAATTTAGGGAGAGTCATTTCCTTCAACTTACCCTTACCACTCTTACAACATACCTCTCCATAAAACAAGGACAATCACTCCTTTTTACTTACTCATATCTACTATAATCATCATTACAATAGGTTCCTAACTTAGGAGTTCCTAGAAAAAGTCTTGACTTCAACCAAATTTTTACTACTTTTGGTCTTGCTGGCCATCGTATATAAGGAATTCAAAAAGCTTTGAGTGATATCATGTGTCAATCTTGTATTGAAAGAACAAGAGAATGTATTACCAGCCTGGAGAACGAATTAAAGGAATTATTATCAAGAGAAGAAATGATGTGGAGGGAGTGATCAAGGGTGCAGTGGCTCTAATTATTTTAAGGAGCTGTCCACATCCGCAAACCCAACAGATATATGAGTGACATTTTGAATTGTGTGTCAAGCAGGGTAACTAATGAAATGAATAGTATCATGAATACCAATTTTACTCCTGAAGAGGTCTGAGATGCAGTGTTTCAAATAGGCCTTTCTAAGGCTCTAGGTATGGATGGCTTTACAGCTCTTTTTTATCTAAAAATTCTAGCATATTGTGGGAGCTTCTGTCACTGAAGCTATGCTTGATTTTTGTAATAATGGTACCTCCTTGAATGAGATAAATTTGACTCGAATTATTCTGTTTCCAAAGACTAACGAACTCATGCGTATGTCATAGTTTCGTCCCATTAGTCTATGCAACACTATTTATAAAATTATTGCAAAAATCTTAACTAATCGGCTTAAGATCACCCTTCCTATTGTCATTTAAGATAATCAAAGCGCTTTTGTTGTTGATTGCCACATTACAGATAACCTCGTTATTGCTTCAAAGCTTACCTATGCTTTGAAAAATAAATGTACAGGTTAAGAAGGCTACATGGCTCTAAAGCTTGACCTGAGCAAACTTGATAGGGTTGAGTGGACTTTTTGGAAAGCTATAATGTATAGATTGAGGTTTCAAGAGAGAAGGATAAACTTGATTATGGCTTGGGTGACATCAATGGCATTTAGATTATCTGTGAGTGGAGTGGATCTGGAGCTCTTTACCCCAAGTAAAGGCTTGCAATAGGGTGATCCCCAATCACCATGTTTCCTCATTTGCGCTCAAGGTTTTAGCACCATCATGAAGAAAGTAGAACATGACAACCTTCTACATGGGGTTAAGGTATGTCGTGAAGCGCCTTGTGTTTGCCATTTACTGTTTTCTAATGATAGTATTGTTTTCTTGAAAGCTTCTCTTGGAGATTGTCTTTGGTTTAGGAGAATTCTAGAAATTTATGAACAAGGGTTGAGTCAAAAAGTGAACAACAATAAGTCTCCCATCCTTTTTAACCCCAATTGCCTAGGATAGAAGAGAAATTATGAATTTACTTCATATTGAGGAAACAGCTTTTAGTGAAAAATATTTGGGTCTTCTAACAATGGTGGGGAGGAGTAAAAATGATTCTTTTAAATCAATCAAATATAGAGTATGGAAGAAAATTCAAGGGTGGAAAGAAAAGTTATTGAAAAAGGCTAGGAAGGAGGATATTAATTAAAGTGTTGACTAAAGCTATTCCAGCTTACTCAATGGGCTGCTTCCTCATCTCTAAAATCCTTTGCTGGGATTTAATCCAAGTCATGGCTAAATTCTTGGGGGGTTCTTAGAGGAAAATTTAAACATTCATTGGCTTAGTTGGACCGTTTAACCATTCCAAAACATATGGGTGACATTGGTTTTAGGAATCTTGAATGGTTTAATTTATCCCTCTTAGCAAAGCAAGGATGGGGATTGCTACAATATCCAGATTCACTTCTATACTCCATTTTAAAGGCACGGTATTCTTCTAGTGGAAATTTTTTAGAAGCACAGGTGTATCTTAGAGCTTCTCTCACTTGGAAAAGCATTCTGGATAGGCGTAACACATCTATTTGCAGTGACCCATGGATTCCTAGACAGTGAAATTTTAAGGCCACCCTTCTGAATGAAGATGTTGGTAGGTCCCTTCTACATAGGGACTACTAGACAAAAACAAAACGAAAGGAAAAGGAACAAAAGCTTCCTCTGCTGCACCACTTTTCGGTGCAATTAGTTGCAACTCCCAACCACCAACAATATTGGCCCATTTTGTCAACATTTTCAGCGTCTCTTTGCCTATAAATAGGCAAGGAAAGAAGGTTTACAAGCACCAAGCCAGGCAGAGTATAGAAGCAGCCTGAAAAGGAAGCTAAAGATAAAAAAAACCTCTTTAAAGAGAGAAAATAATAGAAGATAATTTTGAATAAATTTTAAAAAATAAATCTTAAGAGGTAAGTTACAAAATAACAAAAAAGTATTTTTAAAGTGTTATTAAGAAATATTTTAAGTATTATTAATTTGGTTAGATTTCAATCATACTTTATAGATTTATTTTTTAAAAAATAATAATTTTACTTACTATTTTCAGAGGGTGAAAGATTTATTAAGATTTAGTCTTAATTTTATTTGATTATTTTTATTTTGCAAATAATTTTGCTGACAGTAGCTGTTGCGCCCAACAGAAGATTCCCAGTATGAGCATAGGGTCAGTAAGCTTATGATCCAGGAGCCGAGAAGATGGAATAGGGAGCTCATTTACAACATTTTTGAGTTACCAGATGCTACAACATTTCTTTAAGCTCTCACTCAAATGACGATAAATGGGAAATGAGAATGGATTATTTTCTGCGAAGTGATAAAGTAGCTATGCATGAGCTATGGAGAGCAAAATATGGCACTGGAGATTTGCTGAGCCCGTGTGGTCCTAATATATTTGGAAATTATATGTCTATGTGGAGGAAAATTTGGAAGAACCCAATGCCCGATAAATATAAATATTTTATTTGGAGAGCCTGTAGAATTAATGCTGCACGGGCTGGTTAGGTCCAATGAACTCAGGCCACTTTGACAATTTTCAGGCTGCTGTCCCCAACCTGTTGCGGACCATTCAGAGACTTTCCTGGATGATGAGGAGTTGGAGTTATTCTGCTAAACAGCTTATGAAGTGTGGAATAAGCAAAATGAGCTTCTATTGAATGGAGGAAGTTTGGACATCAGCAATACCTGGAACAGAAGCTTGAAACTGTTAGCAAAGCTGAGACCTTGACGATGAAAGACCCTTACTGCTAAGAATCAAGCCAAAATGACGAAAGCCTTCAAAACCCTGGCTAAAGTGAATGGAGATGTCGTTGTCTTCACCACTGGAAGTGGAGCTATCGGTTGCATCTTCAAAGACCCAGAAGGATGTTTCATGGCTGGAGTTATAAGGAAAGTTATCTGTCGACTAGCTGAAGGCTTTAGCCGCATGTGAGGGACTAAGTTGGGCAAGAGAGTTAGGTCTCCAGCAAATGTTTGTTGAAGGTGATTCAAAGAGAGTTTTCAAATTCTCAGAAGATACAATTGAAGGATCAACTTATCTTGATGCTGTCATGCATGAGTTCTTCTTAATGTGTAATTCTTTTCTTTTTGTTATTCTCTCTTGGATTCATAGAGATGCCAGCAGAGTTGCCCATAATTGACACAATTGGGGAGAGATATTTAGTGTCTTTTTATTAAAGTGGAATTCCCACCACCTATTGTGGCTTCATCTATATATTTCTACTGATTTGCTTATATAATTACCCTCTTTCAATCAAAAATTAAAAAAATAGTTTAAGTACAATGTCAGTATGAAATGAATATCCTGCATTATGTATAATAGTTTAAGGACAATGTCAGAATGAAATGAGTAAGACCTTGTACATAGGGCATCTAAGGAATTGCCCACCGTAGTTTTTATGTCGTAGCTAATTAGTTTTAACATTCGGCTATAGTGGCATTTTGGACTACTTGTTTTCTTAATTTTTAACAAACCATTCTAGCACTCTTCTACATAAGGTCAATTGTGATGTTGTGATTCACCTACGTACCGTTTGTTACGCGAAAATGAATGGAAATCCACATTCCTATTCCATTAGCTCATCATATTCGATTGGCAGAGTCTACTTTATCACAAAATGGGATAGAATCAAGAGAGGTAATACTCATTACCTCTCAAAAATTACGGAAAAAATTAGAAAGGCGTGGGAATCAGAATTGAAAAACCCAAAATAACCCTGTCTTTTTTTTTTACTTTTTTCCGCTTTTTTACTTCAGCCCTGCATGCTTTTTTTTGCTTGCTTTTTACTTTCTTCAGCCTTCCATTTTCTCAAAAGCCTGGAGAAACATGTGAAAATGTATTCATTCCAATGCCCAAGATTCTCAAAAGCTGCATTAAAAAAAGAAGTAAATTAATTAACATCATTAATAACAAAATAGAATTTGAAATTATGAACAATATTGCAAATTAAGTTGATGTTGAATATTGATTGCAA
Source organism: Gleditsia sinensis (assembly GCA_037074535.1). Lineage (NCBI taxonomy): Eukaryota > Viridiplantae > Streptophyta > Magnoliopsida > Fabales > Fabaceae > Gleditsia > Gleditsia sinensis. Next base: position 59,136,839 of record CM073463.1, on the reverse strand, counting down.
ACTTTCACCTCCTGACATATTTTTGAATTTTATTAATATTTTTAATAAAAATAAATATTATTAATTATTTTTATATTTATATTATTTTTAAATAATTTTTTAAAATCAAATAATATTATTTTATTATTTTTATATTTGAAGGTTAATTTTATCTTTTTGTCAATTTTTTATTCCATTCCTACGTTATTTAAAGCATACTAAATGTAAGAAAGTAATAGAGATTCCATTCCTTTCTATCGCGTACCAAACATAATTTTTTTTTACAGCATTCCATTCCATTCCATTATATTCTCAATTTTTTTTTCCATTCTTTTTTTTGCCACCAACCAAATGATACCCTATAGAATGCTCACTCACCATCTTCCGTTCATAGCTAGAATGAGAATGGCAATGGGCAGCTCATATCTTTGAATTTCTCTTCATGTGATGAGAGGTTTTTGTGCAATTGAATTGGGGGTTCTATGTGATGAGGGGTTTTTGTGCAATTGTGTTTGAAGTTCAGTGTAACGAGGGAATTTTTTCCAATTAGGTTGGGGATTTTGTATGGATTTCCTCAGTGGGGCCTCGATGCTTTTGAGGGCTTATAGGTTGAATCTGTTTTGGGTAATAGTTTGGGACTGGGGAAAGAGGTGGGGAAAAACTGCATTTTAACGGACTGAATTGCGTAAATTCAAATACTAACTTGTGTAATGACAAAAATTCAAAGACTAAAATTCATTCACCTAATAAGTTTAGAGACCATTCTATGAGTTTAGTTAATTATTTTATGATACTTCTTTAGGTACATTTTTAAAAGTCACATATTTTTTAGCATCATAAGAGATGCTTTTAAAAGCAGTTGAAACTGCCATAAATTTCAAAAGTCTAAAAAAACCTTCCTAATTTAATTAAATTCCATATATAACCATATTGTAATCCCATCTTGATATCAAGAAGTATTTAATCATGTCCACTATTCTATTAATAGTATTATTTGAACGAATATTTGATGTATGAAAAAAGAGATGGAAATTTTTTAGAGATATGCTTAGCTACAATTATAAAAATACAAGTTATGATAGTCATTGCTATTATGGCATTGCCTGATTCCATCACGCAATTTGCTGCACATGATTGAAAATTCAACAAATATTCTAATTTAATGTTAAATTTGAGAATGATGAAAATAATTTATAAATTTGATTTAAATGTTTAAAATATTTTATTTTCTCTTTTCTAATTTTGTTGTATAGCAAAATAAAACTATTTTGGTTACATACCCATTGTTATCATTTTATATATTTACATCAATTTTTAAAAATTATTAAACATAATATCAATCAATTCTACTTTTATAAGCAACTTGTGAAAAAGTTTTACCAAACACTATTTTTTTTTCTTGCTTAAAACTTAGCTTTTCGGCAGCAGGACATTTCCAAATACATCCTTAAGTCTCGTTTAGTTCAAAGTTTAAAAATAAATGAAAAACAAATAAAAATAAAATAAAATACTGTGATTAAAATTATATTTAATACGACATAAAAATAATTGAATAAAAATTAAACAAAAAAGATAAAAATATTATTGAAAAATAATATTATTAAAATAATATTATTTTAACTTAAAAAATTATTTTAAATATTATAAATAAAAAATAAAATAAATTATTAGTTTTTTTGTTAAACAGTATTGAATTAAATTTTGCTAAACAGTATTAAAAATTTTAATTTAAATATATATTTTTTGAATTATAAAATAATTTATAAATAAATAAATAGTGAATGATATTTTAGTATTTTAGTTTTTTTTTTCTATTGCAATATTCACTTTCCACTCGTTTTTTAAAGTAATGTCAATTCCCTTGTAAGAGGCAATTAACATTTCGTAGAACCTATATTTTTCCCAAATTTCGAATTTTGTTAACTAAACAAGAGAATGGAATTTAAATTCTCATTATATCACTTAAATTTTATCTACTAAACGATACCTTAGTTAATTTTTTTTGGAAACAATCCATTGAAGATTTATCAAAAGTCTCATTCGTTTTCATCCTTCATAGACCTTCTTTTGAAAGCCTAGATAAATCTTTGTGGTCACAAAATCAAGCCTACCGATTGAAAACCTTTCTTAATTATCCAAAAACTAAAGAACAAATCAAGCTTTCTCTCAAAAATCTTCTATGTGAAATTAACAATTTCACTAAGCATCCAAAGTCCACTGCCTATACTTCTATTGGTCCCAGACAAAAAGAATTTCTCATGGGATAAAAAAGAATGGGAAGTATTATCAGATAATTATTATGGTGGTAATCATTCTAATTTTATGGCAGGAATACCAGTTTCCAAATCAATAAAATGAAAAACTCTGGCAGCAGAATCCTCATAATCAGAGCCCCAAGATATCTCTATGGATTCTCAAGACCCGAACGAAGAAGATAACTCTAACAAGCCCTGGTGGTACAATTTTTATGAAAATTTCAGTTCTAGCCTTAAGATATCCCTATGGATTCTCAAGACCCGAATGAAGAAGATAACTATAACAAGCTCTGGTGGTAGAATTTTTATGGAAGTTTTAGTTCTAGTGACTCAGACTACAGAAATTTGAACTTATTTACCACATAAGTGCAATATCCTAGATCAGTAGGCTGGCGATCAAGATCAGTATATCATGAACAAACACTTACTCCATTGCCAGGCTCTATAAATGCCTTAACCCAAGCAACCTTAGCTCAAGGCCAAATGCTTCATAAGTGTTTTATCATAATGTAAAGAACTTGACCTCTAGTCTGATCTCTATAGAGAATCGATATTTTTTTATGCACAGGATCCTCTAATGAGGCAAGTGCAGAGCATACTTATATTTTCATCTCAACTGAGAGTATCAAGAAAATATTATAGAGCTTTGGTTTTCAGGAAGAGAGAAAGTTTAGAAGGAGAGCATTTTTTGAAACATAAATGATTTTATTTATTGAACTCAACTTGGTTACAAAACTGATAGCTTGTGATATATATTTTCATAGGAGAACATAAGAAGACAAACACGCCGTAATTAATTTACATGAAGAATCACCCTAATTTTAATTATGATGAAGGTACATAACATGACTCATCACCTTTAAAGTACATGACTCATAAAAGTGTGGATAAGGCTTACATAAAAGAAAAATGACTAAGGATACTTCATATAGCATATTAAACATGTGAAAAACATAAGTGTGAGGTGGCAAGACAGGTAGAAGCTTTATCTTGAGTTCTAACTAGGAGATAGTTCAAATTTCTGTAGTTTGAGTCACTGAAACTAGCACTTCCATAAAATTTTTACCACCAGTGCATGTTAGAGTTATCTTGGGGCTTTGATTATGAGGATTCCACTGCTCGAGTTTTTCCCTTTGTTGATTTGGAAACTGGTATTCCTGCCATAAAATTAGAATGATTACCACCATAATAATTATCTGGTAATGCTTCCCATTCTTCTTGATCTCCCATGAGAAATTCTTCATGTCTGGGACCAATAGAAGTACAGGCAATGGACTTTGGAGGCTCAGTGAAATGGTTCACACAGAAGATTTTTTAGAGAAAGATTGATTTGTTCTTCATTTTTTGGATAATCAAGAAAGGTTTTCAATTGGTAGGCTTTATTTTGTGACCACAGAGATTTATCTGGACTTTCAAAATAGGGTCTACAAAGGATGAAAATAGATGATACTTTTGATAGATCTTCGATGGATTGTTTCCAAAGATTATAGTTACCAATAGTTTTCTAGAGTTCCCTTCTCTCTCCACCACATTAAAGGAGAAAACCATTCAAGAAATGTCCATAAGAGTGTATTCCCATTTTCAGGGTTATGGAGATGATGATACATGGACATGATTGGGAATTCAATAGATATGACATAAAGAACTGTGACACACCAAAGTTACCATAATTCTTCTTCAAAGAAAGGTTGTTAAGGTCTTATATGCCAAAGGATGAGAAATGGGTAGTCAAGATGAAATACAGACTTGAATGTGTTAAGCCCCTTTTTTATGAGAACTTTGTGGAGATAATGAAAGAGATTGTCTTTGGAAAAAGCTTTAATAGAGGCTGCTGTAGGTGGAATTTGTAATCCTAGAGGAAAACATTATTGGTTTCTAGTCTATTAAGACAAGTGAGAGGTAAAGGCTATGATAAAGGGAAAGATCAAAGTTGATGTGATAACTAGGATGAACTTTGGTCTTAAAAATAAGTCTGGGATGAGGTTGTTCCTTTTATATGATGGACGGTGAAGTTATATTTGGAAAACCAATCTTTCAATCTAAATAACTGAGGTTCTGGAAGAGCCTTATTTTTTAATTCTAGGACCTTCGAAAATCATAAGTTGTCCTTTTGAACTATGAAATGATTTCCTCTGAGATGGAAATCAAATTTTTGAATTCTATATTTTATTGCAAGAATCTCTTTGTAAATAGTGTGATAATGCTTTTTTGATTGTTTGAATTGTCCACTTGTATGTCCACAGTAATATTTTTTTCATTTATTTTTTTAATCAGTACTGCTCCCTAATAATAATCACTTGCGTTAATCTACAAGATTCTTTTCCTAGTGGTATGAATCTTGAGAGATTGTGGATTCTACGCTACCTTCTTTAAAGCTTGTACTGTTTTTTTTTGTTCATGTCCCCAAAGTGGAGGATTCTTTTTTAAAAGTTTGGACACCTGGCTTGTATGTCTTGAGGCTTGTGGAATAAAATCTTTGAGATTATTTATGATGCCTAAAAATTGTTGAACTTCCTTCCTGGTTAAGTTTTCATCAGGAAAAGTGAGTAACTCCTGTGTAATATGAGATCCTGGCAGGTAATTTCCTTGGAAAAAATGTATTCCCAAAAAATTAATTTGAGCTTGGGCCAGTTGACTTTTCCTTTCAAATACCAGAACGCCATATTTTTTGTGAGCTCAAAGAATTGAGTTAAGATAACTTGATGGGTCTAATCATCTTTTTAGAATAAGAGAATATCGTCAATGTAAACCAATGTACTGTCGAGTATGGACTCAAACATTCTAATCATGGATTTTTAGAATAATGATGGGGCTACTTTGAGACCATATGGAAGGACTATCCATTGGTATTGGGCATTTGGAATACAAAATATTATTTTGTATCAATCTTTAGGATCAAGACCAATTTTTCAAAATGCTGCTCAAATTTTGAATAAATTTGGGCATTTTTGAGATAGGTGAATAGAGAATTGATTTTTGGAAGGGGAAATTTATCATATTTCAAAAATGATTTAGAGGCTTGTAATTAATAACTAACCTCTTTTTTCCACAAATCTTTTCATATCTCTTTTCAACATAGAATGCTTGACATGCCCATTCTGATTTTGTGGGTTCAATGAGACTTTATTGTAAGAGTTGAGAGCATTCTTCCTTGGCCAATTGTAAATCTATAGGTGTCATTCCTGAATGAGTAGCCTTTGTAGGATTGATGTCTTCATTGAGTTTGGATGGGAGCTTAACAAAGAATTGTTCATTCTTCTATAAAGGACAAGGATGCTTAAATTGCATAGACTTTTAACAACTTTGCCTTGATGTCACATATGCTTCTGATGCATCTTGTAATGCAAACATTTTATAAAGTGTAGTATGTAACAACTCTATTTATGTAATAACATTTTTTTTCTATATTTGTAAAATTTCATGAAGTTATTTCCTCGTTACAACTTAACTCAAAATAATATTTATTTAATTTATACAATACTGAATTTACATACACATCATTAATTTACAAACATATGTACAAAACTTTAACATATACATAGTAACCCTAATCATCCACGTAGACTACTTCTGGGGACACTGGTGCAGGTGGCGGCACCTCCACCGAAATTTCAGTCACGTCTATTACATATATATCTGATATAATCGTTTTCATCCTATCTGACCTTATCTTACTAATCAGATCATAACTCCCTCATTTTAACTCCAATTTAGGTTATCTTGATGTCAATTTAAAGATAAAACTATTATCTAAAACTATTATGTTGAACAGTTTAGCCAAATATTAAATATTTTGGGTGATATTACTCCCTCAAGTGATAGGTTATTCCTTCTTGGGTAGGTTCTAACCTCTACTTACTAATCTATCCATATCTCTCTCATAAGAATTCCAAATTAAGTGATTCTAGTGGCTAAAATTCTGTGACACATATATCTATAATTTTTATGTTAACTAGTTATTTTAATTCCTTACAGAATATTCTCAAAAATTCAAATACAAACGTTTTTCTAACAGATTCTTCCCTGATTAATCATTTTCTAACCACTGCTTACTAATCGGACTATATCTACCTCATATGGACTCCAAATTGAGTGATTTCAGTGTCTAAAAATTTGTAAGACATATATCTATATTTTTCATGTTAACCATTTATTTTAATTACTTACTGATTCTTTCTAGAATTTTAAAAACAGAAGCATAAAATTTTGCCACTCATAGCCATACCTATACAGAACTATCTACACCAGCTTAAGTATTCAAACATACATCACATGCAAGATTAATATGTAACATGATATAGCAACATCTGTGACCAATCATCAAAGTTCTAAGATCAAAATCTTATATAAATGTTACAAATTTCAAAAAATTTTAAAAAGAAATATTGTTAAACCTACCTAAAGATCTCCCTATCTCACTTAATAAATTCGTTTTCTTATTTCCTCTTGAAGGAAGTAGCAAGATTCCTCCCTTTCCTTAGCTCTTCTAGCAGTTTAAATAAGAGAATGAGGGTGAGTTTTTGAACCCCAAGGATAAAGAAGAAAGATGGATTCAAGTGGAGATTAAGCTAACTTACCTTGATTAGTTAGTCCTCTATACTTCTCATTTTTCTTCATTCCTTTCTTCTTCCCTCTTTCTCTCCTTTCCTTACTTTACCTTGCTTATATTTTTCCTCTCCCTCACTTGGACGAAATTATAATGTTATAAGGGTGGGTTTTACTTAAATAGACTATCAAATAATTCATATTTCATGATCATGGGTCTACCTTATCACAATTAGGATGCACTTGGTTGATTTTTGGAAAACAAACAACTCATGTTATTGTCTTCCTCTTCCTTAGTCAAGATATACATAGGAAAAAGAGATTTGTATTTTGAAAATTATGATAATATGTTCTTAATACAAGGGACAAACTCCCTTTGATTTAGGGATTCATTTCTTTTTTCTTTTGTCTTAATTAAGTATGATAGGTTTGCCTTTTTAGGTGGTAAATTTTCAACTCTTGAATCTTCCTTGCTTAGCTGAAATTATTTATGTAGGATAAGGATGTTTTGTCATAATACTATGTATTATTACCAACTTGCTAAAATTATGAGTATAGAATATAGATATTTTGTCCTAATGCCATGTATTATCATACCACTTGCTAAAATTATGAATGTAGGATATCACACCATTTGCTGAATTTTTGTTTTAATGCCATGTAACATAATCTTTATTATTATTACACTATTATTTCATCACATGATTTATTTTATTTTATTTTTTCTTTTGGATTTGGGCTCATTTCTACCCATTTTCTTTGCTTTGGATAAAATTATACCTTTCTTGGAGGGCTTGGTCACATTTTCATAATTTTTAGGCTACCGGTCCAACTTTTATATCATAGTCTAAGTCTATGTTTTATTTCTTACTTAGGTTATCCAATGGGCTTGCTAGAAACTTATGTGAAGTGAAAAAACTCTATATAAAGTGTCCATAGGTGAAAGCCCAATTTATGGGTGAAGATGTTAAACTTAGAAATTTCTAACTTTTGAATTAGGAAAAATTACCCTAATCCAATCTTCTTAAAATTTCAAGACATTTACTTACTTCACAAAAATTTATCTTCCTTACCAAAGAATTTCGCCTATCTTTAGTATTTTATTTCTAATTTTTTCTATTAGGTTTTCTCGCTTTACTTGTTTCCTTAATGTTAGAAACATTTTCTATGCATACATATAAGGTGAAGAATTTCTAAGGATTATATTTCCTTAAATATCTAAAAATTGTCTAATAAATTTTATTTCCTTAATTAAATATTTGTGTATCTTTAAAGAAATAAAATTAGGGATATTACATTAAATATTTATGTACCTTTATTAATAAAAAAAAACAAAATTAAGGATGTTACATAGTATATGGCTTAAACTGTTGTTCATGTATAAGGCCATTAGGTAGAATTTGTAGATTCTTTGGTTGGCAATAAACATCCATGCTGATCACAATATCTCTATTAGAAAGATTAGTTCCTAATATTCTTGTCCATATGATGCAATCTGGGAAGATTTTTATACAACCTTATTTTTGGTAATAAGTTTGGTGCTGATGATCTTTTCGTCAACAGCTTTGAAAAATTCAACATGAGGCTTCCACTTGTCAATTAGGAGGATTATCAAATCCATCATGGTTCTTTGTGCTATAGTATCTATAAATGATATTTCCTTTATTGGCTTAGCAAATTTGGATAATAAAATCTGGACCTTTGCATGGAGTAGAGGAGTGGGTTTTGAGACTAAGACAAACTTTAAACATTCTAGTGTAGAAAAGACTAAAAGATAATATGAAATTTCTTCAGATTCTGAACATTCTGAATTACATTCCTGTGAATCTATTTCAAAAGAGTCAAAAAGAGTGAATGCAGTCTCATCATTCAACTCACTTTTTTTTGAAAAAGTGATTCTATATCTGCATCTTCATATTGGAGTATGGCATGAACATGTTGAAGCATTTTTATTGCCTTAGTGGACTTGTCAGGGAAATTTCTTGCAAAATGTCCTTCCTTTTTGCAAATATAACACTTGTTGAATTTCTTTCGTCTTCTTTTGGATTTCTTTTCGAAGAAATTGAAGAATTTTTTATTTCTTCTTCCTTTTGGAAACTTCTTCTTGAAAGGAGAATTATAGCCTCTTCTTTTACTTGAGCAGGTACAATGTGTATCTTTGCATTCAATATGCCAATGTGGCTTTTTGCACATCTTTTTGAACTTGTTACTATCGTCAAGCATACTAACAAAAAGATTTTGTTGTTCACAAAGCTTATCAACAGTTGCAAGAGTAATCTGGTGAATTTCTCCAAGTGTAATTGCTGTCATGTCTTTCTTTAGAGCAAGAAATGAACGCTATAATTCTTGAGGCAAGGAGGCTATATAAATGTGTCTGAGATTAGGATCATTGAATCTATTGAGCATGTAGTATCTTTTTGACATGCACTAATAGTGGAATTGAATATCTTTTTTCTTTAACAAACAACACTTCATCTCAAAACATTCTTGTCTAATATGCTTATCAATGAGATTATAGTCTCCAATAAATTCTTGATGGATAGTGCCAAGAACTTCGATTGCTGTCGGAGCTTGAGTGAATTAAATTTGTCTATAGAGACTAAGACTCTAGAACCATTCTCTCAAAGTGCCAATCATTCTTAAAGTAAATTCAGTGAGAATAAGTTTGAGATTTGTACCAGGTCTCGTCATTTGCAAATCTATCCATGCTCCGAATTTTTGAATTCTATTTCGCCATTCAATTAGAGGAATATCATTAAGAGTAAACCAAGGACCAAAAGCTGGTCTGCTGAATTATTCTACATTGGTGGCAGGTGGAGGGTGATCCTCTATGATAGGAGGATCAATCTTAGGATCATCCACATGCATATCTGGAGGTTCCTGTGGATGGGTAGAAGTAGCTATTAACATAGATGTTATGTCGGTGACTCCTTCATCTTCATCTGGACATTGATTTACAGAGCCAGATTCATATCCTGACTCATTAAATTGCTCTTCTTCAAGATTTTGGATTAGGTCAACCACAAAAATCATATGCTATAAAGGATAGGCGATGTGTCCATTATATGAGATGTGTTAGATTCTAATACAGAGGATGAAGCAATACTTTTATGTGGATATTGGGTAATGTCTCTGGGTTTAAGTCTACGAGGTGTTCTAAAAGGCAACTAAGGCAAAAATTTGTGGGTCATTTTAAAATATTTGGAATTATTAGGTTGAGAATAAATATAGGTTGATGGATATAGTGGAACATATGCTAGAAAAAGATAAAGAGCTTCAAACAATCGTTGTGTTTAGGCTTTTTTGGTCATGTCATCCTCAATGTGTTTGATTTGAGTTTTAAGAGCATTTATTTCAGCTTCCTTTTGAGAAAAGATAGGACCAAATTTTCTTTGTTGAAGAAGATATCTCAACTCAGCATCTATCTATTGTACTTGAGTCTGTAGATTTTGATACAAAGTCTAAACTTGACATGTCAAAGAGTCAATCTTTGAGTCTGATTGAGTAGTATACTTCATGACTTTGTCAATTTCTGAATCTATCTTCTGTAGATAGTGATTCTGAGTTCTGACATTATGAGTGTGCCAGTTGAGAACTTCTTCTACCAGTGAGACTAGTTCTAAAGTACCTTCGAAGGTTGAGCATATGGCCTAAATAAGTCATTGAGAGTAAGATCCGTCTGTTTTTTCAAAAATGAAAATGTTGTTCATAATAAGGGGATGTTGCTGTGAACATCATGCATGGAGATGGCTTAAATGACAAAATTAAAGGTTCATCTGGTACCTCTTCCTTATTAGAATTCAAAAGGAGACCCTCTTCCTTGAGCTTTTCTAGTGCTAGCTCATAAAAAGGTAGAGACTTATATTTTTTTATCTATTCAAACCCATAAGCTATTGTCAGGATTAGATCTTCTTCTAAGAGGTGGTAGAGGCCTACAAAATCCTCTTTTCCTCCTCCTGTGTTGTTTCCACCATTCTAGGTCTGCTTCCTCATACATATCATCATACCAGTTGGAATATCTGCATTCACATTCAAGATCACATATACTTGGGTTAATATCCCAAATAAAGTAATCGTTGATTTTATCTATGTAGGTAACAGATTCATCTGGGTAAAAGGCATAGACTGGAATCTCTGGATATGCTAAAAGAATATGAATGATCATATGACTATGGAACAGGAAATGAGGAGAGTTGCAGCTACTTTTTCGAGACTTTTAAAGGTTATCTTGACCATGCCATCATGCATTTTCTGGAAAATAGGATCTGAGAAGGTTTAAATGGGTTTAGTCTCTTGACGAAACTTCTCATAATTTGTCATCCATTCAAGTGGTATAAGTTGCAGAAGTCTTTTCTAGATATTTGTTTGGGAATCTGCACAATTGTCAAAATTTCAATATTCTGACATGTATCTATGAACAGAGCATCTGAAGAATGACCTGTAGGTAAATTCAGTAAGTGATTTTGAACACAGTAGATTATCTGGTGATGTAAAATAGTCGAAAGTGAATCACTAACTTGTGGTGCTCCCATTATCTGAATCTAAACCTTAAAGTGATTTGGAATTGTTCTATCATTTGGACTGATATTATAATTAGGATAAAATGTCAAGACTATGCTTCTAGCATGAACTGTTGTAAGGATTGTACCAATGACAGCATGCTCATAAATGAGATAACGTGTATCTAAAAGAGTGAGTCGTGCTGTGACTAGCAAACCTTGTCTACCATAAAGGATCAATATCAACCTTACTTCTCCGAGATGCCAGTGGGTAAATCCCTCAATTTCCATCGAATAATAAAATCTTCAGGAATCTCATGAGTGATATACTGTTCAGGTGAAGAAGTTGGGAGTGAACATGGATCCATCCTAGAGGTCTGGATATATTCTTTAACATCGAAAAGCCTGTTTATGTAGATCAAATTTCTGATGCTTCTCGATCTGGAAAAGACATTATATGGATTGAGGACAGGTGCCTGAGTTCCTTGGACTTTTGCATCATCTAGAACATAGGAATATTCTACAAAATTTTCTATTTTGGAGGAATTAACATGGGTTAAAGATTTAGGAATAGAAAAGGATGAGAATTTTAGAAAAAGAAAATAGGAAAGGTGAACAAAAGTGACATCCATCTGTATAGATTTCTCCCTACTCACCAAAGTTTTCTAGTATTTACTTTTCTACTCACAGCCAAGCCAGGGCCACTAAGACTCTAATACCAACAAAAGCAAATCAAGTGAACCAAAAAAAATAATACTGGTAAAACGAGTCAAAACCTATAGACTGACTCTGTAATCTGCAAATGGTGCAATCTTGAATTTCAATATATTCATCCTATTTAAATGCAAACTTTTTATACCTAGACCGCTTAGCCTCAAATCCAAAACGAGTTGGTCTGAGCTAGTCATAAGCTGACCCGTTCTCTTTTTTTTTTAATACTTCACTTCATTTGTCAAACAATATGAGAACCACCCATTGCTATGTTCATTTATTTTCCGCACAAATGAATGATCACCATGTCCTAAACCTAACACCCCTACTATTGGGTGCTAGACAAAGTGTTTGTTGCAAGGCAAAGGATCATCAAATTAGAACTTTCTATTTGTAAAAAATTCTTGGAGGCTTTTGATGGAAAAAAATGGCAGGAAAGTGTTGGATATTGTTAGTAAGATTATTGCCAATGAACAGAGGTGATTTTGGGATGAGCTCCAGTGTGAAGCCACAAGGACTACTCTGGGAAGCTAAACTTAATAAGGTTAGGCATGAGAAGAGATGGAGAAAAATTATGGTTATTGTTATGGACACTGTGAGTGTGACAAGAGGTTGCACAAAGCCAAGAGGACTCTGGTCTTGCAATGAAACATTTCAAGTGGTACAACAAATAGCATCGCCAATCTTAATATTTTGGTATTTAAAAGCATATAATTTTAAATAAAAATAAGTTATAAAAGTAATTAAATATTTTTATTATATTATATGAGTATAATTTATTTATTTTTCTATTTTAAGTTTTTTTAATTTAAAAATAAAAAATAAAAGCTTGTGAACTAATTTGTTTAGTTCATAAGCCAGTTGGTAAAGTACTAAATTTCGTTTTAAAGTATCATTTCGATGATTCTGGAAATGAAAACATTTCAAAATATTTTAGAAATTTCGTTGAAACAAAAGATTTTTGAAGAAACATTTTAAATAATATTTTTTAAAATTTTAAAATATTTTTAATATAATATTAATAATATAAATATATAAAATTATGTTAAAATTAATTCTAATTAGTGTTTGTAGTTGAATAAACGTTTCGGTCATTTTGATAATGTTTCTTTATAAGGTCACACTAATTAATTCTAGTCATGTGAGAACGGTAAAAATTATTATAATTCCTGTTAAATTTTTAAAGTATTAGGTTCATTTTAATAAAGACATTAATTGTTTTTTGTTAAATCAAAATTTAATTTTCATCAATTCACACTTTTATAATTATAATTGCTAAGAAAAATTAAAAAAATGACTTAAGAAGATCAATTAAAATTTTATATTTTATTATTTTATATTTTTTTTAAATATATTAACAAAAAGTATAAATAATTATTATTTAAAAAATATGTTGATATTTTGGTTCTTAGTTTTTATTTTTTAATATATTATTTTATTTATTTACTCAAAATTTAAATGAGTTTTAAATAATTATAATAAAAAAATAAATTTAAAAATATTATATAAATAAAATATGTTTTAAAAAAATGAAGCTCAAATTGCATTGTGGCAAATTCATTCTCGAGATTGTGAAAGATATTTATCATTAAAATATTATTTTAAATTTGCTAAAGGGCCTAGTGAGTGATGTAATATTTTTATTTTTGTACTTTTTTATCTGAGAAAGAGAAAAACAAGAAACGAAAAGCGGAGAAAGTGAGAAGAAGACTCCAGAAGATGAAGCATAGAGGAAAAACAATAAACAAAAAACAAAGGAGAAAATGAGAAGACTCCAAAAGACGACGCAAAGAAAAAACGAGAAATTGTTCAGCAACTCTAGAAGAAGAATAGGGGAAAAAACTGGTTTGATAAGCAGCAATCTCATCTTTTTGAGTTGGTATTGCCCGATTGTTTTTCACAAATTACAGAGTTGCAATTCTACAATAATTGCTTGTATCTACTGATTTAGGTTAACTTTTTGCTATATATAAATTTTTAATATTTGAGACATGTAAAATTTAAAAGATCTCTGTATCTTTGTATATTTAAATTTTTTATTTCAGTTTTACATTTTTATATTTTTTTTTATTTCTTAAATTTGTTTTAAATATTGTCACTTAAATTTTTTTATTTTTATCAAAATTTTCAAATTTCTGTCAATATATACAATGAATAAAGAATTTTTATTAAAATAGTAAAATGTCTTAATTAATATATTGGTTTGTTTCGATGACTTCTAAAATTAAAATACTGTTGTCGTTTTCATCAAATCGAGATGATATTTAGGGCCCGTTTGGATAACCGAATTTACAGTTTATTAGAGCTTATCTATTAGTATAAGTGCTTTTATGTAAAAAAAAATAGTATTTGGATAAATTTAAATAAGTAATTTATTAATTTTCAATAAATTAATTTTAACTTATTTCATAAGCCAGTTTTTTAAGTTTATTGAAAAAAATATCTGTGAAAACTCAAATTCACATGATCATAAAATTATTTTACACTTTTACAAGTTAAAATTTCATCAAAATTATATTATTCACCTATCTCCTTCCATCAAAATTATATTCAAATGTTTTAAAAAAAATTTATAAATTTGAAAAGTACATTTTTAAATATGTATTCAAACGTTAAATAATTTAATTTAAAAGTATTTTTTTTATAAATATTTTTTATATAAAATTTTATTTTATAAATATTTAAATAAATTATATATCTAAATTAAATCTTAATCATTTGCCAGTTGGTGATTTTGGTTGAACCAGTGTGTGACAGGCCTATCCAGTTCTAGCAGGCCCCTTTTTCCAATGCTAGTCATAAGTAGGAAACATTAGCCTTGCCTTTACTGCTGCGCGCCGCTGTAAGTGTGTGTGTGTCTGGGTTCGAGAGAGAGAGAGAGCAGTGTGAGATTTTTGAAGAAAGGGTGGCCATGATTTTTTTTTTTTCTCTGGTTGTGTACTTTTTTTAATGTATATACAGAAAAGTATTTTCTTCCTCTTTTATACAATTTTAAAATTTCAATACAAAATTTTTCGTATTTTACTTTCAAAATTTATAAATTTAAATTTAAATCTATAACTGTAATAAAATTTAAATAAAAAAATTAAATCTATAATCCTATATTTATATAAAATAAAAAATATTGAGAAATATATTACCACTTTAAAAAAATATCCACTTTTTTTATTATTTATTATATTATATATCTAAAATTTTAAAATATAACATTTAATAAACTAATACTTCGTAAGTTTTATCTCTCTTTTCTCCCATCACTGTACCAATTTGTGTTCTGATGTATTTGAGAATTAGATTTTCGTAGTTTCTCATCCCTCATATTGTTCAATATTAAACTTTCAGTAGCTTGTAGTTCTGTGTCAGAACATTTACCAAAATAAATAAATAATAATAAAAAAAGTAGGAAACGTTGATATAATTTCCCCATACATCTAGCCTACGAAGAAGCGGTCTAGTCCAGGCTCGTCTCTTTTCCCAGTGCTAGTTATAAAGCAGAAAACGTGTTTGATATAATTTCCCAGTGCTAGCCTACAAAGTTTGCAGAAAATAACAAAGACGTATATGAGATTCTCGCAGTGTACACCTCAACTATTTTTAGTCAGTAGGAAATTTGTAGCTGTCTCTATTGACAGACTCTATTCAGCACCCACTGAATTGTTGTCATTCTTAACAATCTGCAAGGAAAAGCACTCATTCTGTTATAAAGGCAGATGCTAAAATGAATAAAAATGTTCAAAGCCCAAATGAGAAGAATGAATGTCCTTGTGAGGGAGGAATATATAATATCAGAAACACCATTTGAAACATAAAACAATATATTTTTCCTTAGATTTCTTAGGTGCATATATGATATAATATTTGAATCTGTTCACCTATAGTTACCATTCTATGAAACATCAATACTAAGAAAACAGAGCCATATAATGTTCCTGTATCAAACACAACGCTTTAAATTGCACTTAAACATCACATATCCGATTGTGTCCAGTATACATGTCATATCCATACTTCTTAGCTACCACTGCAATGATATATCAAAGAACAATGTCCTAATTTTTTAAAGGTTCTCGTAATCATCTATGTCAGAATACTCCAGCACATACAGTATTCAACTCGATTTAGCTGTATTATTGAATGCCATGGTAAGCAACAACTTACTAAAAACAAATAGAAAACGTTCAACACTGCGTTGGCCATTAAAAAATTCAAACTTTCTTTCAATGCATGGCAATAGTCAAAACTTGTAAAGGGAAAATAAATCTCCATTAACAAATGATACTGAGCATAAGAAGGATGGAGATAGAAACAGATACAGAATACGTTTCACAACAAATCTGAAATGTTCATGCGTAACTCAAAGTGTCACTTTGTATCTAATATAAATGTCAAACATGAACGCGGCTCCCAAACTGTCTGTGATTCATACTCAACCTTCTACCAAGACCCCACAGAGAGGAAATATATCTTTAACATCATATGTGCAAGTCAAATTATCATGACTCAACTTAATAGAAAGATATTCATACACATGGAGGACAAGGCATCATCCTAATAGAGAAACAAGAAAACAACTTGATTCTAAACGAATAACAATGCTGCCCAATGCCTATTCATTTCTGACAAAGAAACACACATTGAAAACTAATATTCATATGATCAGGCAAGTCAAGTAAATATGCATTAGGTCCAAGTTTACGAATGATGGAGAATGGGCCCCCTAAAAAATTTTACAATTTACTTTCCAAAACACTACCTGAGATATGTATTCTTTGATCCTGTCGCTAAGGGGTCCATCTAAAGCTCTTTCAGCAAGCTCATAATATAGTGTTGCCCTCAGGACCATTAACCTTGTCCTTCAGTAAATATCTACAAAGGAAAAGATAACCCGGGAATTACTTCACTCCTTTCCACTCATTCATTTTGGTAACAAGAGGCCCTATAAAATGCAACTTATAACCCACCATACTAGACAATACTCACCTTTGCTGAACAAGAAGTTCCAATGCATGCTTAATGTTTCCAAGGATGGGATGGCTTTCTTCGTTTTCAGACAAACCCATCCTCCTCATATGATTCAAGAGGCTTTCTGCTGTGCACTCTCCAGAAAAGGAGTTCCATTAGGTTAAGAACAAAGCAGCAAAATGCACAAAACATTGATTACCCTTAAAATTTTCATAAACTGTTAAAACCATAACCTTTTTATTTATTGTATTTATCCAGACATTAAAACATAGTTGCATTTGACTTTCAAGAGTCTACCATAAGCATATGCATATGAATTAGGAATATGAGACTAAATTTGCGATCATACCTTCGGGAATTTTCCCACCAGCAAGATGTACAATGCTAACTATGACAAAAGTGAAACCAGTCAAATGTGCAGTATTTACATCAACCACATATTTTTTATATACGTCAGGAGGAAGTAGACTTATGAGAACATAGGATTTTGAATCTGCAACACCTGTAAGAAAGCATGTCATAAAATATAATTAGAGAAAATGGAGAATAACAACTAGAACACAAATGCAGACAGATCTGACCATGTAAAAAGCAATTTAGTATAGATTTTCTACTTCCCTTTAACCATATATGCACATTTTATTACAACATCAAAGAAAACTTAGAATAATCTACCTGTTCAAGGTAAGAGTATCATAAGGTGATAAATTTTCAAAATGCTGGTTTACGTGACCAAGCAACCCAAAACAAAAATGCAACAATCATCTTTTATTAACAGATTGAAGATATACTTAATGTAGGTTGATGATAAGGGAAGAAATATAATGTCAGTCTATTCTTAGAAGCTATATTTTCATATCATTCAGGAAGGACGTTACTCATGTTGAAATAACAGTACTTGAAATTTAATGACAATCCAAATTAAGTACAGCTCTATGACCTAATGCCTAAACAACAATCTATTAAAATTCATGAACTGTGGGCAACAGATAAAGGAGGTATTAGTACACAGGAAACTCTTCCGGACATGAGACACATGCATAATACATTAGAAACTTAATCCATAAAAAATACAGTCAAGAAAGCAAGGGACATATGGTTCCACAATTTCTGCATATAAATCCATGCTCAACTTATTCATTAAAATTTAATGAAAAAAGGTGGTATTAATTGTCTAAAAATAATATATCTAGCAATTGTTGCCAACAGCTCGAGTGATAAGTCTAGTATGATCTATGTGAAATAAGAGGAGCTTCATTTCTCACTTTGCTGGGAAAGCTGTGCCTGGTTTTTGGCTGACGGCTGAGATCTTTGAAGTTCTCTCATTTCATAGCCAAATATGCTCGAAAGCTTCTCTTTAACCTCATTAATCACTGCAGCAGGAAGGTTACGCTGGTGATAATTCTTTGTAACCAGTTGAGTGAGCTCATTCCTCTTAATTGGGCACCCTGAGTTTTGATGAGTTTTGAAAAGCATATAGTGGATTACTTCTCCAACCAGCTTGTCTTTTTCCTGAAAGGAAAAGGTTACCCTTGTTTCAAAAAGCTTTGGATAAGTAAAATTATCTAAACTATTAATTCAGGTACTCACCTCCAGTGAAATTCCAAACAGAGAGCAATCCTCCGTACTATTTGTCATCCTGAAACCAAAGTATGATATATTACACTAATTTTACATTCTCCCAATAAGGAACATGTTACAATAAGAATATGAGAAGTTAGAAACTAAGGGCTTGTTTGGAAGTTTTGAAAAAAGTGGAGCAGAGTGGTCACTGATGGAGTGAGGTGTGCCCATGCTCCGTTGTTTAGAAGTTACAATATCATTAATTGAGAGGAATGGGTCTCAAGTATAAATTTTTAATATTACCTTTATAGAATAAAAGTATGTAAAGTGAAAAATATTTGGATGATAAAGGGTATAACAGTAATTGAAAAAAGAAAGAGTCAAACCATCCTAATCCACTTACTTTTTAACCATTTGGAGGGGTTGGGAAATTAGGGTGCGAAGAGGTGTTTTGGCACCCATCCTAATCCACTCCACTGCATTACTTATTCAACCATCTAAACAATGGTTCGAGTTATTTTCTCACCCCACCGCACTCTATCCTTGTAAGAAAATCCCTAAGTTTACAAGATATATCCTTCAAAGTGAAGATTGATTATTGACAAGCGCGAGTGGGTTCCCACTCAACTTAATTTCACCATCTTACAGATTGGCCCCACAATATAATTAAAAGTGTCCAAGAAACTAGAAACTAATTTTACAGTACATATCCTCAGAGTTGAAGATTCAGAAGGCAGAGATAATTAATCAGGATTTTTTTTAGCTCTCACAAAACTAATCTAGCACACAAACTTTTTTATTTTTTTAAATAAAACTTAAATCAGTTTAAGGAAATGTTGCTAGGCCAAAAATTAAATTAGATGAACTGAATGCTGATATAACATTTTCAATTTTTCATCCAAAGTCATTAAGAAAACAATAAACTATTTCATGAAAAGTTAACATCAATCAGATTCTTTACAAATTGAATAAATTTGAAAGAATTTGAAGCCTAATGATGGTAATTTCTTTTCATGACTCCAAGAAATGATAAACTTAACTTGAAGCTTGATAATCACTGAGTGATGAATAAAAGTTGTCATATCATATTACAAGCAGAAATTCCCTAAATTTCAAATTCAATCTCAAGAATTAGTTAAAATAGAATTTCAAAAATCCATGAGTTTTAAAAAGTTTCGATGATCAAGGAAAGTATCAGAGTATCAGCACTAAGGAATAAGTAAATAGATGAACTTATGAACCATACCTTCTCGCTATAGAGCGAGAAAAATGTTGAATGAGCGTTTCGCCGAGTGTTATTGGCTCTGGTCGTCTGGGTTTGACACAAAGCCACAGAGCTGGCGAAACCACGAGTGGTGGAGGGTCGAGCGTAGAGTGAGAAAACTGTTGAAAACAAACCCAAAACCATTAAAGCTAAGCATCATGAAACCCAATGATGCCCACACAATTAGCCACAAGAATACCCATGGGTTTCATGATGCTTAGCTTTAATGGTTTTGGGTTTGTTTTCAACAGTTTTCTCACTCTACGCTCGACCCTCCACCACTCGTGGTTTCGCCAGCTCTGTGGCTTTGTGTCAAACCCAGACGACCAGAACCAATAACACTCGGCGAAACGCTCATTCAACATTTTTCTCGCTCTATAAAGAGAAGGTATGGTTCATAAGTTCATCTATTTACTTATTCCTTAGTGCTGATACTCTGATACTTTCCTTGATCATCGAAACTTTTTAAAACTCATGGATTTTTGAAATTCTATTTTAACTAATTCTTGAGATTGAATTTGAAATTCAGGGAATTTCTGCTTGTAATATGATATGACAACTTTTGTTCATCACTCAGTGATTATCAAGCTTCAAGTTAAGTTTATCATTTCTTGGAGTCATGAAAAGAAATTACCATCGTTAGGCTTCAAATTCTTTCAAATTTATTCAATTTGTAGAGAATCTGATTGATGTTAACTTTTCATGAAATAGTTTATTGTTTTCTTAATGACTTTGGATGAAAAATTGAAAATGTTATATCAGTATTCAGTTCATCTAATTCAATCTTTGGCCTAGCAGCATTTCCTTAAACTGATTTGAGTTTTATTAAAAAAAATAAAAACCCAGGAAAGATAATAGGTGTTGGTGTTGGTGGGAAAGATAATCTGCCAAAGCAAGCGGGCCAGGTAATCAACATAGAGAAATCTGAAATAATTTTCAGTAAAGGTACACTCAGAGAACTAAAGGAAAAGATACAAAGGGAACTATGCATGCCTAGTTGGGAAAACCTAGGAAAGTACCTTGGGATGCCTGCCATCTGGGGGAGATCAAAAAAGCAAGCCCTAAATTGGATCATGGATAAAGTAAAGCAAAAGCTAACAAGCTGGAAGATGAGATTCCTATCTCAAGGAGAGAAGGATGTCTTAATTAAGGCTGTTATTCAAGCAATCCCCAGCTATGCCATGTCTTCTATCCTATTCCCTAAAAAATTTTGTGCAAATCTCTGCTCAGAAATAGCAAAGTTTTGGTGGAGGAGCAGCGGGAGAGACAATGGAATTCACTGGGTAAGTTGGAAAATTTTGACCAAAAAGAAGAAAGATGGAGGGCTGGGTTTCAGGGAGTTCAAAAGCATGAATATTGCTCTGCTAGCAAAGCAAGCATGGAGAATGTTAGAAGAACCAAACTCTCTGTGGGCCAGTATTATCAAACAAAAGTATTTTCCAGATACAGATATCCTAAAGGCCAAAAGAGGCAGGTGCAGTTCCTGGGGATGGTGAAGTCTCTGGGAAGGGAAAGAACTTATCTCCAAGCATGGAAGATGGTGTGTGGGGAATGGAGAGACTATCAACATTTGGGAGGACAAATGGATTAGGAGTGGAGACGTTGTAACAAACAGCTCAAATAGTACCTTGGCAAGGGTAGCTTCTCTTATTGAGAAGGAAAACAGGAGTTGGAAAATTGAAATTATCAGAGAAATGCTTTCTGGCAGCCAAGTTAAGGAGGTCCTAGCAACGCCTATCCCATATACCCACCAACAGTACAAAGTCGTTTGGCCTCTAACAAGTGATGGTCAGTACAAGGTAAAAAGTGGATACGAAGCAGCTAGATACATGGAATGGAACGAAGCCTGTAACAGGGCTTCCACCTCTGGGTCCATCAACACTAAAATTTTGGGAAATCTATGGAATTCCCCTATCCCTCCCAAAATAAAAATCTTCATATGGAGGCTCCTACACAATGCCCTACCTAGTATGGAGAACCTATGTAGAAAAAGAATTGTGAATGACCCTATGTGCCCTATATGCAATGATGCACCAGAAACACCTGAACATTTGTTCCTGGAATGTAGGTGGACAAGGTCGGCATGGTTTGGAGCTGATATCCAAACTCAAACAAGCCCCAATGAAGGACAGAAAATAGGGGATTGGCTGAGGGCAAAGTTGGACATGTACTCTACGGCATAGGGAATCGATATGGGAGAAGCTATGGCCAAATGCTTCACGATGTTCTGGTTTATCTGGAAGGAGAGGAACAATTTTGTTTTTGAACAGATGAGAATTGATCCTAGTAGACCCATACAGAAGACCTTTTCTCTGCTATCTATCCTAGCCAACTTACAAAACCGAGGGGCACGTTTGGGGACACCCAACAGGGGGACAGAAATAGATGAAAGAAAGGGATGGAAACCCCAACAGAGGGATGGGTAAAGGTGAACACAGCTGCGGACTTTTCAAAACAAAGGTCAGAATGTTACCTGGCAGTGGTAGCGAAAGACCACTGGGGTACGCTCCTTACAGGTCACGCCAAGCAGAGCTTTGCTCACTCAGCTTTGGAAGCTGAATGCAGAGCTATGGAGGAAGCTTTTCTCTTGATCCAAAATCTGCAGGTCACAAGAGCAATTGTTGAGTCAGATTGCAAACAATTGGTGGAAGTGTGCAATGGAAACAGGCAGATTTGGTGTGTAAATCATATTTGAAGCACAATCAAAGAACTAACCTCAAACGGCATACAGATCCGGATCGTATAGGCGAATCGGGACGGGAACCATGTAGCCCACACAGTCGCTCAACTCCTCACTCACAATAGGCTCCATAGGAATTGGATCTTCAACCCACCGAGTAGCCTCAGGGCCCTACTCAGGAAGGACGCTGCAATTACTAATGACAATCCCTCGACATAGATCAGATCATCGAGGGTTTACTGTGCGGAAGTTTCTGGTTTTTTTCCCAGAGTGTGTTGCTCTGTTTTGCTATACCATTGTGTTTCTTTCTAATATTTTTTTTCTGAAGAGCTGGACCCGTAGCTTGTTTGGCTGACCGGATCCCCGAGTCTCTGTTTGTTTTTGGGCTTCTGCCCATAATGTATGCTTTTTAGGCTTCGGCCTAATGTCCAAAAAAAAAAAATAGTTATAAACCTTACACTAATCTTTGATATGAAAGCTGGCGAAGCTACTGATCATATTCAAAAATCAAAAGCTAAGTCATAAATGATATTATATGATATGACTCAAGAAGTGCATAACAATATATCAAGAACTACTTATTAAAATTCACTAGTTTTGCAATACTAAATTTTATAAGCAAAAAAAGTATGGTCAGAAAACACAGCAAATGCTTTGGGAGTTCTTCCTTTCCTACACTTCATAAGAAACCTTGAAGATGAATGCATTTCCCCACCAATTTCAGATGTTCCAATAATCTTTATTTCTATAACTGATATTCAGGGAAAAAAAAAGCTATAGTTATTATCATTTAACATGACAACACCCAAGGAAAAAATTGCAGCGCTTTTATTATCATTCATAACCCACACAAAAGTGATATAGGAAAAATGGAAGGCTCACACGATGTTTGCCCTCAAGTCTAAAGTGGTGCTTGATATAAAGTAAGCTTCTTTTAAACTGAAGCTATGTACTAATAATCATTATGAAGACAAATTCTCACAACAGAAAATTATTAGTTTCCCAACGAAATAAATACCCTTTTTACAGTCTGCACATAATGGAATTTTGAGGTATTACTTCATAGAAAGTCTTATATCAGATTTTGCAAACACAAAGTACAAACACAGATACAGATATTACTTAGTTTGGCAGGTAACTGAAGGAACAAGACAGAATTTGGTAGTTAACAAATAGAGGTTTTAACCTGGGAAGACAAGCGTACGCTAACACTTGATTAAAGAGTCCTAAAATAGTAACAATGACGGGGCTTTTAAACTCAAGCCTCCAGAAACTTTTCTGATGGGTCTGGAAGTCGGAGACGGTGTGGGTGATGCCCAAGGCTCGTCGCGTCATTGTTGGAGAAAAATAATTTAAAAATTAAAATTGTTTAAATATAACAGTTTAAAAAAATATAATTTTTTTAAAAAAATTATAATTTTTTGTAAAAGTCACAATTTATTTAAAAAAACAATTTTTCATAGAAATCATAATTTTTCAAAAAGACAACTTTATTAAAAAGTTATGTTTGGTGATATTTTTATTATAAATAAGAGTTTGGAGGTTGAAAAATTTTTAATAAGAAATTTAATTTTTCTCCTTCATATCTTCTTTAAAATTTTAAGTTTTTCTACAAGAAAAATTTTTAAAATTATTATATGTCAATTTCTAGGTGTTTGAAATAACTCTTAGGAATAATTTGTTATATACCCTGCAGCAAATATAGTGGGGACAAATATCACCTTAAGGACAGTGTGATTACATATATTTTTTTTTATCACAATTACATCTTCAATCAAGTCTATTTTCCTAACAATCTTAAGGTGATATTTGTTTTTGAAGATGGTGTCTACCCATAAATACGCATTCACAGTAAAATTCATGTGGTTCACCCTCTCATTTAGTCTTTCTCAATAAATTCAGGTACACTTGTCTCTCATGTGCCTTAATAACTTAATATGAAATTTTAATGTGGTGATATACGAATTATTTGTTGCTTGTTTAATTTTTTTTTAATAAATGGTATGAGAGCATAGTTATGTTAAATCATTGAGATATTTTTTATCTTCCTTGGAATTGAATTTTTTTGTGTATTATGAAATTACTCATTTATGAGAATAGTAATATTGTTGAGAACAAATAAATGGAGGAATGGGTGTATTTTTGTAAAAAAAAAATTTTACATATATATAGTGTATTGTAGAACTGGGATTTATTGCTATTGTCCATGATTCATAAACTTTCAAATGAATGATTGAAAATTTGCTTCTCCTTTGGTGCGTGTGACTTTGTTAGTTAAAAATAACAATTTCAAATTGGCAGTTTTTGTACGCATGAGTTGAAGTTTTCTATAGAAGGGTCACAATGTTTCTGGGAGCTTAATCCTGGTTTTGATAATTAAAAAAAACTGTTACACCTCTTTCGAAGGAAGAGTTGATGACGCATCCTTTTGGAATATTATGGCTAAAGAAAACATTGGAATGTTTCTACGTCTTCCCCGTCGCAAATATTTGAGAAGTGATATTGTGTGATAAAGGAACAAAAGCAGCATTTCGAGTGTAAGGAATGGGAGCAAAGTTTTTGGTGCGATTAATAACAAAATTACTTGGAAAATCCCAGGTGATCCAATTTGCTTATGTTCCTTCCCTCACGTTTTAAAATCAACTAATAAATCAAAGGGAAAATACAGAGGAAGAGAGAAAGTGATTAAATGTAAACTCCAGAGAAATTGTTTGTGTCAGAATAGAAATATTTTGAAAAAATAAGAGAACGTCATAAATTAATTAGATTTTCGTTAGAAATATGAATACTATAATTGTGTTCATGCTTATTTTATTGCAATTTTTTTTAATATTTTGCAATTTAGTTTAACCCTTGAGATTTATTTATGATTGTATGCATAGCCAATTTTTATATGTATATATTTAATATTTCTAAATATATTGACATAAAATTGAAGTCAATAAATTTTGATATTATGTTTATATTGACATTTAAATAGAAAATATGCTCATAAATAGAGATGTGTAATCTTCTCAAAAAATTGTGTGCATAATTTTGCAATTAAATTTATTTCTCAAATGAATTTATTTGAGAATATGAGTAAGAAAGTAAATATGCACATAGTATGATTTTATAATATTTCAGAATATATAGTATAATGGTTTGCATATGGAGCTTCTCTATCAACGGCAATATAACACTTAAATGTATTTGGAAATAACTTTTTTCATCATAGAGGAAACTTAAGAATTTGATATATTTTTTTTGTTTCTCTCATTTTCAATTTTTTAGGTAGAAGTCACTTATAATTGGTTAGATGGGTTAATTTGGAGAACTTAGCCATATGTCTACTTATACTATTAGCAAAATGATGAAACTCCTACTATTATGGGCTACAAGGTACTCATGGTAGAAAAGGACACATATTGAATGATAGAAATAGAGGCCCAAGATGGTTTGGCAGAGAGTAGTGGAAGGAAAGTATTATAAGGCCAAGTTTCAGTTAGTGAATAAAAAGAATAGAGTATCACGTGGGAAAAGAGAAATTGGTCATAAGGAGAGGAATGAAAATGAGGTGGCAGAAAGAGAGTGGGCTTGAGGAAGGATTCAGTTAAGGAGAAAGAAGGTTATAAGGTGGGGTAGAAGTAGAGGAAAGGCATGGAAAGAATGGAATTGGGAATAGAGCTATTGGCTGCCTTGTGCTAGGATTTGGGTGCTCTGTGTTTTCATTTTTTCTTTAAATTTTGCATTGCCTTCTTTTTATTTTTCTTACTTCATCAAGGCTAGAATTCTTTCCTAGTGAGTTCTAGTTTATTTTGTAAGCTTTTTTACAATTTCAGTGTTGATTTTAGTATTTCTCCTATTACTTTCTTAGTTTGTTTTAGATAGAGATCTAGGTCTCCATCAATTGGTATCAGAGCATTGACGATTCCAGTTAGCAGTATAATGGCAGAGGTTACAGAGATGGACACAAGAATGGAGAAAAAAATAGAGAAATTGGAGAAGGAGGTGAAAGAAGTAAAGGGAGAAATGAAGATATTAAGGGAGTAAATATTCAAACTAAGGGAGATGGTGAAGTGTCAGGGCTAGAATGGACTGAGTGTTTTAGAAGACTTTATTCCATGGGGGTTGGGTCAACCCGCCACGCTCAAAAATCTAGATACACAAATCAGGGGAGTTGCTAGGGAAACAAATCCCAAAGAGGCCGAGAAGGAGTTATTGCATGTTGTAATAAAGAACATGGCAATGGGAAGATGCCAATATAAAAGTTGAGATAGGAGATGGAGGAGATGGCGAGCTCCACTACAAAAGTGCGAGGCATGCAAAACCAAAAACAAAGGCTGAGATGGAGACATAATCAAAAATAGAGGCTGACGCAGGGAAAAGAGGGAAAGAGGAATATAAGGACTTGGACCTGGAAACAAAAGGCAGGGGCGTTTGCGATGGGAAGAAGGTGAACTTGGAAAAATTTGACACCCTTAGTAAGTTGGACAAAATTGTTCTCAGAAACAGATTGGAAGAAGATGCAGAGGGAGATACATGTCTTAAAGAAGACAACTAAGAAAAAGGATGGAAAGAAGATGTTGGGAAAGATTTTGAAGCTTGCTTGGGGAAACGTCCCATAGCGCTGAAATACTTGAAGACTCTATTTAATAAAGCTGAAGGTGGGATGGGAAGGAATGTAGAAGCATCGTGACTCTTTCTACTATAAACAACATCGATCACAAGGAGGCAGAAGCAGGTCGTCTACGGTGTGAATAATTGGGAGGGTAAGGTTGGGCTCCATTTTCTGACTTAGACCTATCAGGAACGAAGCTTCGAGGAGACCAAAACCACGACGTAGCAAAGTTTACCAGAGGTAGAGGATGCACTCAAACAAAAACTCAGGTGGCGCTATCGTAGTGAAGAGAAGCTTAGCCCAATCCATGTCTACAAAAATGAGCAGTATCCGGTACTAGTAATGGTTGCAGAAGTAGAGACAGAGGGAGAATTTGGAGTGAACAGAGAGCAAACTATAGGAGAGGAGAAGAGGGAACCAAAAGTAGAGATAAGTATAGATGACGTAGAGGCTAAAATAGGAAAAGAGCTATGGCTTGCTGAGAAACTGGATGGTTCAGAGAAAGACTCACAAATGATGGAAAAAAGGGACACACATGTATGGTCTGATATGGTTGTTGCAACAAAGAACACGAATGAAGGGAAGGTGCAACTTAACAAAGAAGAAGGTGAGATTGAGACTGAGCCTGATGCGAAGGGCAACAAGTATGGCGAGAGGGAAAGAGAAGAAAAAGATAAACCAAAATTGTTTGGGTGGGAGAAAAGTACAGAAGTGTTAAGGCACCTAAGATTCCTTCAATGTCTCTCACAAAAGGAAGAAATGGGGTGGTTCTTGTGCGATTAGGCTCTATTGTCATATTTGGGCCTATAAAGAAAAAGGAAGGAATTGGTCTGATACAAGAAGAATGAAAGGATTGCATGAATATTTTTTCAAACCTATTGAGCCTGACATAAATCATGGATTGGACCAAAATAATTTAGTCCAAATGGTAATGGGTTATGTGCAGAAGAATTGCAGGGGAAATATTAGGGCTAGATTTGAGTTATTTGGGTCCCAAACACTTGACTATAATATGGGCCTTTACAAAAGAAGAAGCAAGTTGGGCTGAAGCAAAAGGAAACTCCATATGTTTTTTTAGTTCTATTAGACATAATTTAAATCATGGGCTTGTTGGAAAGTTCACTAGGGCCTTATGAAACTTAGAGTTAGACTTAAGTAATGGAGAACTTGAAGTTTTAAAAGCTGAAAAAGAAAGAACAACTGAAGAACAAATAGAAGGAAAGTAAAGAAAATTGCACATAGGGAAGAAGCCACCTATTCTCGCTTCCACCATTCACCTTGAGGGCAAGGTAAAATTTCAGGAGCAGAGTAATTATGGAACCCCTACTATTATGGGTTACAAGGTACTCATGGCAGAAAAGGACATCTATTGGGTGATAGAAACATAGGCCCAAGATGGTTAGGCAGAAAGTAGTGGAAGGAAAGTATTCTAAGGCCAAGTTTGAGTTAATGAATAAAAAGAATAGAGTATCATGTGGGAAAAGAGAAATTGGTCATAGGGAAAGGAATGAAAATGAGGTGGTAGAAAGAGAGTGGACTTAAGGAAAGATTTGGTTAAGGAGAGAGAATGTTATAAGGTGGGGTAGAAGCAGAGGAAAGACATAGAAAGAATAGAATTATGAATGGAGCTGCTAGCTGCTGGCTGCCTAGCACTAGGATTTGGGTGCTCTATGTTTTCATATTTTCTTTAATTTTTGCATTGGTTTCTTTCTGTTTTTCTTGCTTCATCAAGGCCATAATTCTTTCCTAGTGACTTCTAATTTGTTTTGTAAGTTTTTCTACAATTTCAGTGTTGATTTTAGTATTTTTCCTATTACTTTCTTAGTTTGTTTTAGATGGAGATCTAGGTCTCCATCACAAAATAGGAGGGTGGAATGGGAAGGTCGATTTTGTTTGTTTTGTTTAATTTAAAATTACACTTATCTATGTCAAAACCTTACTAGTTCTTCCTAACAAGGATAGTTCCTCTTTTCCTTTTGCTTATGTAGATTTTGGCTTAGTTACTAGTGTAGTCTCTTAATTTCAAAAGGCATTAATTAGTGATAATTCTCCTTTCCATGTGGTTCAAGACTCTGCATCCTTGATTGGGTAAGCAAAATTTTTCCTTGTTGATTACCATGGCTTAATGTAGGTATTAGATTTTAGTAGGTAGATTAATATACAAAAGGTGCTTTGGTGATTGTATAACAATAATACTAAAATGAGCATTTTCTTATAGTAAGGAAAATAGATATGTCGAAAACTTTCTTTATAATCTTTCATGTGCATTGATTTCCTTTATATAATGGTTTATAAGGGATGCAACCATTCCACTAATGACATTGTTAATTGGGGTGAATCTTTTCAATTATCACTAATCATTAAGATTACTTATTTCATTTTGTCATCTCATCTATGTTTTAGTTCAGTCCTTCAATTTAATAGGTAATTTTTATAAATGAATAAGAATTTAAAGATAGGTGCATACATGTTTTTCAAGCTTAAAAGGGTCAGGCATGTAGCTTTCAAGCATTGTTGGTATCATCATTGTATTGTGCTGCTACCAATAGGTGTAGGCATCATGATAACTCATTATAAGTGAGTAATTGTGCTTTTAATTCTGTCTCATTTTTTGGCTTATTCTTGAGTAAAATGGGGTTTTTTTAAATGCATAAATTGTATTTATGATGAGAATTAACTTAAATTTACTATTTTATGCAAGTATATGACATTTAGGAAAGCCAAAAATGAAATTTGACTGAGTAGTTAAAGAATTGCATAATTAAAAGCAGCAGCTGAACCTTCAAATATATCCTAGAGAAAACGAATACTTGATGTCATTTATCACATAACTGACTAATACCTAGGAGATTATGCTATCAACCATCAAGAAGATAAACATAATCTATGCTTAAGTTAGAGTTTATGTTAATTTTACCTATTCCAATAGTTCTTCCTTTGTTGTTGTTGCCAAAGCTCACGAACCCCCCTTTTTTGGGTTTTAGATAGACAAACATCATATATATATATATATATATATATATATATATATATATTTCAACATAAAGATTTGAATAATCCACGTCCATGACACTAATTGATATTATCAAGTTGGATATGGTGATCTAGAGCTAAAAATATAGAGTTATTCCATATCTCATTGTCTTGGATTATTTACCCTTAATTTTGTAAGGAGTCTCAGTACTAAACTATTTTGAATTCAAAGGATCATGTAATTAGGAACTTATCTTAGGCTTTTCATTGAGTATCTTGTGAGCACACAAATTTTCAAACCTTCTTATATAACTTGAATGGATAGAAACCAATGTTTACTTAACACTTGAGCCCCAAATTTTACAGGAACACTTATCCATCCTATTAGAAGTAAAACCTTTACTTTTCAGTGTTCAACGACTTTATAAGGTTAAATGATTTCTCTCACAGTAATTTGACATGAAAAATATGGACAAAACCTCTTATGTTATAGACATAAAGATTAAAAGAGACAAATCCCGAGAAATATTATGATTGTTTCAAGAGGCCTATATCAATAAAGTTGTAAAGAGATTTTGTATGAAAGATTGTTTATCAAGTGTTGCACATGTAATTAAAGGTAAAAAATTCAGTTTGAAATGAAACTTAAAAAATGTTTTAGAGAGGGAATAAATGAAAAATATTTCTTATGCTTTTGTAGTTAAAAGATTAATATATGTTCAGATTTGTACAAGACCTGACATTACATATATAGTTGAAATATTATAAATATATCAAAGTAACCCTCATTTGAACCATTGAAGAATTGCAAAGAAAGTTATGTGATACCTTAACGGAACTAAGGATTATAAGCTTATATATAGACAATCTGATCATTTAAAAGTGGTTGAATATTCAGACGCCAACTTTGTTGACTGCTTCAACTCAAAAAAGTCAACATCAAGATATGTTTTCTTATTAGTTGGAGAGGTCATTTATTAGAGAAGTGTAAAATAATTTTTGATTGCCACTTCTACCATTAAAGTAAAGTTTGTATCATAATTTGAGGTAACATTATAGGCTATATGACTGATTAGTTTTATTTTTGGACTTGTAATTATTGATACAATTGTTAAGCCATTGAGGATTTACTATAATAATTCTGCATAAGTGTTTTTGGCCAAGAATAATAAGAGTGGAAGTCACTTGTTGCTTATAAGGAACATATTGAGCACATGAGATTCAATTCTATTATGTAATCCTATGTTATTGAGGTACTCTTATATTTTTTGTATCATATTTTGTCGATTTGAAAAATTCTATTAATTTATATTTGTCTTCTCTTATTTAGTTGCATATATATATATATATATATATATATATATATATATATATATATATATATATATATATATATATAGTTCAAAAGAATGTCAATGTTGTTTTGGCGACCTTGAATGAACATTTAAAAGTTCATTCATAAATATATATATCACATATAGTTTTCATTCAAGAAAATTTAGTTATATTGTACTACATAAAAGGTAATAGTTGTTTTAAAAAGATTTACTGCTATAATTCATATAATTTAAATTTTTTTGTTTAAAGATAGAGATATTGGTCCATGGGATATTTTAAATATGTATCAATATTGAATTAGTACATATAAAGTGTTTAATGGATCAAGTGAAAAAATTTTCATTATATTAATTAAAAATATATATGATTCATTTTTATACGATAGCTATTTTCTTATGTGAAAATATGACTTTATGAAAAGATATAACTTTACATGAAGACGTGATTTTATGAGAAGATATAACTTTACATGAAAATGTGACCTAATATAAAAAGGTATCTCTATATATGAAAATGTGTCTCTGTGTGAAGGTGTTTTTATATAAAAAGATACATAGTGGTTATGACAACTATTTATCAATTATAAATATCTATTATTTGATTAGAAGAAAGATCTAGTGAAAATATTTAGAAATTTTTTTTAGATATAAAAGTCTTTAATTTATAAGAAAATATGTGATTTTCTATCAAGTATACGAATAAAAATTTTGAATAAATTAAATAAATTATCTCTATTCTGATTTATATTTGGTGATTGTATTTTTAAAAAATCTAATTACTATAGTTTGAGATATAATTTTTAAACTTTCACTTTTAATTTATTACATTTATGCAATTTATAGCTTTTATAATCCTTCAAATGAGTGCTAGTAACCTCAAACAACTCTAATCTTAATCTATTTTCGAATTAGGGTTATGAAATCACCTTGGCTTGCCTCAAAATCAAGTTTCATGTTATAGGTCGCCACCACAATGCAAAGGGCCGTGAAAAGGGGGTCGGATGGTCGGACAGCGGAGAAGAGTGGAGGATGGTGATTTGGCTGGAAAATAGGTGGTGGACGGTGGTTTGATTGAGGTTTCTAGAAAGAGACGGAAACGATGGCATGTTTCCCAAGTGCTCCATTTTTTTTTCACTCTTCAAGCTTCTTCCCTTTTTTTATTTATTAACTTTATTATTTCTTTCCACTCAAAAAAATTATGATGGCCACAAAAATGTCTAAATATTCTACAACGGTTACTATTCTCAATTTTTTACTAATTATTTTCTTTTTACCCATGAAGAGATCTAATAACCACAAAATGTCTTTAAAATTTTCGGATTATTACACTTTGATAATAATTTTAGAATCTCTTCTGAAATTGCCAAAAAGTGCCACTACTCATTTTATATGTAGAAACACTAAAACTTATTCTAGGCGTTTTATGTTTTCATCACTTTGTAAAAAAATGTTTTAGAAAAAAATGTCTCATAAAATGTCGGGAAGTAGATGTTTCATTAAATATTTAACACTTAAATAGGTTTCTCTTTGTGGACATTACATTGAAATTGACAAATGGCAAACATGAGTAGAAAAAAAATTTGAATTATTTTTGAATTAATTTTTGATAATAATTTTTTATTTATCAGCGGTATTCAAATTATAATACGTAACGAAAATAATTTTAAAAAATATTATTTTTATTACGTATTACAATATAAACATCATTAATAGATAAAAATTTGTTTACATACGATAAACCAAATTATTTATTATTATTATTATTATTTTATTCAAAATTTCACTCAAATAAAAAATTTAGTCAATCACAAACCCATGTTTATATCTATTTATTAGTTTTAATAATTTTGTCTAAATATAGATGTATATAAATTTAACATTTAAAAATTTATTAAAAACCAAAATTTTAATTAAAAAATTAATTTATTATGTAATTCGAGATCAATAAATGAAATAAATAATAAAAATTATACTTTAACATAAAAAAAATATAAAAGTATAATACAGAAAAAAAAAATCAAGAAACACTGCCCGTACTCTGAAACATAAGTCAGACCCTCGCGATCAAGGTTTATTTAAGAACTTCGCTTTGGATCACTTAACACTCAGATCAATTTCACCGACTTTACACTACCCATCCCATGTGCCCGTCTCTCCATTTTCAGCTCATCATTCAAGAAATCTTCATATGATTTTTTTTGATCATCTAGCTGTGTTGTTGCCACCAGGATGCTACTCTCTTATGTCATGATTGATTGCTTGTAATAACCTTGGGACCCAAGTGCACTGTATCACCATTTGTAGTATACTCTCATGGGCTTCGTGACCGGCCTTTTACACGACAGGAGTTATGTAAATGATTTTAAATCTTGAAAGTCTCTACGCATGCTTTGCTTGTTATTAACAAAAGAGCACGCTGCTTTTTGAGCGCTTCTTGTGCAACTTTCACTGCATCGCCTTTTTGCTATTTATTTTTTGATTAGGTCTTTTGGCTGTTTATACTTTCAATACAATTCATATGGGTATCTAGCCGTAGTCGTGAAAGGATGGCAATACTCTACCGTTTGTCTGAACCCATGATATAAATTCTTTTATAAACATTGAACTTATAGATTAATTGTTGTAGCTATATATTTTTTTAATTTATTAATCAAAATTTCAAAAAAAAAATTGAAAGAAAAACAAATAGCAATATGACTTTAGTTAGTTACTATATAATAAATAATTTATATATAGATAAAAATGTAAATAATATATATACTTTGTAGTATATAAGAAAAACAAATTGGCATAATGTATAATATGTTGTTGTAGAAAAAAAAAGTCAGCTTGTTACCACCTTTAGACCACAGACTAAATCGTCCCAGCTAAAAAAAAAAACTTACATTTAAATAGGTTCAAAATATTAAAGTTCAAGTCACCACCATAAATATATAGTGAGGATGCAGGTCAGAAGCACTCAGCACTACTAAGTTAATAGCTAATTGATGCTAAAACTCTTACATGAATGTTGTATGTTTGATTTGATAGAGTTGCTTGATTTTAAAAATTTTCAAACAAACAACTGAACCAAACCCATGATTTTATTACAAATGTAAACTTATCCGAACCGAATTATAATGGATTTTTTGCCGGTTTTATTGGATTTGATTTTGATGTATTGATTTTTTATTTTTGTACAATTTTAAAATCCCCTAATTTCTAGTTATTGAGTTCCACTGTTATGCTTATTAGCAACGGTACAAAATATAAGAATTATTTTTTTATTTAATAAATTTAGAGTTTATTTGATTTGACCACATATTTAATATGATTATTTTTAATTTTATTAAAAATAGTAAACGACAATGAAACATATTTAGTTAATATTTTTTTAAAAAAATATTTTAGATTTTTAAAAATTTTAAAAATATAAAAAAGACGTTTTAAAATTTTAAAGTAATATTTTTATAATTATTTTTTAGTTATTATAATATATATAAATAGTTTTTTATTTATATAATTAAAAATAATAATAAATAAAAAATAGTAAAAATTAAAGTATAAATGAGATGTATTTTTAAAATAAAATAAAAAAAAAATTATTTTAATTTTTTTTTTCACAAATCAACTATAATTTTAACTAGGGTATTGCAATGGGGCAAATCTCACCACTATAAGACCCTAATCAAACCGCTGGGGCCATTTCCATCACTATCAATGCTCATTTTTTTTAGTACTCGATTGAGGTATTCCGACAATCGAAAGTCGTGAGGTTAATCTTCTGTCCCAGTGCATGAAACAGTAAAAAACTGATCAAGGAGTGCCTTTTATTCACAAAAGTTGAAAATCAAACCCCAAAAATAAAGTATTGAACCACTACGCCCACTCAGCTTGATTACTGTCAATGCTCTTTTAGCTTGCCCAATGATGCACAACTTAAACTGTATTGAGCAGTTTCCAGTGGTTTCTATTCGCCATTTGCCTTTACTTGCCACCGCCACTTCATTATTTTTTTTTACATTTATATACATAATGCTCTTTTAGCTTGCCCCGATTGCCGCTCCAGTGGGTTGCTTTGTTCCACCTACAAAGCCAAACTAACTCTCGAAACCAAGCAGAGCTCCAGAAACCTCAAACCTTATACGTCTGAAAATCAATGGCTGCTGCGGCACCGCCACCTCCGCCAACTCCGGCGCCCACTCCCGCCAACATATTGCCGGAGTCCACCCAAGTGGTTTACCCTCTTTTCTCCCGCGTCCGTCTCGCCACGCCCATGGACATCCCTCACATCCACAAGCTCATCCATCAGATGGCTGTCTTCGAGCGTCTCGCCCACCTATTTTTCGCCACGGAATCTTCTCTGTCATCCACCCTTTTCAATTGCCAGCCCTTTCAATCCTTCACCATCTTCATCCTCGAAGTGTCTCCCAGCCCGTTCTCGGAGACGACCCAGTGTCCCGCCAATCCTCTCTACAAACCCACCGTCCGGATTTCGAACCTGGACCTTCCGGTTGATGACCCAGAAATAGAGACGTTCAAATCAGAGGGCGATGACGTTGTGGTTGCTGGGTTTGTGCTGTTTTTCCCCAATTACTCCACGTTTCTGGGTAAACCTGGATTCTATGTAGAGGACCTGTTTGTGAGAGAGTGTTATAGAAGGAAAGGCTTTGGAAAAATGCTGTTGTCATCGGTGGCGAAGCAAGCGGTGAAGATGGGTTATGGGAGGGTGGAGTGGGTTGTACTTGATTGGAACATAAATGCCATCAAATTCTATGAAGGCATGGGTGCTAATATATTGCAAGAATGGAGGATTTGCAGGTTAACTGGTGAGGCTCTCCAAGCTTATGGAACTGCTGATTAGTTTTGTGTTCCTTTTTTTTTTTTTTTTTTCCTTTTATGTTCTTCTGACTTTAGTCCTTTGAGAATGTAAGAAAAATTGGGGTTATCATTAGTGAATTTTATCGTGCTTCTCGTTGATTTCCCCATAAAGACAGCATGAAAATGGAGTTTCATTTTGTGGGCTAGAAATCGTTCTTGCTGTTGTTTTTTAAGTCGTTTTCACTGTTACGCTGAAAATGATACTGCAAATTTTACTTTTGAATGGATTTCGATGTTTTTTTCTTCTTTTGGTGAGATAGTGATGGTTTTTTTATTTCTCACTTTGTTGGCCGGTGGTAAGTGATAGAATATTTCCCATGAATGAGTTTTTGTTAAAGAGAATTATATTTCAATTCAGTATAAAATCTTCCTGTCGTATTTCACCTTAAAGAAGCACTATCTTTTGACGTTCTTAATTGGCAATTTTTGGAGAGATCCTTCAGAGTTCGAGTTTAAATCAAAGTTGCAGTACATATTTTAGACTTTAAAGTATGCTGAAAAGTTAGTATAAAAATAGCAGCATCCTTCATGAACAGGATTTTTTTTTCCCAATTCACCATATGAGAAATGGTATTTTGAGCATTATTATTGTCGCATCTATTTTGTGATTTAATGTAAAATAATCAATGATGTGTGTTGTAATATTGGCTTTCCTTATCTATTAAGAGTTAGTTAAGGAAGTATTGATGTGTAATGTTAGTTAGTGGCCAAAGGAGATTGATTGCTTTGTAACTGGTCATAGGTGGAATAGGGAAGCAGTCAATTGTATAGAAGGGGCTACTATGGTATTGACATATCGCATTATACACATTCTAGAAATGAGACTCTCTTTGAAGATTAGTAAAGCTCAAGAGAGGATCAATACAAAATAAGTTTGCAGAAACTTAGTCTTGATTTGTTCTTGGTATTGCTCGTTTTGGCAAGAAATCATTAATTTTTGATATCGGAGCTTTTGGTTAAGCAAGATCATGGGGAATGCCAAGTTTGACATTGAGAAGTTCGTTGGAAGAAATGCTTTCGTCTTTTGGAATTTGGAGGCTAAAGATGAGGGCTTGTTGGTGCACTAGGTACTTGAAGATGCTCTCAATGGTGAGTAGAATCTATCCTCAAATCTCAGTGACAAGGAAAAGGAAGGCATTCTTAATAAGGCACATAGTGCCATAATCTTGTGCCTGGGAGATAAAGTTCTAAGGGAGATTTAAGAGGAGAAAACAACTGCTGCGATATGGCTTAAACTGGAGAATCTCTACACGAGTCCCTAACCAACAAGCTATACCTTAAGTAGAAATTGTATACATTAAAAATGGATTTAGATAAAGCTTTAAAGGAGAATGAGGATGAGTTTAGCAAGATCATTCTTGATCTAGAAAACATAGAGATTCAGAATGAGGATGAAGATTGAGCCTTGCTTTTGCTAAGGTTTCTACCAAGTGAATATGACAATCTTTTTGACACTTTGGTCTATGGTCGTGATTCATTGTCCCTTGAACAAGTGCAAAATGCATTGCAGTTAAAGGAATTGAAAAGAAAGGGAGAGTGTAAAGATATTTTTGCTGAGGGATTGAATGTCAAAGGAAGGTTAAGAGAAAGGAATCAAAAGGAAAGAAAAAAAAAATAAAGATTCAAGTTAAGAACCCTTAAAAGGAAGTGTTTCTTGTGCCATAAAGAGGGTCACTTCGAAAAAGACTGTCCATAAAGAAAGAAGGACGATGAGAAGCAGAAAGAATTTATTGATGCAAATGTAGCATCTGATGTGTATGAAAGTTTAGATTTACTATGTGTTTCAGGAGTCAAAACTAGATTAGAATGGGTATTGGATTTAGGATGCTCTTTCCACATATGTCGTATCAAGTCATGGCTCGAAAGATTTAAGGAGTTGGATGGTGGGCGGATGCTATTGGAAGATAATAATGCCTGCAAAGTCATGGGGAAAGAATCTTTATAACTGAGGTTACTAGATAGAATGGAAAGGATCTTGCAAGAGGTCAGATATGTACCAAATTTGAAAATAAATTTGATCTCTCTTGGTATGCTAAACTCTTAAGGTTACTGTTATAAAGCAAAAGGTGGAATGCTAAAGGTCTTAAAGGGTTCTTTGGTATTTTTGAAGGGAACACTAAGTAATAGCCTTTACCTTCTGCAAGGAAAAATGGTAGCAGAGACGACAAAATAGTTTCCCAAGACTGCTTCGCCAAAATCACAACTACGGCATATGAGACTTGCTCACATTGGTGATAAAGGACTAAAGAAGCAAAGCAAGTGAGCTCTATTAGGAACAGATTAGGTCAAGGAATTGAATTTTTGTGAACATTGCATATATGGAAAGGCAAGCAGGGTTAAGTTCACTAAAGCGATTCATTTAACTAAGGCTACATTAAATTATGTACATTCAAACTTGTGGGGGCCTTCTAGAACACCATCACACTTATGAGCTCAGTATTTCTTGTCAATTATAGATTATCACT
Organism: Gleditsia sinensis; assembly: GCA_037074535.1. Classification (NCBI taxonomy): domain Eukaryota; kingdom Viridiplantae; phylum Streptophyta; class Magnoliopsida; order Fabales; family Fabaceae; genus Gleditsia; species Gleditsia sinensis. The sequence goes on along the minus strand of CM073463.1, from coordinate 59,098,146 downwards.
GTAGGAAACTACGGGTTTACATCATCAAGAATAACAATAATGCTTTCAAATGTTTTAAAGAATGGAAAGTGCTTGTTGAAACACAAATTGGCTGAAGCTTAGAACAGATAATGGGTTAGAGTTTTGCATTGAAGAATTTAACCAATTATGCATGGATAGTGGTGCAGCAAGACATCACAAAGTGAAGAGAACACCATAGAAAAATAGGCTTGCAGAAAAGGATGAATACGACAATCCAAGAAAGGGTTAGATGTCTTCTGTCAAATGCAAGCTTGCTAATAGTTTTTTTAGGTAGAAGCTATAGTATCTTCATCTTATTTGATTAATAGAAGCCCCTCAACAATGATTGAATTAAAAATAGCAGAGGAAATATGGATTGGTCATCCTCCTAACTGGAGAAATTTAAAGGTATTTGACTATAGCCTATGATCATGTGAACTAAGGCAAGCTTGAAATAAGAGCACTCAAATGCATGTTTCTAGACTATCCAGATGGGGTTAAAGGCTATAGACTTTGGTGCAAGCAATAATGACATCCTAATATAGTCATTAGAGAAGAAGAGATATACTGGAATAAAGGAGGCTCAAAGAACAATTCAGTGTTGTCAAGTTGAAGAATTATAGGTTTAGGTGGAGACCATAGTATATCTAAAGTAAAATACCCAGATACAACAAAAGTATTCATTGAAGTGGATGATTTGATCGTTGAAGATAAAGATACAATACAGAGATATGTCTTGGCAGGAGACAAACCAAGGAAACAAAACCACCCTCAAGATACGGTTATGCAGATTTGATAGTTTTTGCACTCATAGCAACGTCTGAAGTTGAGGAAGATGAACCCACATCTTATAAAGAAGCTATAAGGAGTCCTAATGCCAAAAATTGGGTTGCAATAATGGAAGAAGAAATTCAATCTCGACAAAGGAATCACACCTTGGTACTCAAGAAGCCTGCTGGACAGAAATTGATAGGCTGCAAATGGTTCTTCAAGTTCAAGGAAGGTTCCGTTTGGTATATGAAATTAAGAATTGACATTACTTCACGAAATTAGTAAAATATTTTTTTCCGTTTTATTTATTTATAAATTTTTTTATAATATATATATATATATATATATATATATATATATATATATATATATTAATTTTTTTAATATTATTTAATAAAATTTAATTCAAATTTTTATATTTAAAATAATTTGTTAAATTTAAAATAATATTATTTTAATATTTTTATTTTTCAATGGTATATTTATCTTTTTATCAATTTTTATTCTACTCCTTTTCATATCATATAAAAACATAATTTTAATAATAATATTTTATTTTATTTTATTTTATTTTATTTTCATTCTCTCATTTGTCAATAAACAAATGAGACTTTAGAGTGGAAGTAGTTAGATTCAAAGTATGACTAATAGCAAAGAAATTTACTTAATGGGAAGGAGTATATCACAATGAAGTGTTCTTACCTACAGTGAAACATAGCTCCATTAGAATGTTATTGCGGTTGGTGGTGAAAAATGACATGGAATTGGAACAACTAGATGCAAAACAATCTTAGAAACTTGAAGAAATAGTTTAAATGACACAATATGAGGATTTTTTTTTTATTATTTTAGAAAAGAAGACCATTTTTGTATGCTAAAAATTTAGTGACGATTTAGACAAGTTGTCACTGAAAGTTGTTTGCATATAGAGTTTCAGGGATCGTAAAATTCGTCATTGAATTATTTTTCAGTATCGACTTATAAAAATTGTCATTGAAAGTATGATGCACGTAGAATTTCAATGACGAAAAAGGTCATCATTGAATCCATTTTTTGTTATGGCTTTGATAAGTCATCACCGGAAACTGTATTGCAATAGAGATTTAGTGATAAAAAAAGTCGTTATTGAATCTTTTATATTATTTTTTTAAAAATTAGATTTACATTTGTATTAAAAATAAAAGTTTGCATTGTGAAAACAAATAAGAACTAAAAAAAAATTAGTAAAATAATATATATTAACATAATTTCAATTGTAACAAAAAAAATTTAATACTATCAAATGTCAATTGATAGAAAATAATACACATAATAAAATACTAACAAATTTAAAAAAATTGATTCGGTAGAGAATACTGACAAATTAAAAAAATTAACTCGGCAATTCTCTTAAAGATGCTAATGTTGCATTAGTTATAGTACTTAGTGCTGCTTTGCTCATTAGGCTTATCGAAATATTGTCATATTTATAATACAAAATAACGAATTAATATATAACTTAAAAAGTAAAAAAAAATTAAATAATAATATAATAATAACAAATAACAAATCACGTCTATGCTAATATGTACCAACAATGCTACAAATAACAAATAGTAATTTATTATAATAATTTCAAATAGCAAGGCAATCTCCTGGGGATGGTTGTCAATTTGGCATAATTTCAAATATTAACAATATATTATACTACACCAGTGCAATGACATATATATATATATACACACACACATTTGTCTATGAAACATAAACACTTCATTTAAAGGTATGTCGACGTATCAAGCATTCTATGGGCACAGACACGCCTCAAAAATGCTTGGGGTACCTGTCCAAATCTTTAAAAAATTTTATATAAAGTGTCCAGCCTTTCAATTGAGCCCTAATATACTCCCAATACCCGATTACTTTATCATCTCTACTAGTGCCTCTTCTCTTATGTTCACCTAGTCTTCCTCACTATATCTTTTCTTTTAGTCGTCTGGTCCTCCTCACTATCTCTTTTCTTGTAGTTGTCTGGTCCTCCTCACTGCCTATTCTCTTTTATCGCGTCAGTCTTTGTTATCCCGTAGCTCTGTTCCATTGTCGCTTAACTTTGTTCCATTCATGCAGCTCTATTTCATTCTCGCATAAGCGTAGCTCTCAGGTAGCTATGTTCCATTATCGCCCAGCTCTGTTCCATTCCCATGCGTAGCTCTGTTCATTCTTGGGCAAGCACAACTCTGAGGTAGCTTTGTTCCATTCTTGCCCAGCTCCATCACCTCGTCTATGCCTTCTATGTTGTTATTCTCTATCTCTCTTTTAGCTTGGATAAATTATACTTAAGGCATTTAGTCTAGAAACAACTTGAATGTTGTTATGCTGAAAGATCATAAAATTGTGGTTTCTAGTGTTTCTTTTATGAATACATTTTATCCATTTTTGATGTTATTATTTCTCTGGGACGATGCTTTTTCTGGTTATGTCTAATGGTTTTTGATGTTATAATTTCTTTGGAATGATGCTTTTTCTGGTGCCATATCTACTATTGATGTTATATATATATATATATATATATATATATATATATATATATATATATATATATATATATATTCTAAAGTTAGTGTTTATTTTCATTTTGCAAGTTAATAAATTGAAGGCATTTGAGATTAGCTGTGTAAATAGAAAAAATTCTTTTTCTTATGAACTTCTTGTGGTTCCATATATATATAATCTTATTTTTAATTCGTCTGTCTTCGACGTGTCGTGTCTGTATCCTATCTTGTGTCCGTGTTCGTGCCTTATAGATATTTGTCAAACTTTGTTAAAAGAAAAGGGAGAAAACTTGAAAAATATTATCAAAACACTAACAGCCAAACCCAAAAAAATCCCTAATTAACTAGATGTGCAAAATTGTGAAAACTCCAAATACCCATTTATTGATAAGTATGAAAAAGTAATCAAAACCCCAATGAGGTAATTGAAGTAGGTGAGGAATTCGACCACTTACAGCATCAAACCCCAATGAGGTAATCAAAGTGGGTAAGGAATTTAACCCTGAAAGTTTCTTCATTGAAACAGGGGATGGTGATTCAAGCACAAAATTAGGGGGGAAAATAAAAATAATGCACATAATGATGATGATTCTAAGCATCAACTTCATAATGAGGAAGAATAAGTCCCATAAGCCACATATGTAGGGCATGCAGAACAAGAAAAATTAGGGGAAATGTTGACTAAAATCCAAAATGGCCAAAGTGTAATGATATAGAAACCTCATATCACAAAGTTGAAGAGATGAAGAAAATGAGAAATCTCACCTAAGACCAAGACACAAATAGCAGCTATCTATGCAGACGTTCACAGTGCAGTGGGTTTTTCCAGTGGCTTTGCAATGGGTTTCTAATGTAGTGGTCTCAGCTTCTTTTTTCCCTCTCTTTCACAAGTGTTCTCTCTTCTCTAAAGAGGGATTTGAAGGAAAATGGATTATTTAATATAAATCCCTCTACATCAAACCTATTATTCAACAATCATAATTAAAATCTCACACTATGGCTAGGGCTTTGAAGGAAGAAGAATCTATGTTGAGCTGGTGAGGAAATTACCTTTATAGGCTATCGAGATAACGAAGAAGAACATGAGTTGGTGAAGGCTTCAAGCGTGGACTATTGAGTTACGAGGATTGTGCTATAACAAGACAAGACCGAGGCTTCACAAACACCGAAGTTGGGAGGGAAAAAGTGAAGAGAGAAAGAGACCCACCAAGGTTAGTAGAGTAGAAAGAGCTGCATGGGAGAAGAAAAATGGATAAATTTTAACACGGGACCAATGGTTTTTTTGTTTTTTTTACTTTTTTCAATTCACAATGGCAACCCTGTCAGTGAAAGGTGAAATTTTACTTTCAGTGACAATCTCATTATGATCGTCATTAAAAGAATATATTTTTGTGATGATTATTAAAAAGAGTCATTAAGATATATTTTAAGTGACAACCCATATAAGTCATCACTAAAAAGTATACTTTTAATTACGATTTTTTTAAATTGTCACAAAAAAAAAATTTTTAATGGTCATTTTTTTAATCATCACAGAATCCTTATTTTCTTATAGTGTTTGGTCAAAGGCTTCATTGGATGAAGTAGGAGCAACTTTGTTAATTGAAAAAGAATGGGGGCTTGGGTTTGAAGGATATGCAAGCTTTTAATCTAGCCTTACTAGCAAAGCAATCATGGCAAGGCTAAATATTTTCCTTTTTGTAATTTTATGGATGCTCAATTGAAAGGCAACCCCTCTTGGGCATGGTGCATATTGTTGGAAGGAAGATTGTTACTCAAAGAAAGTGCTAGATGGAAGCTGAGAAGAAAATCAATCCTAAAAATTTTTGGAACAGCATGGTTGCATATAAATTCTCCATTTCCCTTGGCTGGTCTTGATCCTATGCCTCATCAAGTTAAGTTAGAGTGTGTTTGGCAAGTCCAATAAACTAACTTATAGCGTATTTGACTAATTTATAAGCTTGTTTGACCAAATTAGAGATGTTTGGTAAACGAGTTTATTTAGGTAGCTTATAACGTTTTATTATACGCTACTTTGAGTAGCTTATAGCTATTAGCTTATAGCTTTTATAATTTTATTCCTTTTTTATCCTTGTTATTTTATTGAAATTCCAATACTATTATACTCATGACCCTTGACGCAATTTATTGATCTTCAAATTTTTTGTGTGCACTTTTCTTCTACTAATCAAGCGACACTTCTCAAAAGTGGGTGAATTTATATTCTTAGAATACTGATGAAAAATAATCACAGAGTAAAAGAGAAAAAAAATTAAAACTAACAAATTATATTTTTGTATTTTTTAGGATTACATAATGAAATATAATTACTAACAAAAAATGATAAATTTTATATAAGTATGTACTTTTATGTCATTTTACACTTATCAGCTAATTCAATAGCTAATTTTACCAAACACTTCTAATTCAATAAATTAACTTAACAGCTTTCAGCTATCAGCTAACAGCTTTCAGCTAAAAATTAGTTTTTTAGCTTTCAGCTAACTTTTCAGCTTTCAGCTAGCTTATCAGCTATTTTTGCCAAACATAGCCTTAGAGAGGTCTCTGATTCATAAAGAAACAGGTGGTTGGAATGAAGCTAAAGTGCATATGTTTTTTTAACTCTGAATTATCTGATTTGATCTTGAATGAATAGATTGATTAGGATGACTGGATGAGGATAGACTTATATGGGCTTTGAATAGAAGGGGCAATTACTAAGTTGAAATAGGATATAGCCTTGCTTTAAAGCTTCTATTTCTTGATATAAACCACTATGGTCAAGACGAAGATAATGCAATTTGGAAGCAATTATGGAGATTGGGTGTTTAAGAAAAGTTAAATTTTTTTTAATGAAAAGCACCGCATGATGGGCTGGCAGTTAATGGAACTCTAGTTAAAATAGTTCCCTTAGGTAGCCCTTTGCGTCCATTGTGCAAAAGTCATGAAAGGACTATTTTACACACTTTGGTGCACTGTGTGTGCCCAGAGTAAGCTTGGTGCCTCACGCCTTCCTTGCCTTCGGTAAGCGTGGCTTCATACGAAATATTTCATAATTTTTAAATAATAATATTTTATTATAAATAAATTTTATTTTTAAATATTTATATTTTATTAAAAATAAATATATTTTTAATTAAAATAATTTTTTTGTCAAAAAATTATATTTACTTTTAATAAATTTTTATTTTATTTTTATAAATATTCTTTCTTTTAATATATATATATATATATATATATATATTTTATATTGTAATTTTTTTATTAAAAGTTTTATAAAGAAAAGTTATGATTTAAGATTGCAACTCAAGTTTTGCAAGAATATAAATTTGGAAGAATTTTTGGGGTGTTTTAAAATGAAAAACAATATTTATAGGAATATAATAAAAAATAAATCTCAAATATTTAATTATTAAATAATAATAAGTAACAAAAAAAGAGAAGAGAATGGAAGCATGAAGAAGCAAACGCATACATGGAGAAGAAGATTTTCATGAAGTTTCTCTTTCTCTATGTCTCTTTTTCTCTTTAAAATATCTCTCAACCTAGACATCTATTTGAGATGCTAGAGATATAGTTGAACTCGTGGTGACGAGAGTTTCAAAATTCACCGATCAATTTTACTAAAAATTCACCAAAAGTTCATCGAAAAATGATGAACAATAGCCGCGATAAGTAAAGTTTAAGATTTTAAATTTTTTTGATATTTTCTGGTGATTTTGGTTCTAAAATCATGTTTATGAGGTAGAATAATCGTTGTATGCAAGTTTTTCTAGCCAAATAACATCATTCGAAACTTTAAATCATGAAACTTTTCTTCGATGAATAGTACGTGAACAATGTTCTATGTCTGTGTAAATAGTGTAATGAACAGTGAGTAAACAGTACATGCGTAATGAAATTTTGGATTTCGAAATAGCTAAGTTGAAGAGCATAATTTGGAGATATTGGCGATCACTTTTATTTGAAAAAAGACGAGAAAAAGTTAGTCTTATTGAAGCTCCAAGTTGATGAGTAAATAACATGAATTATGGCATGGAGAAAAGTTATATTTTTTTGTCTCTAAATTTATAAGCTATATAATGTGGTCATGTAATGTAAATTTATGATTATTTTGTATGATGAGATTATGGCTTGAGAGATGCCTAAACATAAATATGTGAGAGGTGAATTGAGATGGATAGGTAGGAGAAATAATATTATTGATGAAAGTAAAATATGTTAGAATTGCTTAAGAATCGGCTAGTGATAAGAAAGTGTCTTAAGAGATAGATTTGAACATATTGGATTTACTTGAATCTAGGTAAGACAAAATAAGAAAGTTTACAATTCCAATTTGTTAGAAGTGATTAATGGAGAAAATCTTGGAGGAAGTTGGACATTAAACTTTTGATAATTTAAAATAGTGAATTTGGACACCAAACTGTATAAAAAAATTTAGGTGAAATGAATAGATGGATGATGGTTTTATGGTGTTTTGAGGAATGTAATAAAGTGAATTAGTGGTGTTGAAGTTCTTGAGGAATAAAATATGGGAAGTATGATTCAAATTAATCTTTGACCTCTTAATTTGAAAATATTAAGAATATTTTGAGAACCATGTTCGAAAATAATGTAAAGCGATCAAAATATTTGTATTAATTATTTATACCATGCTAAGTTGGGTATAGTATTTAGGATGTGAATTATGTTGAGATTGAAAATTCATGTGTGAATAATTATTGAGAAAAGTCTTCTTAGAATGATATGCTTTTAAAAATGAAAGTAAGAAAGGTTTGAGATTTATGGGGTGAAGTTGACATGTGATAATTAAGAATAACCTAGAAGAAGTTTGCAATACCCTATATAAATGTGTATATATTCTTTTATGTGCATGGTTCCTAATATCGACTTACAAATAAATGCATGCGAGCTTGAGGATGTAAAGGAATGAAATACTTAGTGGTTTAAGAGTTCTTTATATATATAATTTATTATTTCAATATCCATTAGGGTTGCCATCATTAAATATTATTAGGGATTCTATTCGGTCATATTTAAAATTTTGTTACATATACATGCATTTGTATTCATATATATATAATGATGACAACCCTAATAGATATTGAAATAATAAATGATTATACAAGATTACAAGGTTAAAAGTAATGAAAAGATGTACGACTATCAAATTAAAATTTCTTTATTCAAGTAAACACATGGATATGTACACGTGCACTTTAAAAATATAAATGAGTCAAAAGAAAATGAATGAATGAAAGTGATGTGACTAAATGTAATGATTATTGAGTTTGATGTTCAATGAGGGTAAAGTATGCATTGTGGATATAATGAGTATGATGATGTGATCACAATGGGTTATTATCAAATATTGATTAAAACAACACTTGATCTTAAAACTAAGTATGCATTGTGTATATAATGAGTATGATGATGTAATCACAATGAGTTATTATCAAATATTGATTAAAACAATACTTGATCTTAAAACTTGAAAACAAAAAAAATAAATAAATAAGACTAATAATAATCACATTGGATTCTTTTTTAGAAACACTGTCAGCTAACGGCAAAGATTGTAACATCTTTAATTTCATTTCATTAATAAAGGTACATAAATATTTAATGTAACATTCATAAATTCTTTTTTTATTAATAAAGGTACATAAATAATTAATTAAGAAAATAAAATTTATTAGACAAATTTTTAGATATCTAAGAAATATAATCCTTAAAAATTATTCACTTTATGTGTATGTATAGAAAATGTTTCTAACATTAAGGAAATATGTAAAGAGAGAAAATCTAATAGGAAAAATTAGAAATAACATACTAAAGAGAGACGAAATTTTTGGGTAAAGAAGATACATTTTTGTAAAGTAAGTAAAGGTTTTAAAATTTTAAGAAGATTGGATTAGGGTAATTTTTCTTAATTCAAGAGTTAGAGTTACTAAATTTAACATCACCACTCATAAATTGGGCTTTCACCTATGGACTTCATATAGAGTTTTTTCACTTCACATAAATTTCTAACAAGCCAATAGGATAGTTCAAGTAAGAAATAAAATATAGACTTACTAGGATATAGAAGTTGTACCGATAGCCCAAAAATCATGAAAATGTGACCAAACCCTTCATAAAAGGTAGAATTTCAGCCAAAGTAAAGGAAATTGGTAAAAGTGAGCCTAAATCCAAGAATGAAAAATAAAAATTATGTGAGGAAATAGTAGTGTAATAATAAGCAAGATTATGTCACATGGTATTAAGACAAAACATATATATCTTACATTCATAATTTCAATAAGTAGGTAAATAATACATGGTTTTAGGACAAAACATTTATATCTTATATTCATAATTTCAACAAGTGGGTAATAATATATAACATTATAATAAAACATCCTTATCCTACACAAATAATTTCAGTCAAGGAAGAGAGATTCAAGTGATAAAAATTTGCCACCTAAAAAGGCAAACCTATTATACTTGATTAAGAAAAAAGGAAAAAAAATGAATCCTTAAATCAAAAAGACCTGTCCCTTTTCTTAAGAACATTTTAACATAATTTTCAAAATATAAATCTCCTTTTGCTATGCATATCTTGACTAAGGGAGAGGAAGATAAGAACATGGTTACTTTTTTCCAAAAAAAACAACAAAGTGCATCCTAATTGTGATAAGGTAGACCTATGGTTATGAAAGGTGAATCACTTGATAATTTATTTAAGCAATACCCACCCTTATAACATTATAATTTCGTCCAAGTGAGGGAGAGGAAAAAACATAAGCAATGTAGAGTGAGGAAATGAGAGAAAGAGAGGAGAAGAGATGAAGAAAAATGAAGGAGAAGTCTAGAGGACTAAGTACTCAAGAAAACTAGTTTAATCTCCACTTAAATTTATATTTCTTCTTCATTTTTGGGGTTCAAAAATTTACCCTTTTTCTCTTATTTAAGCTGCTAGAAAAGTTAAGGGAATGGAGGAATCTTGCTACTTTCTTCAAGAGAAAACAAGAAAAAGAATTCATTAAATGAGTTAGGAAAATCTTTAAGTAGGTTTAACAATATTTTTTTAGAAAAGCTTTGAAATTAGAAATATTTATGAGATTTTGATCCTAAAACTTTGATGAAATTTACTATATTTGTTACCTAGATGATTGGCCATGAATGTTACTATATCATGTTACATGTTGATCTTGTAAGTGATGTATGTTTAAATACTTAGGTCGGTGTGGAAAGTTCTGTATAGGTATGGCTATGGGTGACAAACTTTTAAGATTTTTGTGCTGTTATTTTATATATTTAAATATGGTGAAAAATTGATGAAATATGATTAAAGATGTAAATTAAGAATAAAATGGAAGATGACATAATAAAATGATAAACTAAAACCTTAGAAAATGTTTGATTAGGAAATTAGATTTCGGAGTAACTAGAGAAGCTTCTATTTTTCAAATTCGGGGAAGAATCGGTTAGTAATGAAAAGAAATGGTTAATATGAAAAATATAGATATATATCTCATGGATTTTTAACCACTAAAATCACTCAATTTGGAGTCCATATGAGGTAGATATGGTCAGATTAGTAAGCAGTGGTCAGAAAATGATTAACCAAAGAAGAATCTGTTAAGAAAGTTTCTATGTTTGAATTTTTGAAAAAATTCTATAGGGAATTAAAATAAGTGGTTAACATAAAAAAATATAAATATATGTCTCATGGAAATTTAGCCTCTGAAATCGCTCAATTTGGTGTTCATATGAGGAAGATATGGTCAGATTAGTAAGTAAAAGTCAGAACCTACCCGAGAAGAAATAACGTTTAACTTGAGGGAGTAATATCACCACGATTTCCTTACGATTTCGCTAAAATGTTCAATATAATAGTTTTAGATAATTGTTTTATCTTTAAATGGATACCAAGATCACCTAAGTTAAAGTTAAAATGAGGGAGTTATTCTATGATTAGTGAGAGAAGGTGAGGCAAGATAAAAACCTACATTAGGGAATAACATAACATAGAGCATGGTCATGTTCCAAGGTACGTCAAGGCTATGTTCTATGCTAGAAAGGGTATTTTGAAGCCTAAAGCATGACTGTTTTACAGGACATGGTCAAGCCGTGTTATATGATACGTTTAGGCTGTGTTGAAAGCTGGTAAAATTTATTTTCAACATTTTTCTATCCTAAATGAACCTCATTAACTATAGGATATTAATAGAAACCAAATTGAAGAAGAATGTCGTATTAAATTTGTGAGAACATATGTTGAAATTGATATAAGTAGGAAAAAAGTGACTAGAGGCCAAGCATAAAGAAAATGAAGAGATAAAAATAATATTTAAAAAAGAAGAAGAATCTTATAAAATAAAATAATAAATTACTAGTATATGACATTGCCATTGCCATTGTATGAACTCCTTACATCTTAAGTGTGTAATTTTGACATAGAAATATTTTATAAATTGATATTTGAAACGATTATATTCATGTCATGATTACCAATAATTTTTGGTAATGATTATATTTTTATGAAAAATTATGGTATGTGAGTATAATGAACATACTTGTTATTGAAATCATATTTTTGACTATTAATGAGAAAAGAAAAGAAATAAGTACGGTCACATGGTGGTTTGATGAGTGAGTTTTATAACCACGAATTAAATACTTTCATCTTAATTGTTTGTCATATTTAAGCACTTATTTCTCGTATTTATCTTTAGTTTTGTACATCTTTTACAGATGGAGAAAATAATAGAAAATGAACTCAATTGGAGGAATTAAAGCAAAATTATGGTTCTTTGAGAATGATGTCTATAAATCAAGTGGATAAAATAAATTTATTAAGGATGACTGAGTAAGGAGCATTATCTTTTTGACTCCTGAGACGCATACTAATGGATATATGTGTCAATTCAATCTTAATTTATGACCATATTTTCAAAAGAATTTAAACATAAAGATTCAAAGAACATCCAATGTTGAAAATCTGTTTGCTGTTTGTTTTTCTGCCTGACTTTACTTCAGTATTTTAACCATAAATCATAAGTTACATATCCAATATATATGAAATTTGGTAAGTGAATAGCTGACACAATTTTCTACAACTTTCATGTTTACATGATCAGCAAATTCTGACATTAAAAGGGCAAAAATTGGGTTAGAAAAATCTACTTGCTGTTACAGTCCAGCCCAACCTTACTGCAATATTTAGGCTGTATCTCATAAAATACGTAGTAAATCTATACGAAATTTGGCAGGAAGATAGCTGACATAATTTACTACAACTTTTCTTCTCACATGGGTAAAAAATCAGTGGCTATCAAAGAGGAATATTATGATTACTTTTGGTTGACATAGTGCAATCCAATCTGTCAACTTTAATGCAACTTGTTTTGTCACTTACCTCACTAGTTGTGTCTATAAATAGAGAGAGCTTGTGAGATAGGGGGAGGTCGAAAAATAGCTGAAGAGAGTGTCATTTTGAGAGCATAAATTTGAGTTCTTAGTATTGTAATGTTCTTATTTCTTTAAACACTTTATTATCCTTTCATAATATCATCATACTTGTTCATCTTCAATTTTGCTTTCTTACTTTGAATATAGAGAACTAATCTCCTTATGCTAAGGTAAAGGGTGAAACTCTTAGTATGTGAATAATAATTTATCTAACTCTTAATCTTAATGTTTATATTTGATATTGTATTTACCTTCTTATTTCTTTTTTCAGGCTATTTTTTAATGACTAGTTTTATTAGACCGCCGATTTCTTGTTATTTTATTGGCTAATTTTACCAAACCTCCTATTTCTTATTATATTATGGTATTGTGTTTTTTTTTCTTACCTCTTATCTCTTGTTATCTCATTGGCTGGTTTTATCATATTGCCTATCTCTTATTATTTTTTTGGTTAGTTTCGCTGCCTATCTCTTGTTATGTTTCTTCTTCGTACCTATTTTCATTCTAATTTTATAAAGTGTGAATCTTGATACATTGTAGACAATTTTTGGCACAAGAAATTTTGAATCAATCTTGATTTATTGTACACAATACAATAATTGGCACAATGTATACTTGAATCTATTTTACAAGCATGTATTAATGGTGTCAAAGGAGATAAATATAATTCATGTATAAACAAAAGTGAGCTCAAAGTAACACATTTTTTGATTGGAACCTTATTCATTTGAGGATTATAATTGAGTGATAGAAGAGTTAAATTTATCATTACTCATATCAGGAGTAGATCCCCTAACTTTAGCATTCATTTTTACCTTGAACACATTTCAATCTAATTTAAGTACATCAATTCCCTGTACACTTAATTTAATATTCTCCTCACAAAACAAATATTTTGACAACTAGGTTAGAATTATCTATTTGTATTCAAATTAGAGTTTTATTTCAATTGGCAATCTTTGTGGGATCGACATTACATACTGTTAAATCTATACTCCAACAGATTCGTATGGTTGCGAGTTTAATTAAAACGGTCTGTGTGGTGTACCAATAGGGGACGCCCTACCAACGGCTATGGTTATATTAATGAGAAAAGAAAGAGAAAGTGTGCCATGTCGAATGGAGTTAGAAAAGTCCGTACTGGAGAGTAGAAAGTACTCACCTTGATCGGAGTAGTTTGATATGAAAATAAGTTGATAACTATCATATGGTAATCTAAAAATGGTTATTCATGCCATACATGTTATTACTGTATGATTTTCATATGCATAGATAAAGTGTATTCATGTATTTAATATATTTGCTGTAGTTTATACAAATAAACATGACATGATGATCTGTATTGATGATAATTTTGATTTTGTTGAACCTACTGGGATTTAATTCTCACTATATTTCCATATCATGTTCAAAAAACTAGTTTTGCATATTTTTCTTTGACTCTGACTCTTAATATACGTTGGATCGAGTTACTTTATGTTGGATAGATTTCAAAAATTAATAAAAGTGTTTGTGGTCGAGTTGGCTAAGATCTCGATGAAGGTGCAACCACCCGCACCCGTATCCTTAGAACTTGTCAATATGGATGAATAAGATGTAGACATATATGTATTTTATTTGTGTACGGATGTTGTTAATTAATGATGTGTAAACCTTAATTATACTTGGTTAAATTAATTGAATGTTATTATGAGTTAAATAAAGGTAATGACTTCATAAAATTTTAAATATATATATATATATATATATATGTGTGTGTGTGTGTGTGTGTGTGTGTGTGTGTGTGTGTGTGTGTGTGTATGTAAAAAAATGGAGTTGTTACATAATTGGTATCAAAGTTAGTCAATCCTAGATTGCTAGTGGGTGGATGGTTATCTGAGTCGATCTTATAATGTCTTGAGTATGTTTGTGTAGAGGATAAGTGATTTCATATAGGAAAGAAATTACTAGTGTTTCCTATCTATATACCGAGGTGGTGTTATGATTGCTGTTAAATATTTTTGAAACTAACTATTGGGCTTGATCATCTCAATAGCAGCATAACTTTATTTTTGCCACAGTAGAAAATGGCACCATCGAGGAGAAATCAGGCAAACAATGCGGAGGAAACCTTGCACAACCTGGCCACGGTAATTCGAGACAACGTCACAACCACCAACCAAATTCTACAATACCTTCAAAATGCTAATAACTCGAATGGTGAGAATGATGCTAATAACTGTATGAAAAGAAATGATAACAGCATATTCGAGTTCCTAAGGACTAGACCACCTTATTTTCAAGGCGATTGTGACCCGACTGTAGCTGAAAGGTGGATAAGGGAACTGGAGAAAATCTTTGAAGTGATGGTTTGTACTGAGGAGCAACAAGTTATCTTCGCTGCATATATGCTGAAAGATGAAGAAAAATACTGGTGGCATGAAACTAGAGAATTATTAGCTCACCAGGGAAGGTAGATCACTTAGCACGTGTTCAAATACACTTTTTTTTGGAAAAGTACTTCCCAAGTACTGTGCGGGCAGAGAAGGAGATTAAATTTTTTCAACTTAGGCAGGGCAGCATGACCGTAGACCAGTACATCATGAGGTTTGATGAGTTATTTAAGTTCTCCTCTTACTTGCATTTTAACCCCGATGAAGCATGGAAAGCTATTAAGTTCAAAGCAGGATTGAATCCAGAGATAAGGAATGCTGTTGTAGCTATGGAGATCAGGGAGTTTGTACCTCTGATAAATAAATGCAGACTCCTAGAGAAGAGCTTGAAGGCAATGGCAAATGAGAAACAAAGACGAAACTTCTAGAAAAGAAAGAACGAGCCATGTAACCAGCCATGCTACATGGGATCAGATGTTTGCTTCAATTGCGAACAGAATGGTCATTTTGCAAAGAACTGCCCATATAATTTAGGGAAGCAGCTGGAACAAAGGCCTCAGGTGAAATGAAGGATTTTCATCCTAAACGGCCAAGAGGCAGCTTAATCCCCCGAAATGAGTCAAGGTATATGTTATATCTATGAATTTGCTCTTATGGTGTTGTTTGACTCTGGTGCTAGTCATTCATTTATATCGGAAGAATATATTAGGGAGCTTCAATATCCTATTTCTGAAACTCCCTATAAGCTATCTGTAGTAACTCCCACAGGGGAAATGGTCTTAACTTTCTCTGTATGTAAAGACTGTTAGGTCACTATTCAAGAGAAAACTTTTTCTGTAGACCTCTTCTGTCTACCTTTAAAATGTATTTATGTTATTCTAGAGTTAGACTGGATGTCTAAAAATCGGGTCTTGCTGAATTGTTGCAACAAGACCGTTGAATTTCTACCTCTTACTTCAGAAAAGGAGATGGAGTTATTGATGCTTAATGCCAATTAAGTTAATAGGGAGTTGAAGAATAGAGTACTTGGATACATTCTTTTGTATTTATCAAACCTAGAAGTCGAACCGAAACTTGATGAATCCCAATAGTCAACGACTTTCTCGAGGTATTTCCATCAGATGTTTCAGACTTACCTCCCAAGAGAAATATAGAGTTCTCTATTGATCTCCTACATGAGACAAGGCCTATCTCTATTGCACCTTATAGAATGGCCTCGAAGGAACTACAAGAACTCAAGAAACAGTTAGAGAAACTATAGACAAGCAATTCATTAAACCAAGTGTATCACCTTACGGAGCTCCTGTATTGTTTGTTAAGAAGAAATACGGGACTTTGAGACTATGCATAGATTACAGACAGCTGAATAATGTGACTATAAAAAATAAGTATCTTCTCCCTAAGATAGATGATTTATAGAACAACTGATGGGAGCCTCCATCTTTTCTAAAATTGACTTGAGATCAGGATACCATCATATTAGGATTAAAGTGGAGGATGTACCAAAACCAGCTTTTAAGACTAGGTTTAGACACTATGAGTTTGTCGTAATGCCCTTAGGGTTGACAAATGCACTTGTAATTTTCATGGATTACATGAATCGGATTTTTGGACTCTACCTAAATCAATTTATGGTAGTGTTCATTGATGACATCTTGATATACTCTAAGAGTGAGAAAGAATATGAACAACATCTCTGAATCGTGCTGCAAGTGTTGAAAGAGAAAAAGTTGCATGTCAAATTGGAGAAGTGTGGATTTTGGTTGACAGAGGTAAAGTTTCTTGGACATGTCATCTCTAATAGAGGGGTAAACCCTAACAAGATAGAAGCAGTGATTCAGTGGAAAAAATCAAAGATGGTTACAGAAGTCAGAAATTTTTTGGGTTTGGCAGGATACTACAGGAGGTTTATATCAAACTTCTCTCGTATAGCCTTGCCATTGACTAAATTGACCAAGAAAGGAAATCTTTTCAAATAGACTGATCAATGTGAAACTAGTTTCCAAGAGCTTAAGACAAGATTGACCACTCCTCTTATTTTAATTACTCTAGACCTTACAGGACATTTTGAAGTGTATAGTGACGCTTCAAAGAATGGGCTAGGGTGTGTGCTGATGCAAGACAAGAGAGTAGTTGTTTATGCCTCTAGGCAACTGAGACCCCATGAAAGAAACTATCCAACCCATGATCTTGAATTGGTGGCGGCAGTGTTTTCCTTAAAGATTTAGCGACACTATTTATACGGAGCGACATTTGAAGTATACTGTGATCATAAGAGTCTTAAGTACATTTTTTACCCAAAGGAGTTAAATATGAGGAAATAAAGATGGATAGAATTTTTTAATGACTACAAGTTTGAGATAAAGTATCATCCAAGAAAGGCGAATGTTGTAGTTGATGCCTTCAGTCAAAAATCTTTACACATAGGTCGGATGATGGTGTATGAGATGCAGATGCTAGAAGAGTTTCGAAATTTGAAGCTGGACACTACTTTTACTTCAAAGAAGCTAATCATCAATAGGTTAAGTATAGAGTGTGACCTTAAATCCCAAATTGAAGAGGCTCAAGTTCACGACCAATACTTACGGGATCATAATGATCAAGATGATTTTTTTTGTCTCGGAAGATAGAGTAATCATATATGAAGGAAAGGTCTGTGTTTCTCAATAACAAGGGTTGAGGACTAAGATCCTATAAGAAGCGCATCAGAGTAAATACATAATCCATCCTGGATCCACTAAAATGTACCGGGATTTAAAGATGATGTATTGGTGGCCAGGGATGAAAAAGGACATTGCTAAGTTTGTGGCAAAATGTCTAACTTGTCAAAATGTGAAGGTAGAGCATCAAAAGCCAGCAGGATTTCCTACAACCTATTAAGATCCCTAAATGGAAATGGGACAGTATTTCGATGGACTTTATGGCGTGCTTACCTAAGACTTTAGTTGGACATAACTCTATCTGAGTAATAGTTGACAGATTAACCAAATCTGCTCACTTTTTGTCCATAAAAATTAACTTTTCACTGGAAAAATTGGCCTAGTTGTCCGTTCAGAAAATAGTTAGACTACATGGAATTCCCTTTAAATATCGTTTCTAATAGAGATTCAAGATTCACATCAAGGTTTTGGAAGGCGTTGCAGGAAACTTTTGGAACCCAGTTGCGGTTCAGTACTACCTACCATTCTCAGACTGACGGGCAGACAGAACAGACCATTCAAACCTCAGAAGTAAATGATGGAATAAGTACCTACCTTTAGTGAAGTTTGCTTATAATAATAGTTATCACTTCAGTATTAAGATGGCCCCCTACGAAACTTTATATGGTAGGAAATGCCAATTTCCACTATATTGGTTTGAGGTAGGAGAAAAGAACTTGCTGGGTCCTGATCTAGTTCAACAAACCACTGAATAAATCAGGATGATATGAGACAAAATACTTATAGCTTAGAGTCGGCAAAAGAGTTACTATGATAAGAGACATAGGCCTCTAGAGTTTGAGGAATGAGACCATATATTTTTAAAACTTTCTTCGACTACTGGAGTTGGTAGGTCTCTCAAAATCAGAAAGTTAAGTCCGTAATTTTTAGGACCCTACCAAAATTTGAAGAAAGTGGGAACGTCAGCATATCAAGTTGCCCTCCCACCTAATTTGTCTAACCTACATAATGTTTTTCATGTATCACAGCTCCGGAAGTATCTTTTAGATTCATCACATGTAATACAGAATGAACCAATCCAAATAAAGGAGAATATGACATATTAGCTAGTACCGTCATCCATATTGGACACCGACGTGAAACAATTGAGGAATAAGACCATTCTCTTGATTAAGGTGTTATGGGAAGGTTTGGCTTCGGAAGAATCAACTTGAGAGTTGGAAGAAGTCATGGGGAAGAAATATCCATAATTGTTCTTAATAGGTAATTTCTAAAATTTTGAGGACAAAATTTCTTTTAGGGGGAAAGAAATGTAACATCCCTAATTTCGTTTCATTAATAAAGATATATAAATATTTAATGTAACATCCATAATTTTATTTCTTTTATTAATAAAGGTACATAAATAATTAATTAAGGAATTAAAATTTATTAGACATTTTTATAGATATCTAAAAAATATAATACTTAGAAATTTTTCACCTTATATGTACGAATAGAAAATGTTTCTAACATTAAGAGAATAGGAAAAGAGAGAAAATATAATAGGAAAAATTAGAAATAACATACTAAAGAGAGGTGAAATTCTTGAGTAAGAAAGATAAATTTTTATAAAGTAAGTAAAAGTCTTAAAATTTTAATAAGATTGTATTCGGGTAATTTTTTTTTCTAATTTAAGAGTTAGAATTACTAAGTTTAACATCTCCACTCATAAATTGGGCTTTCACCTATGAACACTTCATATAGAGTTTTTCCACTTCACATGGATTAAGGTAATTTTTCCTAATTCAAGAGCTACAGTTACTATGTTTAATATCTCCACTCATAAATTGGGCTTTCACCTATGGACACTTCATATAGAATTTTTTCATTTCACATAAATTTCTAACAAGCCAATAAGATAGCCCAAACAAGAAATAAAATATAGACTTGGACTAGGATATAGAAGTTGGACCGATAGCCTAAAAATCATGAAAATGTGACCAAACCCTTCATGAAAGGTAGAATTTCAGTAAAAGTAAAGGAAATAGGTAAGAATGAGCCCAAATCCAAGAAGGAAAAATAAGAATCATGTGAGAAAATAGTAGTGTAATAATAATCAAGATTATGTCATATGGCATTAAGACAAAACATCTATATCCTACATTCATAATTTCAACAAGTAGGTTATACATGGCTTTAGGACAAAACATCTATATCTTATATTCATAATTTCAACAAGTGGGTAATAATATATACCATTATGACAAAACATCCTTATCCTACACAAATAATTTCAGCCAAGCAAGAGAGATTCAAGGGTTAGAAATTTGCTACCTAAAAAGGCAAACCTATCATATTTGATTAAGACAAAAGAAAAAGAAAAAGAATCTTTAAATCAAAGGGACCTTGTCTCTTATCTTAAGAACATTTTAACATGATTTTCAAAATACAAATCTCTTTTTGCTATGCATATCTTGATTAAGAGAGAGGAAAACAAGAGCATGCGTTGTTTTTCCAAAAAAAAAACAAACCAAGTACATCCTAATTATGATAAAGTAAACCTATGGTTATGAAAGGTAAACCACTTGATAATTTATTTAAGCAAAACCAACCATTATAACATTATATTTCGTCTAAGTGAGGGAGAAGAAAAAACATTAGCAAGGTAGAGTAAGGAAATGAGAGAAAGAAAGGAAGAAAAAGAGGAAGGAGAAGTCTAGAGGACTAAGTACTCAAGGTAAGTTAGCTTAATCTCCACTTCAATTTATCTTTCTTCTTCATTATTGGGGTTCAAAAACTCACCCTCCTTCTCTTATTTAAGCTGTTAGAAAAGTTAAGAGAATGAAGGAATCTTGCTACTTCCTTCAAGAGAAAACAAGAAAAAGAATTTACTAAATAAGCCAGGGAGATCTTTAGGTAAGTTTAATAATATTTTTTTAGAAAAGCTTTGAAATTAGAAATATTTATATGAGATTTTGATCTTAGAGCTTTTATGAAATTTACTATATTTGTTACCTGGATGATTTGCTATGGATGTTGCTATATCATGTTACATGTTGATCTTGTAAGTGATGTATGTTTAAATACTTAGGTTGGTGTGAAAAATTCTGCATAGGTATGGCTATGGGTGACAAAATTTTAAAAATTTTATGCTATTATTTTTAATATTTAAATGTGGTGAAAAATTGATGAAATATGATTAGATGTAAATTAAGAATAAAATGGAAGAGG
The DNA here is from genome assembly GCA_037074535.1 of Gleditsia sinensis. Lineage (NCBI taxonomy): Eukaryota > Viridiplantae > Streptophyta > Magnoliopsida > Fabales > Fabaceae > Gleditsia > Gleditsia sinensis. The sequence continues at coordinate 59,077,143 of CM073463.1, read as the reverse complement.
ATATAATAAAATGATGAACTAAAACCTTAGAAAATGTTTGGTTAGGAAACTGGATTTCGGAGTAACTAGGGAAGCTTCTATTTTTCAAAATTTAAGAAGTATTGGTTAATAATTAAAAGAAATGGTTAATATGAAAAATATAGATATATGTCTCTCAAATTTTTAGCCACTGGAATCACTCAATTTGGAGTCCATATGAGATAGATATGGTTAGATTAATAAGCAGTGGTCAGAAAATGGTTAATTAGGGAAGAATCTGTTAGAAAAGTTTTTGTGTTTGAATTTCTGAGAAAATTTTATAAGGAACTAAAATAACTTGTTAACATAAAAAATATATATATATGTCTCATAGAAATTTAGCCACTGGAATAACTCAATTTGGTGTTCATATGAGGGACATATAGTCAAATTAGTAAGTAAAGGTCAGAACCTACCCAAGAAGAAATAACGTTTAATTTGAGGGAGTAATATCACCAAGATTCCTTACGATTTTGCTAAAATATTCAACATAATAGTTTTAGATAATTGTTTTATCTTTAAATGGACACCAAAATTACTTAATGCAGAGTTAAAATAAGGAGTTATGTTTTGATTAATGAGAGAAAGTCAGGTAGGACGAAAACCTGCATCAGGGAATAACACAACATAGAATATGACCATGTTCTGTGCTGAAAAGGACATTTTGAAGCCTAAAGCATGATTGTTTTATAGAAAATGGCTAAGCCATGTTATAGGATACGTTTAGACCGTGTTGAAAGCTGGTAAAACTTATTTTCAACATTTTTTACCCGAAATAAACCTTATTAACTATAAGATATTAATAGAAACCAAATTGAAGAAGAATGCCGTATTAAATTTATGAGAACATGTGTTGGAAATGATATAAGTAAGAAGAAAGTGACTAGAGGCCAAGCATAAAAAAAATGAAGAGATAAAAATAATATTTTAAAAAAATCTTATAAATGAAAATAATAAATGACTAGTGTATGTCATAGCCATTGCCATTGCATGAACTCCTTACCATCTTAAGTGTATAATTTTGACATGAAAATATTTTATAAAGTTATATTTGAAACGATTATATTCATGTCATGATTACCAATTATTTTTAGTAATGATTATATTTGAAAAATTATAGCATATGAGTATAATGAACATACTTGTTATTGAAATCATATTTTTGGCTATTAATGAGAAAAGAAAAGAAATAAGCACGGTCACATGGCAATCTGTGTGGTGCATCAGTAGGGAACGCCCTACCAACGGCTATGGTTATGTTAATGAGAAAAGAAAGAGAAAGTGTGCCATGTCGGACGGAGTTAGAAAAGTCCATACTGGAGAGTAGAAAGTACTCACCCTGATCGGAGTAGTTTGATATGAAAATAAGTTGATAACCATCATATAGTAATATGAAAATGGTTATTCATGTCATACATGTCATTACTGTATAATTTTCATTTGCATAGATAAAGTGCATTCATGTGACCTAAAATAGTTGCTATAACTTATAAATATGAACATAACATGATGATTTATATTGATGATAATTGTGATTTATTGTTGAACCTACTGGGATTTAATTCTCACTATATTTTCATATCATGTTTAGAAAACTAATTTTACAGATTTTTCTTTGACTCTATCTCTTAGTGTACGTTAGATCGAGTTACTCTATATTAGGCAAATTCTAGAAATTAATAAGGTGTTTGTAGTCGAGTTGGCTAAGACCCCGGTGAAGGTGCAATCACCAGCACCCATATTCCCGGAATTGGTCAATATGGATGAATAAGATGTAGACATATATGTATTTTATTTGTGTACGGATGTTGTTAATTAATGATGTGTAAACCTTAATTATGCTTGGTTAAATTAATTGAATGTTATTATGAATTAAATAAAGGTAATGATTTCATGGGATTTTAAATATATATATATATATATATGTGTGTGTGTGTGTGTGTGTGTGTGTGTGTGTAAAAAATGGAGTTGTTACAGTAGTGCACCTTGTAACCTTAACTAGCAAGAAAGTTGCTAGTCTCATGTGCAGAAAGGCACATGAGGATTAGATTATAGATATATAAGGAGTTGAGGTATATCTCATCCTGTAACTAGTGGCGTTCTGCCTGGTTACCTATATGAATGTGGTGCTTTATTCACCCTTACTATGTGCTTGGGGCAATGTGAAATGATTAGAGAGTTGAAGGGAGTTCATCCCAACTTTATGCGATAAAAGATCACAATGTGGTGACTTATCCTTACTAGATTGTGTGGTTGGGCAATGTGATGACTTATTTTTACCAAACTGTGTGGTTGGGCGGTGTGGTGACTTACCCTTACCAGGCTGTGTGCTTGGGTGATATGGTGATTTTTTCTTATTAGACTGTGTGTTTGAGTATATTAAAATAGTTTATTGGAATCCTCCAAACTAAACAAAATATAGTTAAAATAATAATAATAATAATATAAATAATGGACAATTTATATATGATTCAGTGATGTCTCGCATGGTTCTTGAGCGATGGCAGGACAAACTTCAATAAGGATGCTGAGTCTCTAAACAGGGGGTAAGTTAGACCCTTAGACAAATCCTACATCAATAAATCACGTGAAAGTCTTGAACTATACAAAAAAAATAATTAAAGTATATTATCAAAATATAAATAAAAGAACAAGGCTCAATAACATAAAATGAATAAATATAATTCTTTTACTTTATCTATAATCTTAAATATAAAAGCTTAAATAATAAATGTATATGTGTATATAAATATATCAAAATATTTCCATATAGCATAATGGCATTATGAGGTAATGGTAAGAATCATGAGAAATATGATGAAGTCGGCCTAACCCAAGTGCCACAGCGTATGCAAAGGTTTGCATTAGAAATCTTCAATAATATTGAATAAATTTTAAAATTTATTTATAAAAAGTATGAATTTAAAGTTTATAAATAAAAATATTATTCATAACCTAATTCTAATGAAAATGGATAAATAGAACAAGTAAAAATACTAAAAAATAATCATAACTTAAATAATATGTAATAATTCATAATATACTAAAAAAGATTATTATTTTTATGTTATAATTGTGTTATTTACTCGCTAAGTTACAAAACTCTTTTATTTTCTTATATGTTTTTCAGTTAGTATTAGAGAAGCGCAACAGAAGCATGAGAAAATAAAATATTTTTGGTGAGTCCAAACTATTTTTGAGCCTTATTCATTTATTCTTTGATATGTTTACAGTATTTTAGAGTATACTCCATTACTACAGGTAGGATTCTCGTTTTTAATGCGTGAAAGAAAATGTAAAATCTCTATGTAAAGTTAAAAATGAGAAATGAATTGACATCGTTTAATGAAACTGGATTTTTATTTATATTTTATACGTGTTTAAAGTTTTTAAGAGTGATTATGAGTTTACATGTTAAACTAAGTTATTTAATGAATTTTTGGTTCAGAATGCAATGGTTAGACTTATGAGTGAAGAGAAATTCTCATTTCATGCCGGTCACAAATTTGGATAAATTCGGAACGTAACACCATGTGTCTCTTTTTTTTCCCTGGTTGAAGGCTATGTTTGAGTTGGATGGGATAAGAGACGAAGAAAGTGTGATGGTGATGGTTTCTTGGCTTTTAGGGTTGGTGTGGAAAGGTAAAAAGGACTTTGTCTTTAATCGGCAAAGGTGGTCACTTCTTCGTTTAGCAAATTAAGCTTTCGCTTCTAAGTAAAGATAAATATAGATTGGATTCGATCAAATTAAATTATAAATTCAACTCGATTTAACAATATTTAATTTAAAAAATTAACACTTGTTACTGACTAAATTTTTACATTACTTAAAAAATGTGAGATATGTTAAATTCAATTAACTTGATCAGATTAAAAGATATTGTTATTCTATGAAAAAAAAGAAATGTATTAGAATTCAAAAGTTTATTTTTCTTCTTTTTTGATCCCATCAAGTTAGGTTTGGTTAGATTTAGACATTAAAATTACATTCGACTCATTTAAAGTGAATACTATTTTTTAATAAACTACAATCAGTTCAAATTTATTAATTTGAATCATTTTAACTAATACAATTTTTTTAACAAATTTAATCGAATTTGAATGAATTATTGAATTATACACATCTCTACTTTCAAAAATGAATTTTCTAATGCTCATCAACCTTTTTCTCTCTATTGAAACTTCATTGTTGAAATGAGTTGCATTGTTTACCATTCAACCTTCATTCTATTTTGTTTTGCTTTTGTGTGGTTGGATGTGTACGTGGTATATAAACTTTTCCCCCTTTTTCAGGAGTTCTCTCCTATTCTCATTAATCAAATGAACATATTTGCATTTGTAAAATTTTTTTTACTAAAAAAGAAGGTTAATATGGTTTAATAAAGCAAAATGAAAATGACCTCATTATTCTTTTATAGGTAAACCATTTTAGAAAAAGAATGTGACATAAAATAAAATAGATAAATAGGTGGGATAAGAAATGATGGCAATGTATCTTATTTAGTTTGCTCTTTTGTTTATTATAAACTAAATTTAAAAATTTAAAAATAATTCATATAACTACAAACATAAAAACAAAACCAGATGGTAATGCATGTTAAGACGCTACAGAATATGGAACACATAAATAATAAATTTAAAATAAATAAATAAATAATTTAGTCTTTAAATTTTTAAATATTTAAATTTAACTTTTAAATTTTCACCCTAACTATTTTGTTAGTATCAGTCACTTTAATAATGACAAATATGAATGGCAATGAATAGGAGTTCCCTAGGATACTATAGTACTTATATTCAAAGCATAAAAATATTATTAACCCTATTCTTAAATTCATATTCAAATAGGTAATAATTTTAATACTCATCTATTTTCTATCAAATTTTCGAATCTTTAAATGTAAATCCAATCTCATTTATTTAGAGAAATTTTAAAATAATAAATTTTTTTCAACTTTTTAAAATGAGATCTGTCATATATAAAAAAAAAATTAAAGTGCCAAAAAAATGTTAAGAAAACAAATCTACATAATTAAATATTATTTTAAACAATATTATTTTTAAATAATTATTTAATTCAATATAAATTATTACGAAAATATTTTTAAAGTTTTTGTATTTTTAATCAAATTTATAAAACTTGTTTAAAAGTATTTTTAAATATTTTTATTTTATTATTTTTTAAAAACAATGTTAAGAATTATTTTTTTAAAATAAAAGAATAAAAATTTGTTGTGATATAAATTTAGAAAACGATATTTGAGGATATAATAGTATAATTTGCGTTATGATTAAATATTATTTTTAATAAATTATTTACAAATTTATTATTAATAAAAATAGTTCTCCTTATTTTTTTTAAAATATAAAAATAATTTTGTACAAAAAAAATATATTTTTTAAAATCTGTTTTTTAAGTTACATTTTTTCAAAATAATATAATAAAAATAATTTTTTATTTTTATAAAATAAAAAAATAAAAAATATTTTAAAAACAATTTCCAAACAACTTTGTAATATCCTTCGAATTCAAGTTTGCGGGTAGCCTGTTGGCAAAGAAAATAATACACGCAGCGAAGTTTATGTCAAGCCCAAACTGGTAATAAAAAGCCCTCAAAATTGACTCGATCTTGGGCAGTAATCCAATCCTTCTATGGCGGCAAGGATGTTGCAGCAGCGGCTGATGCCATTCCTTTCGCCACACCACCGTTGCAAACGGAACAATGAAGGTTTGTCTTGCTCGTTTATCTGCTTATGCAAATCCTCACTAAATTTTGGTTTTTTTTTTTTTGGACTATGACTAAATTTTGGTTGAAGTGTTACTTCGGCTTTGTGTTTGTTTTGGTTCCTGAGGATTCTAGAATATTTTGGTCTATCCATGGATGGAACTTTCCTGTCATGAAATTCAGAAATAAACTTCTAATTTCATTTTTTCCTTAAGTTTTCGACTTTCATGGTCTTAGTTACTATTAAATACTAACCAAGGCTGTGATGCATTCATTTTTTCCTTAAAGCTTTCGACTTTCCTAGTCTTAGTTACTATTAAATACTAACCAAGGCTGTGATGCATTCAATTTATAAATATGTATTGGCTAATGATTCGTGGGTGTATACGTGACTACTGACTAACATTACTAAGGTTCTAAAAAAATATAATTTGTTTAGCACGTTGATGGTTGTAAAAACATAATGAAGAACGGGATTTGGATGGTTCGTCAATTAAGTTGGTGATATATCCGTTATTCAAGAGCTTGATAATGCTTGGCCATATATATGTTCAAAAGTTGTCATACATACTATAAAACTGGACAGGGACGAAATGAACGTAAGGTTCTACAAGATATCTTTCAGTCTTATTTTATCCAATGCGGTCAGTAGATGCATAGTCTGTTTTGGACGATTACCTGCATGAATGATTTGAGATTTAGAAGAAGTAGAAGTGAACGTGATTCCCCAAGTTAACTGTAGGATAAAAATTTCTTGAATTTGTTGTAATCCTAAAATTTAAAGAATCTTCTCATTTGGAATTCATCTTGCTTTTCGTAGTTCCAATTTTATAGGTTTTCTAAATATTTGTTAAACAGACGTTTTTTTATATATGTAAAGTGGGACTTGTTCTATTCATATTCATACCCTTGGTTCGCTTTGGTGTGGGTTTTCTACTTGAAATGCAGATTACTGGGGAAGATATATGTATTTTTATTCAAGTTGGTGGTAGGCCTTTGTGAGGTTGGGCCAACATGGAAGATGCGAGATAGATTTTTAAAAGCGTAATTCATTTATAGTGTGCATTGTGCTAAACAAAAAAGAAGTGAAAGAAAGAAGAAAAGAAAAACTGATCAAACCACCAACTTCAAGACAAACCAAGCAATTCTGTTGTGTTTCTTCAGGGATTGGTTTGATTTTTGTTGTAAGTTAAAATGTTACAAGCTAAGCAAATCTTGAAAAAAAAAAACATACACACTCATCTTAATCCAAGCTCTTTATCTTTCGCTGCTAGTGCTTGTAGTTCTATCCTGATAGCTTTTTAAAAGGTCAACAGACTTCTACCACCTCTTCACTTTTAGCATTTAGTATTTACTACCAAAGCCGTTCAGCCAGTATTATAACCTCCACACAAAGCATAATTTTGACTTTGTTTTCCGTGATTGATCACTACTTTGAATTTTTGACAAAACAGATTTTAAATTGCTATTGTTAATTTGTTATGATGAGCTAATTTATAATGCTGTCTGTGAGCTCACAGACCTTCCTGCTACTTGGACTTACTGCACGCTGCTTGCACCAATAGTTTAAGCTGGTTATATTAAATTTAGTATATGAGTTATAAACCTAAAGTACAAGCTTTTTAATTTTTAAAAAACTAACTAAATTGAACTAAAGGGGATCGGTTTACTAATTCTTCTCTGAACTGCCTAGAATGAAGCGTCCAAACATGTAAAAATATAATTTAAAAGTTTATTTTGGATATTAGTTTAAACCATTGTACTTGTAGTCTTTTGTTTGAAGAGCTGTACTTAATACTAGGATTAACACAAATGAATTCTTCTCTGAACTGCCTAGAATGAAGTGTCCCAACTTGTACAAATATAATTTAAAAGTTTATTGTGGATATTAGTTTAAACCATTGTACTTGTAGTCTTTTGTTTGAAGAGCTGTACTTAATACTAGGATTAACACAAATGACCTGATGTAGATTTGTAGACTTCACGTAGTTCTTTCTCCCAATATGTAATGTGTAGCTCTATTTTGGAAGTAATTGCCCACTATTCTGAGTAGGCAGCTTTAATATGGAATAACCTGTCTAGGCCTCTTGATGACTATTGGGTGTTTTCTTTGACCTTGGAACAGTTTTTGATGATATGTTTTAAAGGTTGTGGCAGGTATAAGGATGCTGAGATTTTATGTCACTGTATGGCTTATGACGTTTTTACCTTATTTGGTTAGAGAGAAATGCCCGTATTTTCAAATTTCAGGGGTGTCTAGTTGTCCTTAAATTTGTCAGTGGTTTTTTCAACTTTCGAGGGATTTGTATTATTGGCATATAAAGCTTTGGGGGCTTGTTGTTCTTTTGAGTCACTTTGGCTCAGTATTAGTATTTCCTTTTCATTTTTTCGTTTTAGGAGGATTCCTTGTTCATCACCTTGATGTAGGTGTTTCCTTACTTTCTAATGATAAATTATTTTTATATAAATAAACTTTAATATGGGCTTATCCTTTCTTTTCTTTGTCAATTTCTCTATACTTTCTGGCATTCTTTTAAGAGCATCTGATAACTGATTCTAAAATTTTAATTACTGAGCTCAGTTTATGATTCTAAAATTTCTAATTGACTACTAAAGTATATATATGTAGATTTATTCTAATCGACATCTGGAATGGTACTATTTTAAGGAGAGGATTTAATTGGGTGGCTGTTTCGAGTTGAGTGATATTTTCAAGTGAATGGGGTAAGAGATGATGAGAAGGCGGATGTTGTTGCGATATGCTTGAAGAGGAGAGCATGTAGCTGGTTTTCTGTGGTTGGAGACTAGAACTTTAGTGAACACATGGAGGGAGTTCTAGAAGGATCCATTGGAGAGATTTCAACCTTCATTGAAGGGTGATGGTCATGAGTTGCTTATGGCACTTTGGCAAGAAGGCAGGGTAATGGAGTATGGTTAGAAGTTTGAACTTCTCTTGACACCTTTGAAGGAGGCTACTTATGATCACTTGTGGATGTTTTCAAGAATGAGCTCAATAGGTAAGCCCCCTTTGCTAAAACAACTTTTGGGCTTGGTCCACAAGATTGAAGAAAGGAACTTCATGGTTGGTAAGGCCAAAGAAGCAAGGGGAAATAGGGGCTCAAGGAGTTTTGGGCTAGGTAAGTTGGTTGGATCAATTGGAGGGTATCCGAGATTCACTGGTTCATTGAACTCACCTGAACAACCAAGGTCTTCTTAACCACAAGTTATGAGGAAGAAGCAAGAGTAAGAAGAGATTAATAGTATTGATGTTTTTAATCTTGAAATTGAAGAGATTAAAAATATTAAATTGTTGATAAAATTATGGATATTGAAATTATTGAGGTTGTTATCTTGAAGATTATATTAATCCAAAAATATTACTGTTGATAGTCCTTCCACTTCCATTGCCACCGCCGCCTACTATAGCATGCATTTTTTTGTTGCTTCTTCTTTACAAAACTCATGGATGAGTTTTTTCTGAGAGAATGATGCAAAGTGAGAAGATAGAATTGTTTATTTTATTATTTAAAATTGATGTAATAATGTTTGGAATTTATGATATTGTAATTAATTAAATTGATATAATTTTAGGATGAATTGGAGTTATCGTTTCAAGTGTTAGAGTTCAATTTATTTTATAATGATTAGAATTTAAATTTTAGTATTTCATTAGGATTAGGATTTCTTATTTTAGTTGCCTATATAGATGGCTTGAAAAGAATAAAATATTTACCTTATTATTATTGACAAATTAATATGTAGATTATTCAGTTATTTTAGAGGGTTCTCTAGTTGTTTCCCTTCTGTTCTGCATCACACTGCTTGTTGGGGCATTGCTTGATTATATGAACCGACTAAAAGAGCTTGAAATTTTTACTAAAACAGTGACCTAGGGCACTTACCAGCAGGAATGGGTTCCCAAATTGATTAGCTAACCCTATGAAATACAATTCAAACCAGGAAATGCAAATAGGAAACAGATGCTTTGTCTTGAGAAGGGGAAATTAAAGGGATGGAGACAATTTCAGTAGTGCATTTTTGGGATTGGAGGTGTTGGAAGAGGAGGTTCAGTGAGATGAGAAGTTGTTTCCTTTAATACAGCAATAACTGAAGGATTTGAAAAGGCCTGGGTGTTCTGTCAAAAAACGAGAGCCCTCTATCTAAGGAGAGACTTGTCATACCTCGGGTCTACAAAATTTCTAATTTGTTGAAGAAGTTTCGCTCATCTCACATGGGGGGCCATTCTGGATTTTTCAGAAGCAGTAAAAGGCTGGCTGGGGCGGTTTATTGGGAAGGGAGGAAGAGGGATGTTAAGAATTTTGTGGCTGCTTGTGAGATACGCCAAGTGTTACCTAAATTGTGATATGCTATGGTACGCGAATGTGTGGTACTTGTATGTGGTATGTCACTTCATATAGTTAGGGATACAAGGGGGTAGACTTAGTTGGTACACTTTGAGTTGCTTTTAATTATAAACATATTTTAATTATTATAAAATTTAAATAATATAAATTTATTATACACTACTTTTGGGGTCTAGAATTTATTATACATTTAAAAAACCTACCACATTCCTCTTTTAGTGGTTCTCAGATTTCACATTTCATTATTTTAAATTATTCACTTAATGCCCCAACTAACTCTTATTTTCAATTGTTTTTTATTTCCTACTGCGCACATTGTTGTTGATGGTGTGTGATACAGTGTAGCAATAGGGACCCCTGTTGTAATGCGCCAAGATATAATTCAAAATAAATATAAAAGACAATTAAAATATTTCATAAATATGAATAGCTTAACTCATATTTATAGCACAACTTATGATAACTCCAACAATGATAAAAAATCCAAATGTATCAAGCATAAATTTTGCAAACACTAAGATGTAGAGGGAGTTCTAATTTGCTGCCCTTTGACCTAAAGCTTTCTTTCTAAATCCTATTACTTTAAACTTTAACACATTGTTTGATTTGCTCTTTGGATATTTTTGGTCCCTAAAGAACTTTTGAAATTTGAAGATATTTTTTAAAATCAAGCATTATGGTAGGTAAACTATCAAGTTAACTTTGCATATTAATACACATTATGACATAAACTACCATATCAGCAGAGTTAAATTGACTTCATGTAATTCTTTGGCTAGCTAAATTGAATATAAGCATTATGCATACCTCTATATACTTAAATCAAATTCTTGTAGTTGAGTCATCAATTGTGACACTTCATCACCATCTGGATAGTCCTTCACTAACTCATTTCAATTTTTTTTGGTTTCCCACTGCATATGCTTTTTACATTTCATCTCCATCCCGTTACTTTGTTTCTTCTCTAGTGCAATATGTTCAGCTAAAGCTAGCCATTTCCCATGATAAACTATGAAAAAGGTAGGCCAAAAACGTACTCTACCTCCTGGAGATTTCCCATATATATATTGTTTATACATGCTAAAATTCAGCTCTATAATTAAGCTAAATTGCCATAAATATGGGCTACCCTAATTAATGAGAGAATAACATAATTACATAAATCTGAGCTATCCTAATTAATGAGAGAATAACATAATTACATAAATCTGGGCTATCCTAATTAATGAGAGAATAACATAATTACAGCTGCATAATCCCATAGATTACTCTGATATTAATAACCAGCAAATTGCCAATCAATTCCATAGATTACTCTGATATTAATGACCAACAAATTGCCAATCAATTCCATTGACATCCCCCCTCAAATTGATGCTGGTAAGTCAACAAGCATCAATTTGCTTATTAGAAAATTGTGGCGTTGATGTGTCTCAGACTTGGTGAAGATATCAGCAAGTTGAATAGATGTTGAGACATGAGGTAACGTGATAACTCTGCGGTCATAAGCTTCGCGGATAGAGTGACAATCGACCTCGATGTGCTTCGTGCATTCATGGTAAACCGGATTTACTGCGATTTATATTGCACTGGTGTTGTCGGCATGTAGCGGAGTGGTTTGTGCTTGAGGGAAGCCAAGCTCTGTAAGAATACCACGTAACCAAATTATCTCAGAGCATGCAGCAGACATAACGCGATACTCGGCTTCAGTAGACGATTTAGAGACCGAGTCTTGTTTCTTGCATTTCCATGAGATTGGAGCATTGCCCAAAAACATACACCAGCTCGTAGTCGATTTTCGGGTGTCGGGATAGCTAGCCCAATCAGCATCGCTATATGCCTGGAGCTGTAGCGATGAACCGGTAGGAAAGAAAGGCTGCGGGTGGAGGTGCCGAGGAGATATTGAATGATTCAGTGCACTGCGGAAAGATGGAAATGCCGAGGAGATTGCATGAATCTGCTAACAGTGTGGACTGTAAAAGAAATGTCCGGGCGAGTGATTGTTAGGTAGATAAGATTACCAATCAGCTGGCGATCGAGAGTGGGATTTTCAAAGAGTTCATCTTCATCTCGTCTATATTTCACATTAACTTCTATAGGAGTATCAATGGAGGTTGCATTGAGGAGGCCGGCATGTTGGATCAAATCTCGAATATACTTGTGCTGATTTAAAAATATACTAAGGTTGATAATGGACCTCTAACCCCAAGAAGTAAGTGAGTGGGCCAAGATCTTTCATGTGAAAAGTTGAATGCAGCAAGTGTTTAATTTGGGAGATAGCCTCTTGATCAGAACCAGTTACCACAATATCATCCACATAAACAAGGAGTACCACAATGCCTTTAAAAGTCCGTTGGAGGAAAAGAGATGAATCATACTGGCTCTGTGTGAAGGAAAAGCCAAGTAGTGTAGATCGAAACTTCTCAAACCATACTCTGGGTGCCTGTTTCAAACCATATAAAGAGCGTTTGAATTTGCACACTGCATTAGGTGATGATGTTAGTATACCGGTGAGAAGTTTAATGTAAATTTCCTCCTTGAGGTTACCATGAAGGAATGCATTTTTGACATCCATTTGATGGAGTGTCCAGGATTGAGAGGCAGCGGTGGCCAGAATAGTGCGCATAGTAGTCATCTTGGCAACAGGTGCAAATGTCTCATCATAGTCAATTCCATACTCTTGCCTATTTTCAAGAAGAACCAGTCGAGTCTTGTAACAATCTATGGAGCCATTGGAACAAAGCTTTATAGAAAATGCAAATTTACTACCAAGAGATTTGACAGATGGTGGACATGGAACAACATCCCATGTCTGATTTTCTGCTAAAGCTAGAAGTTCTGTGTCAGTAGCTTTCTGTCAACAATCATGCTCCATGGCCTGTTTATAAGAAGAAGAGATAGGAACAAAAGATAAAGTGGCTGTCAAGGATAAGGGAGAATTTTGGTAGTTTGCGAACACGAGTACTGCGGTGTAGAGGAGCTGATTCTGGAGCAGGTACAGGATCAGCAGCCAGAGAGTGATCTAGAAGAGGCCCAGGAGATGCTGATGACTGATTTGGAGGAGCAGTATTTCTTCGTTTATACACTAAGAGAGGGTTTGATGAAGATGGTCCTGTAGGAGAGTTAGAAAACAAAGGCAAAACAGAAATTGAAGAAGAGATAGGGTCATGGTAGATGGCAAAAAAATATTTATTTTCTTGAAAAATGACATTTTGAGAGACTCGAAGCCGATGAAGATGAGGATCATAGCATAAAAATTATTTCTGATGAGTAGAGTATCCAATAAATGCACATTCAACAGATTGAGTAGCGAGCTTAGTGCGTTCATGTGGAGGAAGATGAACGTAACACACACAACCAAAAGTGTGAAGATTTGAATAATTAGGTGGGTAACCAAATAATCGAGTGAAAGGAGACTCATTGTTCAATGATGGAGAAGGCAAGCAGTTAATAAGATGTACAACAGTAGAGAGAGCTTCACACTAAAATCGAGATGGTACAGAAGATTTCAACAGAAGAGTGCGTGCGGACAACATCAAGTAAATGACGGTTTTTTCTTTCAGCTACTCCGTTTTGTTGGGGAGTGGAAGGGCAGGACCGTTGAGAGACAATACCATTACTTTGTAAAAAATCTTGAAAAACATGAGATGTGTACTCACCTCCATTGTCAGAACGAAGAATTTTAATTTTTGAAGAAAATTGGGTTTGAACATAAGCATAAAAGAATTTGAAAGCAAAGAAAATTTCGTCTTTAGAGCGCAAAAAATAAATCTATGTGAAACGGCTATAGTCGTCAATAAAAGTGACAAAGTATGAGAAATAACAGGTGCCATACCCCGTAAATCACTATGAATTATATCAAAAGACTGTTCAATATTTGATTGATGAGTTGAAAAAGGTAGAATTTTATTTTCGCCAAGTCTACAAGAAGTGCAATCAAACTTAACAGTATTTAAAGAATGGTACTCTTTATTTCCAAGGAAACCAAATTTTAGTAACTCACAAAGTACATTGGAATTGGGATGTCCAAGACGCTTATGCCACATTTGATAATCAATTTCAATAGAATTACAAGAAACAAAAGGCAGTAAGAAAGAGGGAGACACAAGTAAATGGAGAGAAAAAAGGCATCCAACTTTAGGCCCCTTCGCGATCATCTTCCTGGTGTGTTGATCCTGCACAAGACAACCAGATTTTGAAAATTCTACTCGACAATTATTGTCAACCAATTGACCAACAGAAATAAGATTACTGGTGAGACTAGGAGATACAAAGACATCAATTAGAGATGAAGAGATATCACCGGTGGCTGTTATAGGCAATTTATTTCCATCAGCAGAATGAATCTTGAGATGTCTAAAATATTTGGTAACATTGGTAAGATCTTCAATATTGTTTGTCATATGGTGGAAAGCCCCAGAGTCAAAGAACCAAGGAGAAGAAGTAGAAAAAGAAGTACCTGAGAGGCCAAAAGCAGAGGATGCTGAAACTATCATTTGTTGAACCATTTCAGGAGTCAAAGGTTGAACAAAGGCAGGAGCACTTTGTTGCACAGAAGCTGTATTCATAGAAGTACTAGGGCCAACTGAGGCAGTAAAAGTTGTAGCAGAGCGCTTGGGTGGTCGGATTGGATATTTTTTAATAATATGTCCCTATTTTTTGCAGTAATTACAGAATTTTTTTGGACAGATGGAAGCAAAATGATCAAAACCTTTGCAACAGAAACATTGAATAGCACTTAGGTCTTTTCCTCTTGGCTTGCCTTGTGCTGCATACGCTACTGGAATAGAGGAGAGTTGTTGATCCATGGTGGTTTGAGTGAGATGGCGTTGTTCTTCACGAAAGAGATCGTTTAAACATGCATCCAGTGAGGGTATAGGGTCTCGGTTCATGAGATTGGACCGAATACTTTCAAAATCCGTTCTCAGTTTCATGAGAAATTGATCGCGTTTAGTAGTGTCATGAATAGATTGTACCGAATAAAGACCTTCAGTAGTTAAGTTTTCATAGATGATATTAGTGTATTTGGTCCAAAAATTCATGAAATGAGAATAAAAATCAGAGATGGAAAGACTTTCCTGTTGAAAAATAGAAATTTCGTGTTCAAGTTGGAATCTCTGAGTAATGTTATTCTGACTGTAGATTTTTTTCAGGTAGACCCACATATTAGCTGCAGTCTTGAAGGATCTGAGATTAAGTATGATGTTGGGATCAACAGAACCTATGATCCATGCCATTATTTGAGCATCTTTTACCTCCTACTTGGCATGTTCATCCTGGTGTGTAGCTTTGATAGGAGCAGGTTTGGTACCATCAAAATGACCCCAAAGGTCCTTACCTTTAACAAAAATCTGGAATTGAAAAGCCCAGGCTGAGTAGTTTTTCCTATTAAGGCGAACCAGTAGGACATCAGATTTTTCCATAGATATGAGGCTGAAAAAAAAATTGTTTACGAAGGACCACTTGTGGACTAAGAAAGATCTCTGAATTAGAGCAGTGTAGGAAAAAAAACAAAAGATGAGAAACTTTAAAAAAGGTAGGCCAAAAATGTACTCTGCCTCCTAGAGATTTCCCATATATATATATATTGTTTATACATGCTAAAATTAAGCCCTATAACTAAGTTAAATTGCCATAAATCTGAACTACCTTAATTAATGAGAGAATAACATAATTACATAAATCTCAGCTATCTTAATTAATGAGAGAATAACTTAATTACATAAATTTGGATTATCTTAATTAATGAGAGAATAACATAATTACAGCTGCATAATCTCATAGATTACTCTGATATTAATGATCAGCAAATTGTCAATCAATTCCATAGATTATTCTGATATTAATGACCAGCAAATTGCCAATCAATTCTATAGATTACTCTAATATTAATGACCAACAAATTGCCAATCAATTCCATTGACATCCCATTGTAATAGCAAAGAGGAACTAGGAAGATTTTTTTTTTACCCATTTCACATTCTTTTCTTTTTGGACTCTGAATTACGAAAAGATCCAGCTATTTCCAATATGGTTGGTCCGTTATCCATCTCTTATGAGACCTAGCTTCGATTGGAAAAGAAATAGATGATGGTGAGGGCAAATCGGCCCTTACCTATCCATATCCAACAAGACCCATCTCTAATTGGGAATACAAATCGTTGGAAGGGAAACTGGCATTATCCAGTCACTTTACACAACTCATATTTCCCTCTGGTTCATTTTCTAGGTTGCAGACATTTACAGTCCAGATCATGAATGCACTGCGATTTGGATTGCACAACCTAGGATAGGATTACAAATTAGGTAACATTGGATATGCCAAAGAACGAAGAACGAATATCAAGCTAAGTGCAGCAGGTTTGATTCAACCACTTCCTTTACCTAAGCAAATATGGGAGATATAAGTAATAGACTTTGTGGATTACCTAAGTCCCTCTTTCTTGCCCCTTTACAGCAAAAGATGTAGTAGACATGTTCACTAGGAAATTGTACAAAGGAAGGAAATAGAAATGAAAATAGAAATGGAATGAAATGTAAAAAAATATTGTAATTAAAATTACGTTTGGTATGACATAAAAAATAATAGAATTTCAATTTCTTTTTTACATTTGGTATATCATAAATAATGCAGAATTAGAATAAAAAAAAGAAAAGACAGATACTCTAGAAAATAAAATTATATTAACAAAAATTATTTTAAAATATTATAAATAAAAAATAAAATAAATAATTAGTAATATAAAAATTTGAACTAAATATAATTATGGTGACAAAATTTATTTTATTACATTTTTGTGTTAACTTAAAAAATTATTAATTAATTAAAGGGTATTCTAGTTTTTTTATTTTTTATTTCATTCCATTCCATCAGTTTTTTGAGGTAATACCATCTCTTTCATAAGAGATAATCTGCATTCCATAAGAATCAGGATCAGGATTCTACTAACCAAATGCAATAAATTGATGGAATAAAATTTAGATTCCCATTCTATCAGTTTATTTTTGCAAACCAAATGAGACCTGAATTCCCAAGTTCACTATATTGGATAGGGACAGAGTATTAGTTTATTTTGAAAATAATTGTTCAAGATGATAGTATCTCAAAATGGGTTCTGTGTATCATCCACCAAAGGATGGACAAACCAAAGTAGTTAATAGAAGCTTGGAGATGTGCCTTCTGTGATTTGAGGGTGTAAAGCCAAAATATTGTTCTTGTTGGGTAGCTTGGGCCGAGTATTAGTTTACCACCACATTCCAACATTCAGCTGAAATGACTCCCTTCGAAGTAGTATATGGATGGGACCCTCTCTTTTTAATGTTGGTAAAAGAGGCTTCACTGGTGGAGGAAGTTGACATTCTAGCTTGGACAAGTTAGATTCGCCCCCTACAACTAGGATCCATCTGGTATTTCATGTGTCTTAACTTTAAAAAGTAATTCACACAGCAGTTCCTGGTTAATGATAGGATGGCAATTACTAGGGTGTGTGAGGAGGCGTAGGATGGGATATAGGGGAAAGGAGGATGTAGAGGAGGTAAAAGGTGGGCTGGTGAAACAGATTAGGCAGAAATGACATGTGACAGTGGGAGGTGTTATTCCAGAAGGAGTTTGTTAGAGTTCGTTATGGGGAGAGTTTTAAGAAGAGGAACGAGAGAGAAGGCAGGAAATGATTTGGGAGTTTAGTTGGAGACGTCTACCAGTGTCAAACTGCTAGATAATTTTTTTCCTACTTTGGTGTTTGCTCAGTTATCTGGTTCAAGTACTGTTTTCTTATGCCATGAGCTTGTAATCTGATTTTCCTCCTATATTAGAATTACTTCGCTGCTTTATTTTTTTTTTCAATTACTGTTATTCTTGCTTGAGAGTGAGCCTCAACCCAATGATAAGGTTGTTATTTTGTGACTTGGATGTCACAAATTCAAATCTTGAAAACAGTCTCTCTGTTTGTGGGAGTAAGGCTGTATACATCTATCTTTCTCAGATTCCACCAAATGAGAGTTTTGTGCACCGGACTGCCCTTTTACTGTTACTGTTCTTGCATTTCTTTTTTGCTTCTTTGCACTGGCTGAGTTTTTATCATTGTGATTTTAGGTTGAGTGGCTTTTTCAACAAATTTCTACGTGATATGCACATAAATATTTTTATTTGTTTACATTAAAGAATGAATGGGTTTATAGTTGAATCTCTATATATACTCCAAGTGTGTTGGTTATAACATGTTAGTGTTTATTAGCAGTGTCCTCTTGGCATTATTCTGTCAGTGCAATAGTAAACAGATATGGATTTTTTGAAAGGGGAGTACAGACACATACAAATCCAATTAACCATGTTAGTGAAGATTTAGAAAATAACGAGGCTGGCAGCTTAAAGCCTATTTTCGACCCAGATACCAGTAATGAGAAATCTGCTGTAAAGTTTGATGCGAAGTGCAGTTTAAAAACATCCTCAAGGCATGATCTTGCAATGATTTTCACCTGCAAGGTCTGTGAAACAAGATCTGTCAAGACTGTTTGTCGCGAATCATATGAGAAAGGCGTGGTGCTGGCAAGGTGTGGAGGCTGTAAGAATCTACACTTGATTGCAGATCGTCTTGGGTGGTTTGGTGAACCAGGAAGTATTGAGGACTTATTGGCTTCTCGTGGAGAAGAAGTGAAAAAAGGTTCAACTGATACACTGAATCTTACACTGGAAGATATAGCAGGAAGAAGGTCTTGAGTTGCAATTTGACTAATACATAGTCAGTATTTGAGTAGCACTGAGATCTTCTAAGGAAAAGTGAGTTTTAACAATAGCGAGTGCTTGTAAAATTAACTCCTGTTTTAGAAGTCATTTTCCTGTCCTAAAAACTGTTCGCATGTTTGGTGCGTGCTTATTTTCTGTTGAGCAAAATATATGTTTAACAGAGTCAAAGACCCTGGGATATTGAAGCTTTTACAAGGTAAAATATTTAAAATCACAAATCTGCACTTGATAAATTTTGGTGATGCTCGTGTTACTGCCCTCCCTATGTCTTCTGACCATAGTCCTCTTTTGTTATGTGCTGTTAAACAATATTACGGGAAGCCTAGAATTTTTTAGTTTGAAGCTATGCGGGTGTTAAATAATTCGGTCATTGGAAATGCTTGGTACTGTGATGTGAACGGTTCCCATGCTTTCCGTTTTAATCAGAAAAGTAGAAGGGTTAAGTAGAGCTTATGTCTAGGAGTAGAAATATTTATGGAAATTCAACTCATCAAATTTCCTTATTGCAAAAGGAACTAAAAGACATGCAAAATGCTATTCAACAACTAGGGTATGATTGATTAGGAGAGAGCCCTTAGATCCCAAGTTTTTGTTACATAGTGAGAAAATTTATGAGCACAAGGGTTAGACAAAGGTGGTTGTTAAAGGTGGATAAGAATGCTAGTTATTTTCATAATTTGACTAAGAAAAGACGAATAAATAACAATACAACAAGAATTAAAAAGGATGATCGTATATGAGTCTCCGAGCCAGAAACAATCGGTAATGTGCTTTATGAATATATTTTTTTGAGCAATTATTCTATTATAACAGCCCTCCTTCGACTCTGATTCTTTAGGAGTTACATTAGTTTGACATTCCACAAGTCCCTAATGATACCAGGTGCGTCAGTTACAAAAGCTCCAAGACAAGATGGCTTTCCCCGTTTGTTTTTTCAACAATTCTGGCCAACCATTTAGAATGATGTGCGTAATATGGTTCTTTTCTTCTTTCATCATGTTCATATTTTGAAAGGACTAAATCAAACTTCTATTGTGTTGATTCCTAAATGTCCAGTGTCACAATCTTTTAAGGACTTCATACCAATCAGTTTGTGCGATGTGACATTCAAAATCATATAAAAATAAATAAATAAATAATGCTCAATGAGCTGAAGTCTTTCATGGATGATTTCTGATCATATTGTTCTAGTAGCTGAAGCAACGAATTCCGTTCATAAGCCTAGACGGTCAAAGACTCTTTGGTGTGCTCTCAAAATAGATATTCATGGGGCTTATCATCGTTTATCTCGGTCTTTTGTCCAAGCAGTTCTAATTACGATGAATTTTCCTGAGACATGGATTCAATATACCATGAACTGTCTCACAACTGTTTCCAACAAAATGTTGGTTAATGGCTTACCATCACAGTTCATTCTTCCTCAAAGAGGCATTGGACAGGGCAATCCTCTATCACCTTCCTCTTTATCTTATGTTTTAACGTTCTCTCTCCAATGTTTTAACCGAAATTCTCTTGTTCTAACCCAATTGATGTATGTATGACACAATCCTTTTTTTTAAAGCCAATGTTGAAGAATGTCAGCAAATAAAGAGCATTATGGAGAAGTATAGCTTTTGGGCAGGTCAGAAAATTACCTTCAAGAAATCATATATGGTTTTTAGTCTCAATATTCCACACAAATTCAAAAACGTATTGGTAAGTATTTTTCAAGTTCCGTACAAACCTAGGCTGGGCAAGTATTTGGATATGTATACGATAATTATAAAGAAAAATGACAGAACTATCAAGAGATAGTGGAGAAAGTTTATGGAAAATTGCAGGGGTGAAAGGCTAGTATGCTTTCACAAGTTGGTAGAGTCATATTAGCTAAGTCTCCTTTACAGAATCTGAGTTTATTCCCTGTCCACTATAGCTTTACCACAAAATTTTTGTCATCAAATTGACAAGGCTATTTCAGACTTCATTTAGGGCTACAAAGATCAAAAGCCAAAATTACATTTAATGGCTTGGAATAAATTATGTTTTCCAAAAAAATGAAGGAGGTTTGGAGCTCAGAAGAACTAGTACTTTTAATAAAGCTTTATTAGCTAAGAATATCTGATGCCTCATGAAATTGCCAAATTCATTGTTTTGTCAGATCCTTAAACCCCAATATGGGCCTAATTTATCGGAGGGCATTTTACATAAGCATCATTCAACATCATGGATTTGGCAAGGAATTTATAATGCTAAGGATATCATTCTAAGAAACCTTAAATGGCAAGTGGGTAATGGTCAATCTTTTCCATTATCTAATCCTATCTGGAATCTTTCACCTTCAAATGTGATTGTTCAAGACATCAAAATTGCTGATCTTCTTGATCCAGTTTCTCATCAATGGAAGTCTGCTGTAATGGATCAGTTTTACTTGAATCACGTGATTCAGGCACTCAAAATGGCTCCCATATCAGTATTTAATTTGAAGGATACAATTATTTGCTCGGGAAGTGCATCAAGTTAATAAACGATCAACGATGGGTACGTAATAAATAATAAAAAGATTAAAGATAAAATTGTGTACACAAATATGTGTAATTATACTAATCTGAAAGTTACAGTTATAACTTTATGAAAGTTTTATTTTTTAAAATTTAATTCTAAAATAATTTTAAAAATTTGAATTCAAAGACATTATAATTCAAAATTTAAAAATTAATTAATTAATTTAAACAAAATTGAAAAATTTAGACTCATTGGATCCATTTCAATCCAACGCACATGTATGTGTTAAATGTATTTTAAATATAAATATTTATTTATTAATAATTTTACTTTAAATATTTTTTTTTTCAAATTTTTATTTAATAAATAATATAAGGGTTCATTTAGTGATTAAGATATGATATAATAGAATAAGTTGATGTGCAACATGATATGTATTATACTATCTTATTTTGTGTTTGTAGTAAATAAGATATTGATATGATATGATATAAATAGTATAAAATGACAAAATTACCCTTATAATAAAATTGTATATATACTTATTTAAAATTAATTTTAATATAATTAACAAAAAAAATAAACAGTTTAAATAGAGGTCATGAAGTCAAGAATGGCATGCTCTTTACTACTTGTGATCATTGTTTCTTGTGATCATTATGTCCTCAATATACAACTAGAAATAAAACTAGAATGGCATGCATCGCTGTTTAAATGGGAACACCAAGCATAATTTTGGGAGCAAGCAGAACCTAGAATCAATGGAAATCAAATGCATAACCTTGGGAGCAAGTAGAACCCAGAATCAATGAAAACCAAATGCATAACCTTGGGAGCAAGCAGAACCCAAAAGCAATTATAGAGGGGAGACAAAACCAATAATAATAGGAACTTTGTAACCATGATATAATTACATATACCTTATCCCATATTACCTCCCATATGATGTTCTAAAAGTAAATAAGATGGTGCCACTTGAAGACAGAAGCCACAAGGAAAATCACACTTTATAAAGATTCTAAAGAAAATTACATATGACTTTATGGGCATTAGAAAATTTCCTATCAGCCAATAACTATAAATGATATGCATTTATGCATATGCTAGTGCATGCAAAGAAATTGTCCATAGATTCCAAGAAATAAATGGGATTGACTAACATGCAATTTTACAACCATTCCTTAACACAAACAGATCCAAATCTGTTCTTTAATCATGCAAAAGTATTAATAGCACAACATACTTCTCTAGTACAAGATCCTCTACATTAAATGATACCTCATTCTACAAAAACCATACATCATCAGGGACTGTTTTACCAATAAATTGCTAGTTCCATAATAGTTACATTCAAGAATGAATGATCTAATATACCATTTCACATAATTTGACAAAGAGCATCATGGATTCTCGGATAACAAGATATCACAACAGAGAGGGAATCAAGACAGCATGGGAATCAAGCAGGCACATCCAAATTTTTGAAGCCATTGCAAATCACAATACAATGCAAATCACAGGCAGATATGTAAACCAAGCAGAGAGGGAATTAAGTAAGCATGGGTTCTCGGGAGAGGGAAACATATACAAGTAGAGAGGTAAACAAATATAGGCAAATCGATGGAGAGCACATCCAAAATTTTGAAGCCATTACAAATTACATCCAAATTTCTGAAGCAGGCATGGGTTCTCGGGAGGGTGAGCATTTGGCTAAAACAGAGGTGAGTAGGGGAAAATGCATAGTGAGCAAGAGTTGCTTACCTTGGGACGACGAAGGCAGAGAAAGGATGATCGTTCTCGGGATGAAGAAGGACATCGTTCTCTACGACGACGAGGAAGCGCATTTTGGACAATTTCAGGTTCTCGGATTCAAGAGGATGAGAGCGTTTTCTGAGCGATTTTTGATTCTTAGGGTGAGGGAGGCGCTCGAGGGTGAAGAGGAGAAAGTGTCTTCTGGGCGATTTCAGGTTCTCTAGGCGAGGAAGGAGATCGAGGGTGAAAGGAGGAGCTCGCGAGGGTGAAGACGATGGAGAGCGTTTTCTGACCCAAGGGAGGAGCTCGCGAAGACAATACGGGTGATGGGTGAGTGCTATCCGGTCTCTATCCTAGCTATAGAGACCGGATAAAAATATTAAGGGCCCGATAGGATAGGACAATGAAGAAGATAATATTATCCTATTAGATTTGTACACCAAACAAAAAATAGCAATAGGATAGGATACATTATCCTATCTTGTTGCTCTTATCCCATGTCCCAAACGGGCCATAAAAATTAACTTATAAATGTTTAAAAACTTTTAAAACTGTTTAAAGATTTTAATAAATACTTATATATATATATTTTACTTTTTTAAACTATGTTCTCTGATAAGGGCACAAAATTCTTTCTACCCAAAGTCAGTTGCATAGGAATTCCTGGCAAAAACTTTGGAGGTCAAACTCAAATTTACCTCCCCTGCAGGTGTTATCAATTAGAAATTGAGAAATGATGCGCTTCCAAAGGTTGAAAATTTTGAGAAAACATCATTTTGAGGTGGATATGTGCATTATGTGTAAAGATCACAAAAGAGATCAAAGATAATCTCTTTCTAATTGGTTTGGACGCGATCTTTGTGTGCAGATTTAATCTCCCCAAGCTCCATTGATAATTGGTTAGATCAATGGTTTGGCATGAAATAGGAGTGGGATAAACTGGTTCTTTTTAAAAAAATCAAACTTTGCTTATTGCTTTTTATTTTATATAACATTTGGTTTTGCAAGAACATTGGAAGATTTACCCCCTTGTTCTATATCTACTCTAGGGGCATACAAAACTGATCCGGACCGATCAAAATTGACTAAACGGACCCAAACTGAAGTAAAACTGAAAAAAAATCGATTAAAATCAGTTTAAATCGGTTCTTTAAACAACAAAAATCGATTAGTTTGATTCGATTTTTGGTTTAAAAAATTTAAACCAAATTAAACCAAACTAACCGATTAAAATATTATATATTATAATATATTTAAATTATTAATATTAAATACTCCTCAATTCTTGTGCAATTTGACTATTTCACCTAAACCACTCCTTCTGCACTACGTATATGCTTCAACCTTTATGATGGTCTGAATTCTCTACCATCATTTTGCTTCTTGAGCCTTGAGATTGTCTTATCCACTGTCAACACTTTTTTTTTGGCCCTTGGATTCTTGGCATATCAACCATAGAGTTACAGACACCATTTCAAAACTGTTTTGCCCTAGTGAAGTAAAGTTATTTTATTTTTTTCAGCATCCTGATAATACAATATGTGAGCATGTCCACTGCTAAATATCTCCAGAGCAAATGAGCACTGCAAGTCTTCCCAACGAGTTGCAGCACTCGTCTCCGGCAAAGGCTAGCCTAACGCTGGCAAAGCTCACTTGACATCTCTGTAGCAAATTAGTTAACTTATTGAGATTTCCCTTCTCTGTTCGCTGCCGAGTAAAAATAGATAGCCCAACTGCGACTATTATGGTAAGAAAATTCAAGGAGCCGCAAGACAGAGTCCTGCTATATAAATAAACAAGAGACACCACCTATTGGTGCTACGCAAATGGTTTAGGCCTCACCGAACACTGATGCGGCCTGAAAATAAGTTGAGTTTGGTAAGTTAGAGTGCTCTCGCAAAATTAGGGAAAAGTTGAAAAAAAAAACTGATAAACTGACCAAACTGAATCGACTAGTTACGGGTTTGGTTTGATTCAGTTTCATAAACTAAACTCAAATCGAATATATCTATTTTTTTCTCATAAACTTGTAATTAATTCGATTTGGTTTAGTCTTCAAAACTGAATCGAACCAAACTATAAACATTCCTAATCTACTCTGCCTTGATAGAAGTTGCTTGGAATGAACATATTCAGCTTCAGTGTAACATTTGGTTCATAAAAATATTTTTTATTTTTCAAAATTTTAAAATTTTTAAAATATGTTTGATTTATATTTATTTATTATTTTTTAATTATATAATTATATTTTTACTATATTTTTATTTAAACAAAAAAATTATTTATACATATTATAATAAATTAGAAATTATTGTAAAAATATTATCAATATAATACGTTATAGTACTACTAAAAATTATGAAAATATTTTTATGATATTTTTAAAAATTCAAAAAAAATAAAAATAAAAAACGATAAATAAACACATTTTTAAATTTATTTTTTACTTTTAATAAAAAAGAAAACTAGAAACCAAACGACCTTGGGTTGCAGCAGTCAAATCATGATGCGGGATTTTCACTCACAAAAGGATCCGTCGTGATTTGTTTTGCTGGAAACAGTTTTTGTTTGTTGCTAGAATATGGGTAGGAAGTGAGTTTATGGGGTGCTTGACTAGGAAGGCAATTAAAGACTACAATTGCATGATCCTTGAAAGCCTTCGCAAGATTCTCATATTCATGCGACAATATGCATCCTATAGAATTCAGGTTGGATGTTCTAACATGATGTGAACCCCTGATATGAACCTCACCAAGAGTAGTGAGACCCGGAATCAATATGGGATCCGCTTAGAAGGATCGTATTCTAATCAGATTTATAACAAAAATAAATTAAAAATAAAATGACCTTGAACCGTTATCTATAAAGAGATAAGAACCAAAGGTATAAGAAATATTGCAGACGCCACACTCAAGAAAGAGAAAGAAGATTGTGAGTGATAAGTCTTACTTGAACGCCACAAGATAAATCTTGATAAGTTCAGAAAAGTTCTTTAAAGAACCAAAGAGAAAACACTCTCAATAATATAAATGATAATCTGAATTGTTAATGAGCATACATACCTATTTATAGGTCAATTACCTAAACTTAGAAGGAAAAATATATAGGAAACTCCTATAGGACAAGGAATAATAGAAATAGGAAACTGTTCATCAAGCATATCATCTAATCTAGGAATGGGATGTCTATACTTTACAGTGATATTATTAATAGCACGGCAGTCAACACACATTCTCCATGTCCCATCCTTCTTAGGCACAAGTAACACCGGAACTGCACAAGGACTCCTGCTCTCTCGCACATACCCCTTCTCCATGAGCTCTCCAACCTGCTTTTGTCTCCTCCGGATTGCTTCTATAGGCTGGCCTATTTGGAATTGATGCTCCGGGTATAAAATCTATTTGATGCTCAATTCCCCTAATTGGTGGTAAGCCATTGGGTATTTCTTCGGGGAATACATCCTTATAATCCTGCAAAAGAGAAACTACAACACTAGGCATAGAAGAGTTAAATTCATTAATACTTAAACAAGTCTCTTTGTACAAGAGTACAATTAAAGGCTTATTTAAACACAATGCTCTTTTGGCTTCACTCTCTCTTGCATAAAAATTCATTTGTTTTATCTCTCTTTCTCTTGATTCAACCTCTCTTTCTTTTGAAACATCACTCACTTTTTTTATGTCACTCTCTTTTTTCAACTTCACTTGATCTTCAAACACTGGCTTTGGAGTTAAGGGCACAAGAGTGAATTTTCTCTTATCATGTACAAATGAGTATCTATTGGTATAACCTAAAGAATATGTCCTGCCTGCATTGGCACCACATCACATAAAACTTCATCTTTGTACTTTCCAATGGAGATTGACACCAACACCTGTTTAGTCACCTTAATTTCTCCACAATCATTCAGCCATTGTAGCTTATATGGCTTTGGATGCTTTAAAGTGGCCAAACTCAAATTTTCAACCAAACTAGTGCTAGCTACATTAGTACAGCTTCCCCCATCAATAATCATGCTACATACTTTATTATTAACATGACATCTAGTATGAAAAATATTTTCTCGTTGTACCTCTTCATCTTGTTTGATTTGCACACTAAGGGCTCTCCTTGTAATCAAAAGTTCTCCATCAATGGGATACTCAACGTCACTTGCATCCTCCAAAGGGGGCATAGACTCATTATCGGACTCACCTTCGGTCTCAATGTCACCATCTTCTTTTAATATCATTACTCTTTTATTTGGACATTGACTAGCAATATGACCCATTCCCAAGCACTTAAAACATTTAACATCTCTAGTTCTAGAAGGTTGGGAAATAGTTTTACCTGCATTTGGTGTGCCTCCATTTTTATTTTCTTTGGAAGGTTCGGCCTTAGGTTTTTCATCCCTCCTACTCCAACTCGACTTCCATGTTGAAGAACTCGAATTTTGTCCCATTCTTGAGGAACCTTTCCTTTTTAGTTGTTGCTCCACCTTTATGGCCATGTGCACCATGTCATCCAACTCCACATAATGTTGCAACTCTACCACATTCGCTATATCACGGTTTAAGCCAACTAAGAATCTAGCCATTGTAGCTTCTCGGTCCTCCTCCACATTGGCTCGAATCATGGCTATCTCCATCTCCTTATGGTAGTCTTCAACATTTTTAGAACCTTGAGTAAGGCTTTGCAATTTCCTAAACAAGTCCCTATGGTAGTGACTTGGAATAAATCGCCTCCTCATAACTGCTTTCATCTCCTCCCACGTCTCAATGGGTCTTTCTCCATTTCGTCTCCTGTTTAAAATCAATTGATCCCACCAAATAATAGCATAATCAGTAAATTCAATGGCAGCCAATTTTACCTTTTTCAACTCAGAATAGTTGTGACAATCAAACACAAACTCCATCTTTTTCTCCCATTCTAAATAAACTTCTGGATCATTTTTACCTTGAAAGGGTGGAATTTTCATTTTAATACTTTCTAAATTATTAATAACCCGATTCCTAACTTCTCTAAACCTTTCACCATATCTCCTATTGTTGTCACTCAGATTCCTATCAATTTCATCAAAACCATCTCTATAATACTCTTCATCTTCAACACTCTCCCTTGATTGAACTCTCCCCTTCCTACGTATATTAGTAGTATTTTGTGACTCTTCCACATATGCATTCTTTACTTGATCTAACCGTTCATGAATTTGCTCCATCTCCACTCTCAAAACTCTTCTCATCTCACTTACTAAAGCTTCCATCATCAACTTTGGATCCACCATTCCCGACACACCTTCGGAAGTAGTTTTGTCCTTGTTGTGGGACATGATTTTCCTGAAAAACAATGTTAGAGTAAAACAAATTCTCACAACACTAGCTTATGTGTTTCTCTCAAGATTAATGGCACTCACACTCGTGTTTACTCAAATTTTGGTTTTTACCCTCTTATAAGCTCACACCCTCTTGCATTTTTCTTCTCTTAGTCCACTCTTTCAGTTCTTTATTGAACTCAAACAAACTCACACAAAACTTTTTTTGCAACAATCCAAACTCAACTAATGGAGTACAAGGAGTTAAGAAAGAAGAAAAAGAACAAAATTTTAAGAAACAAAGGGAACAAAGCAATAGAACTTTAGAAAAAAAATAAAGACAAGATAAGAAGTTGAATAAGAAAAATCACACCACGAAGCAACTAGAATAGAAAGAAATCAATGACTAGAGAAAAGGAAACAATTGAGATAGCAAAAATAACCAAAATAAGAAAACCAAATATCAAAGCAAGAAAAAAAAATTGATGCAATTAGAATTACTAGATCACTTACTTTCTTTCTTTAATATCAGAATGCAAAATCTAGGTGGAACTTGAATTGCAACAACAATTGGTTCTTTTCTTTTTTTTCGAATTTCCTCTCTCTTTTTTTTTCCAGAATTCTGCACTGCTTTTTTATTTCTTTTTTTTTCAATTCTGATTTTTTTCTTTTTTTTCGAATTTCTTTTTAGAATATGCACTTGAACTAAGAACACTAGAAATAAAACGAAAATTAGAAGATAAGAAGAACGAAGAACACACAAAAAATACGAGATAGTAAGAAGGAATAAGAATAAGAAAACAAAAAGGATAGATCAAACCTGATTTAGAACTTAGCTCTGATACCAAATGATGTGAACCCCTGATATGAACCTCACCAAGAGTAGTGAGACCCGGAATCAATATGGGATCCGCTTAGAAGGATCGTATTCTAATCAGATTTATAACAAAAAATAAATTAAAAATAAAATGACCTTGACCCGTTATCTATAAAGAGATAAGAACCAAAGGTATAAGAAATATCGCAGACACCACACTCAAGAAAGAGGAAGAAGATTGTGAGTGATAAGTCTTACTTGAACGCCACAAGATAAATCTTGATAAGTTCAGAAAAGTTCTTTAAAGAACCAAAGAGAAAACACTCTCAATAATATAAATGATAATCTGAATTGTTAATGAGCATACATACCTATTTATAGGCCAATTACCTAAACTTAGAAGGAAAAATATATAGGAAACTCCTATAGGACAAGGAAGAATAGAAATAGGAAACTGTTCTAGAAACTATCAAATAGGAAACTCCTATAGGGCAAGGAAAAATACAAATAGGAAACTCTTCTAGAAACTATGAAATAGGAAACTTTCCTAGTCAAATAAATAAAATACTAAAAGTAAATAAATCAGAAAAAAAAACGTAGCCTAAATTGGGCCATTAAATAAATCCATTATTTTGGGCCTATATTCAGTTTTTAGCCTTCAATCTTCTTGCACTTTAGGTCCATATTAAAGTTGGCTGGTCTTGACCCATATTTAAATGGGTTTTAATGACATGGACCAGTTTTGACTCTTCTTTTGTAATAATGCAAGTATCTCCTTGATGGGCCTCTAGGATTAGACAATTAAGTGCTTCTTTGAATATTTTAGCTCGAGCTCTTGTGATAGGTCCAACTGAGACTTGAAGCGGGTCCGCATTCCATTTCTGTTTGTCAGCCCTAACCATGATCTCATCATAACACACATTTGCAGAATCTGATTTGCAAAGAGTACCAGAAACACTGCGGATGTTCAGATTGTCTCAGCTGATATTAAGTTTCTCCTTGGTAGTTTATGTTGGCTAGATGACCTCACGTCAAGGTTTAAACCCTTCTGTATTCTGGATGGTTTTCATTTTATTTTTATTTTTGGAGTAGAAAAAAATGATAAAAAATAGAAATCAAGGAACACGAGGAATCGCAATCACTAAGTAGTATAAGAAAATTAACAACAAACTTAAATCAGTGTTTGTATATCATAATAAAATAGGAGCAAATTATTATCTTGACCCTTTAGCCATCAGATTAATTCTTCAAAAATACTTAACAATTATTTTAGTCTTAATAAATTGAAACATACATATATTTAGTCCTCAATGTTAAGTGCATTGAATAGATGTAAACAAAGTTTTTTACGTAAAATAATTTTGTTCAAAGTTAATTGGCAGCTACTGATGGGGACGATTAAAACTAAAATAGAACCAAAATGTACAATTTTTTAATTAAATTAACAACAAAGTTAGCTACAATTAATAGAAAATTAATCTACATGAGTAACTCTATTAAAATCTTTTGAATAATAGACTTGACAACAAAGACTAAAATTATATATTTTATAAATAAAAAAATTAGGACTGAATAATGAAAAAAATTTATTAATCTAAATTGATTCTACTAATATCTTTTATGAATGAAAATGGTAGTTTACTTCTAAAACAACTATTAACAAAGACGTAGTATTTTATGATGATGCATATTAATTGTGTCCTCTTAAATTAACTGGTAAATTACAATTTAGCAGCCTTTGGTTTGACTTAATATCAGTTTGCTCCCTTGTAATTTTAAATTTGCCATTCAATCCCCTTACAGTCTAATTTATTATTTTATCATTTAACTATTATGTCATATTATCTACATTTTAATAGAATTATCATGTGAATGGTAGAATATTGAATAATTTTATTCTTGAAATTATATTTCATTTATACCTTTGATAATTTCATGGTATTTCAAAATCATTGTTAGGATTAAGATGAATTTTGAAAAATAAAGTTACTAGCTTAAACCTCATAATAGCCTATTAACACTATAACATTATTGTGAAATATATAAATGAAACTTACTTTAAATTATGAAACTATTCATTTTAACATTTATTTTTATTGAAGTTGAGATAAAAAAATATCAAAGAGCAATTAAGTAACTACATAACAAATTACAATAGGTAAAATGACACATGTTAAAGTATAGGAGGGTTAATTAATTTTGGACCAATCCAAGGTGTGTAATTTGTAATTTATCTTAAACTAAATTACTCTCAAAAAGTTTTGTGACACATTCTCTCATTTATTATACTTTTTAAAAAATTGTATAAATATAATCATATATAATTAAGAAAAAAGAACCAAAATAAATTTGTATACTGTAACTATTTCCAAAAAAATGCCTAATTAATATTTATATAGACTTTCCTATGATAAAATAAAATAAATAAGGTAATATATTAAAAAGTAACTTTAAGGTAATTTTTTAATTAAAACATTATTAATCCTTTAGTATTAACTGAAATTATTTGCATCTTGAATACTTAATAATACTTTAAATTTTTGTATTAAAATAATATATTGTAAATAATTTCAATTATTTATAAAGAAACATAATCATGAGAACTTATAATATAACTATTTTGAAAAAAAATCAATTAACCAATATTCATAAATGTTTTCTACGATACAATAAAATAAATTAGCCTCACTACAAGAAAGGCGGGGAATCGCGACGGAGGTTTTACGACGGTCGAAAGTAACCGTCTCCAAACCTGTCTTTAGAGACAGTTTACGAAACCGTCGTTAAATTTCAGAAACTAACGACGGTTTCATAAAAACCGTCGTTATATACGGACGGTTCAGATCAAACCGTGGTAATCTGTCTAACGCTATCGAAACCGTACAAAGGATACGGCAATCCACGACGGTTTTTTCGAAAACCGTCGTGAAGTTATAACGTTCGGAATTCAGACCGTTGGTGGGAATCTTAAAATTTAACAACGGTTTAATGAAAAACCGTCGTTAAATCCAGCGTGCGCCTTTATATTCGCTGGTCCTCCTTGTTTGTTCTACGAACAAATTTAGTTTCAAGCTTTTCGTATGATATATTTGCTAAGAGTGTTTGTTATGATTTGCGAGTATTGGTATTGTTGTTGACTGCTTCTCTTCATTTTTTTGAAGGTATGTCATTTAATTTTTTAATTTTATTTGTTTTTTTTATGTTGTATGTTTAAAATAATTTCTTATATTATTTTTTATGTTTTTTTGTTAGATTTTGTGACGATACTTCAATTTTGATTTCGATTTTTGTCTGTTATTTATTTGGAGTCATTTTGAAGGTATGTAATGTAATTTTATTTTATTTTAAATAATTGTATGTTATAATGCGATAGTATTAGATATTTTATGTACTTAATATTTAGTGTAGAAATATATTTTACATTGTGATGTACATGAAAGAGTAAATTTAAATTTTTTTATATTTTTACAATGTGTATGATGTTTAATATTATAATATATCATGTCTGTTGAAAATATGTAAGACGTAATGTCTTTTTTAATAAGCTGAATTGTTAGCCTTAATTATTTTTGAAGTAAAATATTTGTATCTAATATTATCTAATATTAGAAATGATTTAAAAAAACAAAAAATAACGATCTTGAAGCGGTATTGATAGAATAATATGAAAAAAATTATTAAACACACATAGTTAAAAATAGTATTTGTAAAAAAAAAATTACAAGTAGGTTTTAAAAAATAAAAACAAATATATATAATGATATAAATTTAGTAGATTAATTGAAGTGTAATTGATGAAGTAAAATAATGAATTTTAATAAATAGACAGACTAAGTATTAAAAAATATATTTGAAAATTGTGACACAACTTCAAAAATATACTTATGTTTTAATATAAATTAAACAAATATATATAATATTATAAATTTTGTATAAAATGATAGTGAAGTTAATTTTAATATAAGTTATTTAGTAATTAAGAAATATAATTAAAATTGATGCAAATGAATAAAAAATAGTTATTATATTGATAAACGTGTTTAAATAATATACATAAATTAGTAATAGTCAAATTTTATTACAGTTGTTTCAAAAATGATTTAAAAAAACAAAAAATAACGATCTTGAGGTGGTATTGATAGAATAATATGAAAAAAATTATTAAACACACAGTTAAAAATAGTATTTGTAAAAAAAAATTACAAGTAGGTTTTAAAAAATAAAAAAATATATATATAATGATATAAATTTAGTAGATTAATTGAAGTGTAATTGATGAAGTAAAATAATGAATTTTAATAAATAGACAGACTAAGTATTAAAAAGTATATTTGAAAATTGTGACACAACTTCAAAAATATACGTATGTTTTAATATAAATTAAACAAATATATATATAATATTATAAATTTTGTATAAAATGATAGTGAAGTTAATTTTAATATAAGTTATTTAGTAATTAAGAAATATAATTAAAATTGATGCAAATGAATAAAAAATAGTTATTATATTGATAAACGTGTTTAAATAATATACATAAATTAGTAATAGTCAAATTTTATTACAGTTGTTTCAAAAATATTTAAATATTTGTTCAAGTGATGAGGTAAAGTAATAAATATTGGTAAATAGACGGAATTAGTATTAGGAATTGGTTTAAAAGAATTAAAATAGTAATTTAAAAATACACGTAGTTTTTAAAATTTGAATATATGGCGACTGATGGAGATCAAGATACTGTCAAAGCTACTATAAACCGTTCCCAAGATCCTTTGCAAGGGATAGGCGGTCCAATGATTAGGAGCAGGGCGAAATGGGCCAAAGAAACTTTACTGGGTTTGATCTTGGATATGCAGTCTAAAGAGGAAGTTATTGGGCCAAGTCAAGACATCAAGTGGGCCACACTTTGCAGCCTTGAGGATGGCATTAAAGAGGGCAGTCCGGAGGCCCAATAAATTTTGTTGGATCTTGAAGATAACTAGCTCAAATCTGCATAGGCTAAAGATGTATTATGGGCTTTAGTTTAAATGTTTTGTTTTGAATATTATTAGTATTTGGGCCCATTCTTTATGCAGCCCAAATAGTAGTTTAATTATGAGATTATTTTTGTTAGTTTAGTTGGGCCAGATAACTAATGTTATTTGGGCCATATTTTATTAGAAGTCCAATTAGGAGTTTAAGGCCTTTTGGCTTTCCTACTAGGGTTAGGTTTGATTGTCTATTTAAGAGTTCTTTAAGTTCATGTATAATACAGATTTTGATGATTAATAAAGATTGAGTTTTCTCCTAAAGTGAGAGCTTCCCTTAGTTCTTGGGCAAAGAACTGAATCCGATCTTATCGAGGCAACTCGTGGCGATCAAACATCCGTTGAATTTTCAAGACGATCCTTGTTTTCGCCAAACACTCCGTTTCTTCGTTTAGAGGAATGCATCAGCGACGGATATGGGCCACTACTTTTACTCTTTCAGATAAGGAATTGAAGTTTCAATTCCCTATATGAGTTCGTTAGAAATTTTATCATATAAATACTATAAATGAAATCCTAGCGGCAGATATGAACTCATAATTCTATTTTTTGCTGCTAGTGACTGGCCTTCCCAAATAGTTAAGATTCGTAGAGATTCGATCATGAAACTCATCTTTTAAATTGATGACATTAGGATAATCAAATAAAATTAGCACATGATCAGAGACTTTATCAATGGCACTGTTTCAAAAATTAGAATTTTTGTTCTTGGATTCGTAGAGATATTTCAAGTGTTTTATTTCATATTATGCAAGGCGGAGACATCATTTATCCCACTTTAATAAGGTGCGACAAGTCTTGCCAATGAAATCTATAAATTTCATACATTATACATTTTTTAAAGTCAAATAGGTATTTTAGTTCTCTAATTCTTACTCTGTCTTATATATATTTCTTAATTTTTTTGGGATCAGGATTCGTTATTTATGGGGAACCAATGACGAAGATTTTTTATTCCGTGATTCATTAAATGTCAATTACCATCAAGTTTGTTAAACATTTTTTTCACGTAAATCATTTTTACCCTCTTCAAAAATTGTTTCAGCTATGGATAAATCTTGGATGAATAAACCTCGACAATCAACAGAGTACCTTAATGGTTTAAACGGATTTTTGGAATTCGCAAATGCCAACTCTGGAGTAGAAGGTAGAATAATATGCCTATGCCCAAAGTGTAGATTCAAGAAATGACAACTAATCGAGGTTGTGCGTCAACACTTGATCGTCAAACCATTTCCGGTGAGATACAATTTCTGGAGTTTGCACGGAGAAATGATTACAGAAGAACCTGCTGTAGGACATACTATAATGCCAATTGAGGTCTCCGAACCCATAGTTCGAGATGACCATGTGCAGAACATTGTCCGTGATGCATTCGGGATTCACCTCGAAAATGAGAGCATCGATTCTGTGGATATGCCAGTTCCATAGTCAGCAGAAAGGATGGATGATAGTTGTAACATCCTTTTTTTTATTATTATACAATATTGAGTTCACATACATGTCATTAATCAAAACGTACATGCAACATATCAAAGACATAGATATTTACATCTTGTTTATTTTGGTTGACCAATTCCGGAGATACAGGTGCGGGTGGTTGCACCTTCACTGGGATTTGTGCCAACTCGCTCACAAACATTTTATTTAGGATCTGCCCATCATAGAATAACTCGATCCAACGTGCACTAAAAGTCAGAGCTATAGAAAATCTGCATAACTAATTTTCTGAACATGATATGGAAATATAGTGAGAATTAAATCCCAGTAAGTTCAACAATAAATCATCATCAATAAAGCTCATCACGCCATGTTCAGCTGTATAAACTACAGAAAATATTTTTGGTCACATGAATGCATTATATCTACGCACATAAGAATCATACTGTAATGATATATATGACATGATTAACTATTTTCAAAATATCATATGATGGCCATCAACTTATTCTCATTTCAAGCTACCCCGGTCAGGGTGAGTATCCTCTACTCTCCGGTACGAGCTTTTCTCGCTCCGTCCGACATGGCTCACTTTCCTTTTCTTTTCTCATTATCATGATCATAACCGTTGGTAGGGCGTCCCCTATTGGTGCACCACACGAATTGCCATGTGACCGTGCTCATTTCTTTTCTTTTCACAATGATAGCCAAAAATATGCTTTTAATAACAAGTATGTTCATCAAAATATAATTATTACAAAAAAAAATCATTGGTAATCATGCCATGAACATAACCATTTCAAATATCACTTTATAAAATATTTTCATGTCAAAATTTCACACTTAAGATGGTAAGAAGTTCATACAATGGCAATGACTATGGCTATACTAGTCATTTATTAAGATTCATCTTCTTTTTTAAATACTAATTTTATTTCTTTA
Organism: Gleditsia sinensis; assembly: GCA_037074535.1. Taxonomy (NCBI): domain Eukaryota; kingdom Viridiplantae; phylum Streptophyta; class Magnoliopsida; order Fabales; family Fabaceae; genus Gleditsia; species Gleditsia sinensis. The sequence goes on along the minus strand of CM073463.1, from coordinate 59,040,543 downwards.
TTTTCTTGATGCAGGTTTTCATCCTATCTAACATTCTCTTACTAATCAGAGCATAACTCCCTCAATTTAACTCTGATGTAGGTGATCTTGGTGTTAATTTCAAGATAAAACAATTATGTAAAACTATTATGTTGAACATTGTAGCTAAATATTAAGAAATCAAGGTGATATTACTCCCTAAATGTACAGGTTATTTCTTCTCGGATAGGTTCTGACCTCTACCTACTAATCGGACCATATCTACCTCATATGGACTCCAAATTGAGTAATTCCAGTGTCTAAAAATCCGTGACACACATATCTATAATTCTTATGTTAACCATTTATTTTAATTCCATAAACCTAATTCCCAAAAATTAAAATACAGAAGCTGTCCTAACATATTCTTTCCTGATGAACTATTTTCTGACCTTTGACTACTAATCAACTCATATCTTTCTCATATGGACTCCAAATGGAATGATTCCAGTGGCTAAAAATCCATGACACACATAGCTATAATTCTTATGTTAACCATTTATTTTAATTCCATACAGATAATTCCCAGAAATTAAAATACCGAAGCTGTCCTAACATATTCTTCCCTGATGAACCATTTTCTGACCTTTGACTACTAATAAGCTCATATCTTCCTCATATGAACTCTAAATTGAATGATTCCAGTGGCTAAAAATCTAGGACACACATAGATATAATTCTTATGTTAACCATTTATTTTAATTCCTTATAGATTGTTCCCAGAAATTACAACACCGAAACTAAAAATTCTGCCACCCATAGCCATAACCATGCAGAACTATCTACACCAACCTAAGTATTCAAACATACATCACATGCAAGATCAATATGTAACATGATATAGCAACATCCATGACCAATCATCAAATTTCTAAGATCAAAATCTCATATAAATATTATAAGTTTCAAAAGTTTTCTTCAAAAAGAAATATTGTTAACTTACTTGGAGCACTTAGTCTTCTAGACTTCTCCTTTTTCTTTCTTCCTTTCTTCCTCTCCTTTCCTCACTCTACCTTGCTTCTATTTTTCTTCTCCCTCACTTGGACAAAATTATAATGTTGTAAGGGTGGGTTTTCTTATATAGACCACCAAATAATTCACCTTTCATGATCATGGGTCTACCTTATCACAATTAGGATACACTTTGTTGAATTTTTGGAAAACAAACAACTTATGTTCTTGTCTTCCTCTTCCTTAGTCAAGATATGCATAGGAAAAGGAGATTTGTATTTTGAATTATGATAATATGTTCTTAAGATATGGGACAAGGTCCCTTTGATTTAGGGATTCATTTACTTTTTCTTTTGTCTTAATCAATTATGATAGGTTGCCTTTTTAAGTGACAAATTTCTAGCCCTTCAATCTCCATTATTTGGTTGAAATTATTTATATGGGATAAAGATGTTTTGTCCTAATGCTATGTCTTATCATACCACTTGCTAAAATTATGAGTGTAGGATATAGATGTTTTTGTCCTAAAACCTTGTATTATTATGCCACTTGCCAAAATGATGAATGTAGAATCACACCACTTGCTAAATTTTTGTCTTAATGCCATGTCACCTAATCTTGATTACACCATTATTTCATCACTTTAATTTTATTTTTATTTTTATTTTTCCTCTTGGGTTTGGGCTCATTCTTACCCATTTTCTTTACTTTGGTTAAAATTCTACCTTTCATAATGGGCTTAGTCACATTTTCATGATTTTTGGGATAAGTTCAATTTCTATGTCCTAGTCCAAGTCTATGTTTTATTTCTTCCTTGGGCTATCCTATTGGCTTGCTAAAAATTCACGTGAAGTAAAAAAACTCTATATGAAGTGTCCATAGGTTAAAGCCCAATTACGGGTAGAGATACTAAATTTAGTAACTTTTGCTCTTAAATTAAGAAAAAATACCCTAATCTGATCTTCTTGAAATTTTAAGACCTTTACTTATTTTACAAAAATTTATCTTTCTTTACCTAAGAATTTCACCTTTCTTTAACATGTTTATTTCTAATATTTCCTCTTAGGTTTTCTTTCTTTACCTATTCCATTAATATTAGAACATTTCTATGCATATATGTAAGGTGAAGAATTTCTAAGGAAAATATCTAAAAATTATGGGATGTTACAATAGTGTCAAAGATTTTTTTGAGTTACTGAACGATGGTCAACAACCACTCTATGAAGGGTGTGAAAAGTATTCTAAATTGTCTTTTTTGGTAAAGTTGTATTACATTAAGTGTTTGTGCGGGTTAAGCGACAAAGCAATATTGATGGTACTTGAGTTGCTTGTCGATGCATTCCCAGATGCCAAGATTTCGCCTTCATTTTACGAGGCTAAAAAAGTCATTAATAAGTTGGGGTTGAACTACACAAAAATTTATGCATGTCAGAATGATTGTATGTTATACTGGGGTGAGCATGAAAATAGAGAAACTTGTATAAAGTGCTCCACATCAAGGTGGAAACCGAAATAGAAGGGGGAGAAGCGAAAAAAGGTGCCAAATAAAATTCTAAGATACTTTCCAGTTAAGCCAAGATTGCAGAGGTTGTTCATGTCTTCCAAAATTGCTGAATTTATGAGATGACATGCTCAAGACAAAATTTCTGACGGTGCCATGAGGCATCCAAAGGATTCTGAGGCATGGAAGATATTTGATCTTCTAAATCCTCAATTTGCATCAGATCCAAGAAATGTTCGTTTGGCCCTTGCAATGGATGGTTTCAATCCATTGGGAAACCTATCTACAAGTTACAGTATATGGCCAGTTGTGCTGATTCCGTATAATCTTCCTCCTTGGATGTCTATGAAACAGAGTTCATTCATGTTGTCAATGATAATTCCAGGGAGAAAAGCACCAGGGAATGATATAGATGTATTTTTACAGCCACTAATTGAAGAGCTGAAGGAGTTATGGGTTGAAGGTGTTAAGACGTATGATGCTTTTAGCAAAGAAATGTTCAATATGCATGCAGTTCTTTTGCGGACAATAAGTGATTTTCCACTTGGATGTTTATCAGGCTGGAATACTCATACTGGATTAGTATGTCCATACTGTAACTTTGACTCTACTCCAGTCCGTCTCCGTCACAGTCGGAAGTGGTGTTTTATGGGACATCGCCGCTTTCTTTCTCCAGGTCATAAATTTAGGATGGCCCGCCATAGGTTTGACGGAATAGAGGAAAGACGAAACTCTCCTGCACATTTGAGTGGCATTGACATTTTAAGACAAGTCGATGATATTGAAGTTGTGTTCGGAAAAAATGTGGAAGCTGATGTTGAGACTCAACAACGACGTTCCCGAGGTCAGGGTTTGGTTGATGCTGGAACTCAACAATGGCGTAAGAAAAGTATATTTTTCAAACTTCCGTATTGGACGAATACTATGTTGCGTCATAATCTTGACGTCATGCATATTGAGAAAAATGTCTGCGACAACATCATTTACACTTTACTTAATGATTCTGGCCGTTCGAAGGATCACTTAAATGCGCAAAAAGACCTAAAGGAGTTTGGTGTGAGGTCTGAGCTGTGGCTAGATGAGGACGATAAATATGCACCTGCTTTGTTCACATTGACAAATGCAAGCAAGGAAGTATTTCTCAAAACCCTTAAGAATGTATCAGTACCGGACGGTTATTCAAGTAATATCTCTAAATGTATTGACGTAAGACAGCGTAAGATCGGAGGACTAAAAAGTCAAGACTGTCACATCCTTATGTAACAACTGTTACCGTTAGCCATAAGAAAGACACTTCCGAAGCCGGTATCTACCGTTCTGATTGAGTTATGTTCATTTTTTTGACAACTTTGTTCTAAAGTTTTGAACGTTAATGAACTTGATCAACTTCAAGATCGAATCATTATAACGCTGTGCCATCTTGAAATATTATTTCCATCGTCTTTCTTTACAGTCATGGTGCACTTGACTGTACATTTGACCATGGAAGCAAAGTTAGGAGGAACAGTTCAATATCGATGGATGTATCCCATTGAAAGGTAAAAGATTAAAAACACATAATTCAAATTTCTTGCATTATTGTTAATCCACTTTTATTCATTTAATCTATATTGTATAGATACTTGGGCAAACTTAAATCTTTCGTGCGGAATAGAGCAAGGCCAGAAGGCTCAATAGCAGAGTCGTACGTTGCAGGAGAAGTTTTATTATTCTGTTCCAGGTATATAGATGGTGTTGACACTATCTTCAATCGTCCTCCTCGTGTGGATGATAGACCCGATGTTGGGATGTCTAACAGTGGTTTGTTTCCACCAATTGGGAGACCAGCTAGTGGATTTGAATATTTCACACTTTCTCCCCGGGAAAAATTGCAAGCCCATCGGCATGTCTTAACAAACTGCAAAGAAGTTGATCCTTACTTACAATAAGTTAACCCACACTTGGCTTAAGTTTTATACAATTTTTGGTCTTATGTAGCATTAAGTGTTTAGACAATGTTTACTTTACAGGGAATTTAGGGACTATGTAAGGCATAGTTTGAGAAGTCGGACGCGGGCATCTACCGAGATAGATAAAAAAGTCCACAGAGAATTTGTCTCCTGATTTTTCCGTCGTGTAAGTATTTCAACATGGGCACACTTCATTCATTTGTCAAATATGAGTACAACTCATTCTTTATTCGTTTTTCAGATCGCAATTGCTGATGATGGATTGCAGTGTGCCGATTTAAAATTTCTTGCACTTGGTCCACTAGATAGAGCACGTCGATACAGTGCTTACAACGTAAATGGATTCAAATTTCGAACTTTAGAGCGAGACCAAGGGATGATATCTCAAAATAGTGGAGTTTACGGTACATTCGGGACGAGGAGTTATGCAAGTAGTAATGACAGGAACATGCAATTCGGTGGCGTCCCGTATTACGAAAAACTATTGGACATTATTGAATTAAACTACCATGGCCATTTTACAGTCGTATTATTTAAGTGTATGTGGGCCAACACAACCACATCGAGAGGAATTGCAATTGACGAATTTGGGGTGACATCGGTTGATTTTTCTCAGTTGATTCACACTGGTGAAATTGATGATGACGAGCCATACATCGAGGCATCTGAGGCTTATCAAGTGTACTATGTACAAGATGAGCTAGACAAGAATTGGAGTATAGCGATGCATTTGAAACCTCGTGACTTATACGAGATGGGCAATGAAGAGGAAAATCTCATATACGATAGCACTCCGTTACACACACAAAATTTAGAAAGATTGTTTCCAGAAGGAGAAGCTAATTTATGCTTGTTACGGTATTAGTTTTGATGTTGCCGCCTATTTACATATATTTTAGGTTAGACTACTTATTTATTATTGTTCTAACTTATTTATTTTCATAACTTTTATTAGGCAATGTTTATTTTGTATTTGTTTTATGCGCTAACTAATCTTATTAATTTCATTTTGGCAGGAGCGGTGAAAATGAAGAGGGCTAGATCACTACACGGCAGGGCCGTCTAGTTCTGACACTCCCCCGCCCCGCGGGGCGATCATCGAGGGCGGATAGCCCATTATGGAGCCCGACACCATTCTCTCTCGGATAGGAGGGTCGGAGGCTATCGCGTCGTCACTCCCTGCCAGTGCCTCCATTTCACTAGATTCACAGGCCGTGCCTTCCACACTCCCCCTACCAGACGCTCAAGCACCGCACGATGATTGCTCCTTCGATTTTGACGTGCTCTTTGGCGTTCAGGAAGAGGAGCATCAGCCAGGTGAGCAAGAGCGCAGACGCAGGAGGAGCTGGACTGTTGATGTAGTCGGTCAGTATTGTAAACATGTACACTTTGTCCCGTATTAATAATTTTGATACAGTAACATAATATATAATTGTCTACATTATGATAGACGGGATCGGGCAGGTGACGTCCAGACAGTTGACTGTCCACGACGTATGGGCCTTGCCTCAGGGGTCAAAGGTGGTTGTCGACTTCAACGACAACCACCAGGCTATCGGAGATAGTGGCAGTTTGCTCGATGTCTTTCTCGGCACCATCGGGGATAATTTTCAGTTATTCCCAATCTCTTATAGGGACTGGAGGAGCATTCCTCAGCAGTCGAAGACGAATGCCTTCGTAAACAACGTTCAGGTATGGAAACATATATTTTTTAATTAATTGTATTTATTTGTCATTAATGTGCAATATATGTGTAACTAATTTTTTATTTTCGACTGCAGACGCATTTTAATGTGACGGATCAACACAAAAAACTGATCATGCAGTCGCTAGGCGCGAAATAGAGAGCTGTACGGTACAATTTATTTTGCCTGGCGTATGACGGCACGAAGACCAGAGATCAACTGCGGACTGAAGTCCCGACCGGCATCCCACCTGATTAGTGGGCAACTTTCATAGACTATCACCTTGACGCGAAGTCTAGGGTAAGTCGTGTATATTAATATATTTATCAAATTTAACTTTTAAATTATTGTGACTAATTATTTTGTCTATGTGATTAATTAGGATGTGGCCACGAAGAATAAACGGAATAGAAAACAACTTACAATGCCACACACCACTGGATCGAAGAGTCTTGCACGTAAGAAGGCAGAGATGGTAAGTTCATATCTATAAATAAAATTATTTTTAATGTTGAGATGACTATAATATATGTAATAATAAATTGATTACTTTCTTTTAAATCCAGGAGATTGAGTTTGGCGGTCGAGTGACTCGTGGTGATGTATGGACGGCAGCTCATAAAAGATCTGACGGATCATACATCAACGACGAAGCTCGGGCTGTTGCGGTAAGTAATAAAATTTCCTCTACCGTACATGAGTAATTATTTAATTTTGAGATAATGTTTAATATTATTAATTTTATGTTATTAGGAGAAAATTGCTTTGATCCAGCAGGAGGACAGCTCGTCCCAAGAGCTCTCGACGGCCGATTCGCTTGCGAGAGCTTTTAGGACTAAGGAGCACTCCGACCGCGTTCGAGGATTTGGGTTGGGGTTTGCCCAACTCAAGTCTTCGGCCATGGTTCGTCTGGGTCGAGCTCACAGTCAGGGTCGTCATACCATGACTTACAGAGTGAGGTGGAGCGCCTGAAGACCGCTATGCATGAGCGGGACGTCAAGCAGCAGCACCTGAAGGCAGCTATGCAGGAGCGAGACGCTGAGCTCCAGCGACGAGATGCTGAGCTCGCAGCACGGCAAGCACATATGGAGGCTGCTATGATGTTCCTGCTACAAAAATTTCAGGATCAGCTGCCACCTGAAATTTCAGGACTTCACAGTCTCAGACTCAGGGTAACCTTTTAATACATAAATTTTGTTGGTATAATTTTGTTTATTTTAAAAACACTCAAAATTCTAACAACCAAAATTGATTTTTCAGGACCCCAGCGATCGTGGTAGTGGGTATCATCGTGATCAGCATCCGTAGGGTCCGGAAACTTGATTTAGTTATTATATTTGTATATGTAATTTTGTCACTTTTGTTACTATTAATTTTCTGTATATATATATATATATATAAATTCATTATAATTCAATAATTTATGCATCTTTAGTATCTAGTTAAATATTAATAAATTTTAAATTACAATTTTCAATTTTTAAATAATTCAAACGCTTAATTATTATATAATAAAATAAAATGTATATAAATTAATTTATACAATATTAAAAATATAAATTAATTTTTATTTTGCATAAAAATTTAATAATAAAAACATTATTAGTAGTTTTATGAATAGTACAAAATATTATATTTTAAATTACGAATAAAAATGATATAAAAATTTAATTAATTTTATTAATTAAAAATTAAAAAAAAAATAACAACGGTTTTTGTAAACAACCGTTGTTATAAATAAATAAAATTATAAATAATGACGGTTTTTGTTAAAAATTGTCATTATTTAACGACGATTTTTGCCAAAAACAGTCGTTATAATTAATTTTATAAATTAAAAATAAATTTAAAAAATAGTAAATAACGACAGTTTTTAACTGGTTTAACGACGATTTTTGGAACCGTCGTTAAATCAGACATAGTAACGGTTATTCTCACGGTTAATGAAACCGTCGCTATACCTTGAGTTCCACGACGATTTTAAAACCGTCGTTAATGGGCATAAGGACGGTCGAAACCGTCGTTATCCCACTAAAAAACCGCCTTAATGCCACGGTTTTTTAGTAGTGCCTACATAATAAATTGATTATTATATTGAGTTTTTCTGCCATAATAAATTAGTTTCCATAATAAATCGTTTAATATATTGAGTTAGATAATCTTTAAAGCTTATAATATTGTTTAAAATTTTTGTGAAGAAAAAAGTAACGTTTTATTAATCCTGATTATTGACTAAACTTTTGTACACATTGAGTAGTAATAGTTACAATAATATTAATTAAAATTACTATATGAAAAATACTCTTTGTTACCACATATTAACTTATTATAATAAAGTTATAATAATGTTTATTTCATATAATTAAATTATTATATACATAGCTGAAGACAAAATTGTTAGGCAATTGCAAATACCAGGTTATGATCCTAACAATAAAATTGTACAAAAATTTCAGGTAATTAGTTTTACAAATAGTACAAGTTATACTTTCGAGTTCCATATAATTAACCTTGAATCTGTAAAACCTAGTCTCAGTATCAATCAAACAGTGGAAGACATGAAAATTACTAACCTCCAGTTATGTCAATGTTCGCCTGTAGAGTTAGTGCATAAAATCCAAATTGGAAGCAAGTGCAAAAAGTAACAAGAAGATGAAAATCAGAAGTGATTCTTTGACTAATCAGGCAAACAGTTCAAAGCGAAGAGGAACGCCTTTCAGTCAGGAACCCTCTCAATAGGCAATTGGATAGAGAATTTACTTCCTACCATCAAAGACTCACTCTCTGTAAGCTACACTCTCTGGCCAAATAAATAAATAAATAAATAAATAACAACTAGATTTTATTTCATAAAAACTATCGTAACTGTAAATAATGGACAAACGAGGACCATTTAATTATTTTAAATTCAAATTTTAAAATAAGATAATATTCTCTTACTTCATTCAAATACAATGATGTAGAACCAGAGAGAATCAATACTTCAAATCAGAGAATTTACTCTAAAACTAAACTCAATTTTTATTAATCAATATTCAAATCTCAAAAACAATAACTAAGCAAGCTTATATATATAGACATATCGCATATAGAATTCTAAATCAATTAAAACTCCAAAACAAATAAAATAATAGTTTATCTATGAATATGAATAACTAAGATCTAAACAACTAACTAGCCAAATCTTAATTCCTAAATTACAACCTTAATATTGAAAATTAAAATAAAACAATTAAAGATAAAATAACATCTCAACATCTACATCATTCTCTCCATCTAAAAGAACTCTGCTCTGGAGATTTAAAAATAGGTAAACTCCACGAGCGAAGGATCAAGATGCAGGCAATGGCCTTTAGTATAATCTAAGTAGCATCAAACTTAGGACCATTCCTCCACATTACCAAGTAATGGCAGAATAGGTAGAGGAAGGTCCAATGTATGCATGGTCAAGAACTATTTTAATATGATCTGAAGAAGGTGGTAGAGTAGGAGAAACTTTGGGTACTTATGCAACATTCCTACCTGTAGACACAGTTAAAAGCAACACAAAAGGCTTAAAGGTGCCTGAGTAAGAAAACAAGTCTTCTACATTAAAAATAGAACTAATATGCATATGAGCAAGTAAAGCTTGTAAATATGCGTTAGTACCATGCTTTTCTAGGATGCAGATATGGAACTGTTCAAATGAGTGCTTTGGAGAATGTTAAAAGGTGAAATTGGAGAGATCAACCCAAGTGTGGAAGGAAGCAGGAAGAGAGAACATGCATCTTATCATATTAATGTGGTTCGGATCATGTTCCAAAGCACCAATGTCATCTTCATCAACATTTGATGAGAAATCTCGATGATCCATCACTATGTCATTATCAGTGGGCTCAACTGAATCTACACGACTACTCTTTAAGGTAAAGAACTTATAATTCTCATCATTAATTTCCATGTTGTTGTTATTGATAGCTCAGTGAACTACATTAAAAGTGGATGTCAGATTAACCAATATTTGGCCTAGTTTTGTGTCCATTTTATCCATACTAGTAGCAATTGCTTTTAGGCTATTTGTTATTACCTTTGTAGTCTTTTATGTTAATAGTATCTCTTTGATTTGGGTTCATAGCTTCTTGCAAGTCTCGAATGGTCATTGGTTATGCAACAAAGGTAGTGCTAATTATGAGGATGGTGATGGGGTGAAATAAGTCTTAACACACTTTACCCATAAACCTTGACTAATATGAAAATTAAAAAAGTTTTAAAAGGAAAGATGTATGGATATGACCAAAACCCTATGTTAGCGACCCTAAACTTCAAAATTAAGGTAAAAAATGAGCTTAAGTGGCCTAAAAATCTTTTAAAAATGCCTTGAATGTAAAAAATAGACATTAAGAGCCTGTTAATGCAAGTTAATGCTAACATTAATAAGGGAGGCAAAAAGGGAATGAATTCTCTGCTGTGCTGAAAATCAAGCAAAGTGTGATGTGTCTAGAACGGTGACGTTCTTGGCACAACTCTCCCCTCCCCCTGACTTTTTTTTATTGTAGGTTTCTTTTTGTAAAAAAATGCAATGTTTCATAATTTTTTTAGTATATTTTTTTTGTCAAATTTAAATAGATTTATTGTCAAAACTCAATATTTTTAACATAATTTATTTTTTTATCAAATTTAAATGACAATTTTTTTTATTTTGTAATGTTGTATCTCATAATATAATGAGACTATTTAAATTTGATAAAAAAAACTGTATTATAAAACAAAAGATTTTTTTTACAAATTTGAATAATTTTATAGAAAAACAATATTATTGGATAGTGGCCTAAAGAGATAAAAAAATCATACCAAATTTTTAAAAAATTAATACTAAAATGTCTTGAATAAATTTGAATATAAAATTTAATATTCAATAAAATTATTTATTAAGAAAGTTATATTTATTTTTATAACAATCATGTTTTAATTTGGCATGGTCTTTTTTTTAAACTTGACAAATTTGGATACACTTTTTTTAGTGCAGCTTTTTTTTATTAAATTTAAATAGTATTTTATGTATTTTTTTTTATCAAATTTAAATAGTTCCATTGTATTATGATATACAGTATTATAAAATAAAAATTTTCTTTTTATCATTCAAATTTGATAAAAAAAATAAACTATGTTCAAAATACTGAATTTTGACAATAAATTTCTTTAAATTTGAGACACAAAAAATATACTAAAAAATTTATCTAAATTTAGCTTTAAAAAGCACACAAAAATTGCATTTTTTGCAACAAAAAAACTTGCAATAAAAAAAAGGTGGGTAGGGGGAAGGGGGGAGGGCGAGGTGAGTTGTGTCTAGAACGTCACCGTTTTGGGCACAACATGCTTTGCTGTGTTTTTCAGCACAACAGATGATCCATTCTCAGGTAAAAGCCTAGTTGTAGGTATTTGACAAGGCTTGCAAATACATGGAGGCCACCAAACTTGGTGCTTCAACTGATCAACAATTGATAACTTTGTTGATGCTAATAGTGACATAAATTAGGGCTTGAAGGTTAGTTTTTGGAAAGGCCTTCTAGTAATGCCCCTTTTTTTATAATGGCATGTGAGCATGCATGTAGTATTTTCAAGTGATGAGATTCTAACTTCTAAGGTTTTAAGGTTTTCCAGATTTGATGGTGGGGTTGATTTCAGGTTTTGATCATAGAAAAGGTGAGATATAGGGTTCGTCATGATGGGTTTCATTTTTTTGTGAGTGTTCCTATTTTTTTGTCATTATTAAGTGACAGGGATGCTCAATATGGGTAGATCGAGTGGCTTTGGTCACAAGGGTATGTTTGGTGTATGAAAACTCAGAGGTTTAAGATAGGCAATTGGTGTGGGTTAATACCAAGTTAACTGTTACGACCCCAAATTAGGAGTACATAACCGGCACGGGTTTTGAGAATAATCTCATTCCGTAAGCCTCTAGACTAATACATATAAATAAATTTCTCACAATTAGTATGGATTGTAACCAAACTCATAATCACATTCATTTGAGAGCTTTATTAACTATACTGTATAATTTCAATTATCTCAAACTAGACATAGATATTATGCAAATGGAAGTTGAGATCCTGCCTGTGATATATGGAACAACTCTAGAGTGTAAAATACAATATAAGCCAAAAGCTAGGAGTCTTAAAAATAAAGTAGGTTCACCCATAAAATGTGTTGCGTAACTGACCAGCTATCTGTAGGAGAGTGACTAAAATCAGTATTCTTATATAAAAAATGTAGAAATATCGTGTAGTGAATTTGACAACTTAGTGAGCAGGTAATTCTTACCATAACGGAAACAGGACAAGCAAGGTACGAGTTTTTCTTTTTCACAAGTAATAATTTAATGTTAATAAATTCCATTAATAGTTACAAATCAAGTCTCTAAAATAATTTCTGAAACATAACTAAAAGATCATGTACCAAATAAAGTCAAGAGTCTCTTATAAGAAACAAAGAATACATATCAATAACAGAGAAAATAATAGTTAAAATAAATTTAGATCTTTTCATAGATTGAAGAACTCTCTCTATATCAGAACTATAACCATTTCTCAAACATGCAACAAAGGAAGTGTTCACCATCAATCAGGCCAAAAGCCTGTAATCCATTGGGCAAAAATCTGTAATCCATTAGGTCATTGCATGCAAAGTTCATCAGTAAAAAGTTCGCACAATCCATCAGGCAAAAGCCCGCATAATCCATAAAGGAAAAGCCCGCATAATCAATCAGGCTAAAGTTCGTTACATAGAACTCAGGATGCACTGGGGTTAATATTCGTAGCTGCTCGTTTGCAATGTTTCCAATTTATGTTCCTCTGTATAGATACAATAAATAAATAATAAGAAATGCAAGAGATAAACAAAAGATCATGTCACTTCTAGAAAATCATATCTCCACTGATTAACAATAGCCACAACAATACCAACTTAACTTGCACATTTATATCTGTAACAACTCCATTTAAGTATCAAATTTTTTTTTTAAAATACCATGAAGTTATTACCTCGTTACAACTTAACTCAATATAACATTTATTTAATTTATACAATACAGAGTTCACATACATGTCATTAATCAAAATAAACGTACAACATATCAAACACATAAAATCTACATCTTTTTTATTCTGGTTGACTAATTCCGGAGATACAGGTGCGGGTGGTTGCACCTTCACCGGGATCTAAGCCAACTTGACCACAAACATTTTATTTGCTTCTGGGATCTGCCCAACATAAAGTACTCGATCCAACGTGCACTAAAAGCTAGAGCTATAGAAAAATCTGCATAACTAATTTTCGGAACATGATATGGAAATATAGTGAGAATTAAATCCCAGTAAGTTCAACAATAAATCATCATCAATAAAGCTCATCACGTCATGTTCAGCTGTATAAACTACAGAAAATATCTTTGGTCACATGAATGCATTATATCTATCCACATAAGAATCATACAATAATAATATGTATGACATGAGTAACTACTTTTAGAATATCATATAATGGCACACAATTTATTCTCATTTCAAGCTATCCCGGTCAGGGTGAGTATCTTCTACTCTTCGGTACGGGCTTTTCTCGCTCCGTCCGACATGGCCCACTTTCTCTTTCTTTTCTCATTAACATGATCATAACCGTTGGTAGGGCGTCCCCTACTGGTGCACCACACAGATTGCCATGTGACCGTGCTCATTTCTTTTCCTTTCACAATGATAGCCAAAAATATGCTTTCAATAACAAGTATGTTCATCAAAATATAATTATTACCAAAAATCATTGGTAATCATGCCATGAACATAACCATTTCAAATATCACTTTATAAAATATTTCCATGTCAAAATTTTACACTTAAGACGGTAAGAAATTCATACAATGGTAATGGCTATGGCATATACTAGTCATTTATAAGATTCGTCTTCTTTATTGAATATTAATTTTATTTCTATATTTTTTTTATGTAGGTTTTCATCATATCTAACCTTCTCTTACTAATCAGAGCATAACTCCCTCAATTGAACTCCGATGTAGGTGATCTTAGTGTCAATTTTAAGATAAAACAATTATCTAAAACTATTATGTTAAACATTGTAGCAAAATATTAAGAAATCAAGGTGATATTACTCCCTAAATGTACAGGTTATTTCTTCTCGGATAGGTTCTGACCTCTACCAACTAATCGGACCATATCTACTTCATATGGACTCCAACTTGAGTAATTCCAGTGGCTAAAAATCTGTGACACACATATCTATAATTCTTATGTTAACCATTTATTTTAATTCCATATAGATAATTCTCAGAAATTAACATACAGAAGTTGTCCTAACATATTCTTCCCTGATGAACCATTTTCTGACCTTTGACTACTAATCAGCTCATATCTTCCTCATATGAACTCCAAATTGAATGATTCCAGTGGCTAAACATCCATGACACACATAGATATAATTATTATGTTAACCATTTATTTTAATTCCATATAGATAATTCCCAGAAATTAAAATACCGAAGATATCCTAACATATTCTTCTCTGATGAACCATTTTCTGACCTTTGACTACTAATCAGCTCATATCTTCCTCATATGGACTCCAAATTGAATGATTCTAGTGGCTAAAAATCCATGACACACATAGATATAATTCTTATGTTAACTATTTATTTTAATTCCATACAGATAATTTCCAGAAATTAAAATACAGAAGCTGTCCTAACATATTCTTCCCTGATGAACCATTTTCTGACCTTTGACTATTAATCAGCTCATATCTTCCTCATATGGACTCCAAATTGAATGATTCCAGTGGCTAAAAATCCATGACACATATAGCTATAATTATTATGTTAACTATTTATTTTAATTCCATACAGATAATTCCCAGAAATTAAAATACCGAAGCTATCCTAACATATTCTTCCCTGATGAACTATTTTCTGACATTTGACTACTAATCAGCTCATATCTTCCTCATATGGACTCTAAATTGAATGATTCCAGTGGCTAAAAATCCGTGACACATATATCTTTAATTCTTATATTAACCATTGATTTTAATTCCCTATAGATAATTCCCAGAAATTAAAACACAGAAGCTATCCTAACATATTCTTCCCTGATGAACCATTTTCTGACATTTGCTTACTAATCGGAACATATCCACCACATATGGGCTCCAAATTAAGTTATTCCAGTGGCTAAAAATCTATGACACACATAGCTATAATGCTTATGTTAACCATTTATTTTAATTCCATATAGATAATTCTCAGAAATTAAAATACAGAAGCTGTCCTAACATATTCGTCCCTGATGAACCATTTTCTAACCTTTGCTTACTAATCGGACCATATCTACCACATATGGACTCCAAATTGAATGATTCCAGTGGATAAAAATCTGTGACACATATATCTTTAATTCTTATGTTAACCATTTATTTTAATTCCTTATAGATTGTTCCCAGAAATTAAAACACCGAAACTTAAAATTCTACCACCCATAGCCATACCCATGCAGAACTATCTACACCAACCTAAGTATTCAAACATACATCACATGCAAGATCAATATGTAACATGATATAGCAACATCATGACCAATCATAAAAGTTCTAAGATCAAAATCTCATATAAATATTATAAGTTTCAAAAAATTTCTTCAAAAAGAAATATTGTTAAACTTATATGGAGCACTTAGTCCCCTAGACTTCTCCTTCCTCTTTCTTCCTTTCTTCCTCTCCTTTCCTCACTCTACCTTGCTTCTATTTTTCCTCTCCCTCACTTGGACGAAATTATAATGTTGTAAGGGTGGGTTTTCTTATATAGACCACCAAATAATTCACCTTTCATGATCATGGGTCTACCTTATCACAATTAGGATACACTTTGTTGAATTTTTGGAAAAGAAACAACTTAGGTTCTTGTCTTCCTCTTCCTTAGTCAAGATATGCATAGGAAAAGGAGATTTGTATTTTGAAAATTATGATGATTTGTTCTTAAGATAAGGGACAAGGTCCCTTTGATTTAGGGATTTATTTCTATTTTCTTTTGTCTTAAACAAGTATGATAGGTTTGCCTTTTTAGGTGGCAAATTTCTAGCCCTTGAATCTCCATCATTTGGTTGATATTATTTGTGTGAGATATGAAAGTTTTGTCCTAATGCCATGTATTATCATACCACTTGCTAAAATTATGAGTGTAGGATATAGATGTTTTTGTCCTAAAGCCTTGTATTATCATGCCACTTGCCTAAATGATGAATGTAGAATCACACCACTTGTTAAATTTTTGTCTTAATGCCATGTAACCTAATCTTTATTATTATTATTATATCATCACCTAATTTATTTTATTTTATTTTTCCTCTTGGATTTGGGCTTATTTCTACCCATTATGGGCTTATTCCTACCCATTTTCTTTGCTTTGGATAAAATTCTACCTTTCTTGGAGGGTTTGGTCACATTTTCATAATTTTTGGGCTATTGGTCCAATTACTATACCCTAGTCGAAGTCTATGTTTTATTTCTTGTTTAGGTTATCCAATGGCTTGCTAGAAACTTATGTGAAGTGGAAAAACTCTATATGAAGTGTCCATAGGTAAAAGCCCAATGTATGGGTAAAGATTTTAAACTTAGTAACTCTAGTTCTTGAATTAGGAAAAATTACCCTAATTCAATGTTCTTGAAATTTTAAGACCTTTACTTGTTTCTAAAAATTTATCTTCTTTATCCAAGAATTTTGCATCTCTTTAGTATATTATTTCTAATTTCTTTCCTATTAGGTTTTCCCTCTTTATTTGTTCTCTTAATGTTAGAAACATTTTCTATGCATATACATAAGGTGAATAATTTCTAAGGATTATATTTCTTTAGATATCTAAAATATTGTCTAATAAATTTTATTTCCTTAATTAAATTTTTATGTACTTTTATCAATAAAAGAAACGAAATTAGGGATGTTACAATATTCATAGACCCACACATGTGCCTCATAAAATTATTTATAAATTCATGTGAAATAGAAACATCACCATGACCCAACATAATTTTTGAGTATTTTCAATTAATATAAATTAATATCAATAGAGAAATAAAGTATATATGATGCTTGTCCTACATTTCTAAAGTTTATACTAGGAGCCATGTTTTGAAATACATAATCATAATAAATAAAAAATGAGGTTCACATTAGTAATAATGTCTCATGTGTATATATCAAATGAATAGTTAAAAATTATGTTATAGTAAGTATTATCTATTTATAGGATAAGAGTTCCAGGTTGAACAGCCTCAAAATATACTTTTTCAATTTGCATTTGACTAAGTAGACCTAAAAAATGTGTCCGGAAAGTCTAAAAACTTAAAAAATGACTCAAAGAGCTTGTCACTATTTACGACCGAAAAATACTATTCACCGCTGGAAATCACTATTCACGATGAACAAAAAGTTGTCAGATGGCTGAAAAAATTAATATCTTAAGATTTATCTAACTCCTAAATTCATCTACGGTGTCAGATTTTCAATTTGAGGTCTATAAGTAAGAGTTTCAGAATTTACTTTTTTTGAGATTTTCTACTTCAAATCTACGACTATTTTACGATTGATTTGAAAAATTGTTCAATCAAAATCATAGTATTCTTTGTCCTAAATCCAGTGGTATTCTCAGTTTTGATATCGAAGACCTGTAGATACTTCAGATCTATAGAGAAAACTTGAAGGTTACTATTCACACTATTTATAGAAATTTCGCAAAAAATTCACGTTGCCTCTCAGTTCGTCTCCCCCTCCCCATTTTCTATTATTATTATTATTATTATTATTATTATTATTATTATTATTATTATTATTATTATTATTTAATAATTAAATATTTAAGATTATTTTTATTTTATTTTATATATATTCATATAAATACCGTTTTTCATCTTAAAACATCCCAATTTTTTTAAAAAATTTATATTATTACAAAACTTTTGTTGCACCCTTAAATCATGATTTTTTTATATAAAATTTTAATGAAACAAAGCACAAGATAAATATCTTTATGCATAATAAAAGGAAAAATATTTTTAAAAATAAAACAAAATTTTATTAGAGGCTAATATAATTATTTTAAGTAAAAAAATAATTATTTTAATTAAAAGTATACTTGCTTTAGTTAAACATAATCATTTTAAAAAAATAATAAAAATTTATTTGTTTATAGCAAAATATTATTATTTAAAAATAAAAATTACGGAATATTACATTCTTTCCGACTGAAGAAATTTGGTCCCCAAATTTCATGTCATCCTATCATAAATAGGAAATGATGTCAAGGCATAAATTATAGTTATTAACCTCATTACTTAAGCAATTGAGAATATCTCTTTTCTTGAGTGATTTTGCCATATAACCTTAGCCATAGAGATTTTCTTTAACCATAAGACACTTGTTGATCAATAATAAACATTGGTTTTTTTTTTTATTAAACCAAATTCTTGTCTAATTGTATTTCTTAGATAACAAGAGAAGAATTTGATAGGTACCTCCTTAACATTGATGCAAGAAGGGTTGCATCTACATTACTTAATCCTGATGGCAAGGCTAGACAATGTACTACTATGCCTACTTTGTTCAAGATTTCAAAAGAGCCTATATACTAGAGCTTAACTTATCGCTTTACATTATTTTCGGACATGGTTCTCAAAATATTCTCCTTTCCCTTCTCAACCACAGTAGGTAAACTTAGGTGTTTGTCATACTTTAATACTCAATCAGTATATACTGTAAACTCATTATCCTTCCTAATTTGTACATAATCTGCCAACTTACATAGTTATACATACTTGATATAATTTTTTTAAATACGTTCTTTGTTAGATAAATTCTTTTAAAATCTCCATACTTTAACCTACTAACCACTTGGACACCATAATAGCTGAGTTTCAAAGAAAAGAAATTAACCCTCCTTGTAATAAGGAAAAAGAATCTTGCATTTAATGTCAAACATAAATAAGGGAGAATGCAGTAGAATAGATGATAAGCATAATAAAGAACGGTGTCAAATAAAAAGTCAAAAATTTAGACAAAGCATTGAAAGAAAATTAAAATCGGTGGCCGTAATTCTTAAAAATCTATAAACAAAATCTAGCCGTTATTTCGGCAAAAATCGGTAGCCGCAAGTTTTGAATTTATATGCCAAAATCTACTTTAAAGCTGTTGATATTCGGTGGAAAAGAAACATTTATGAGCTTATAAAAATCTGTAAAAAACAAAGAATACATAGTTAATTGGTAGGATGCAGTTGATTGTTTCAAAATAAATGTAATCAATCAACTGTAAAATAAATCAGTTCAAATTAAAAATTCTCAAAATAGTTAGTCGACTTAATAATACCTATAGTCGACTGGCAAGAACATTGGGAAAACAAAACAAACCATTTGATTGTTCCTCTTCAACAATTAACTTGTTTGCATTTTCACTCTTTTTTTTATAATTACGCCTATCACCTACAACTTTCCTACAAGAATCAAGACATCAATGCTTCATCAAGGACAACAAAGAAAAGACAAATTTCTGGTGATATCTTAACCCTATTCTCTTTATGTGCTTAATGTGAACCACGATCACAACTACTGTACATATACATGCTTGCTGACATTTTTGAAATTTTCACTTTCAATTTAACTGATATCCACCAATCACTCACATAGCTGTTCTAATTATACTCGTCCTATTTGCATAGCTATCATAATTATGCCTTTCTTTGAGTTCTATAAATATACACGTTAGTATCTTTACTTTCATACTCAAAGTTAGGGTGTGTGCAGCTATGGAGGGAATCGCATTCTGTCAGTTTCGAAATATTTGTGTCTTTTGTAGTTTTAGTCCTAAAAAGGATGGAAAGTATGTGAAAGCTGCACAAAACTTAAGTATGGTGTTGGCCAGAAGAAAAATTCATTTAGTCTATGGTGGAGGTAACCGTATGTTAATAAGGTGCGTGTCTACAACTGCACATGTAGGAGGATGCCAAGTTCTAGGTATTATTCGTACAGCTCTAGCTGTATCAAACATCATAGGAAAAACAATTGGAGAAGAATTTAGGGTAGCTTCCATGCATGAGCGTATGGCTAGAATGATGAGCAATGCTTGATGTCTTCATTACCTTACTAGGAGGTTTTAGTACTTTAGAACAAATTTTTCAAGTAGTATCCTGAGCATAACTGAATATCCATCACAAACTGATAGGTTTGTTAAATTTTAATCACTTCTTTAATGGTCTGTTGTCTTTTCTTGATCAAACTGTGGAACAAATGTTCATCTCACACTCAGCACGACGAATTCTCATCTCAGCTTCGAATGCTAAGGAGTTGATCAATACTTTACAAGCATATGTTTATGTACCTAATCCAACTATGGCTCGAATAGATTAAAAGACAGAAAATCGTGGAAAGCGCAAGTTAGATTTGAATCTTCATCTGTAACTGTAGTAAGACATGCCATTGTTGTACTGCTTCTACATTCTTAGGGTCAACTTAGATACCATCCTTACCAACCATACTTCTTTAAAGTTGATAAAACTATCTTTAAGTGTTGCTTATGATACGCTGAATTCTTAGAATATTCTAGTATATCATCAATAAATGAAAAAATAATTTGATCCAGGAATGACTTAATTACTATTCATCAAGTCTATAAATACAGTTAGGGCATTTGTCAAACCCAATGACATCACTAAGAACTTAGTGCTCATACCAAGTCCTGAAAATTGTTTTTAGATTATTCTCTTTCCTTTTCCTCAATTGATAATATTCATATCTCAAATTAATTTTTGAAAAACATTGAGCACCCTATAGTTGGTCAAACAAATCATCTATACGAAGTAATGAGTATTTATTACGCACTGCCACATTATTCAACTGTCTATAATCTATGTACAACCGCAACGATCCATTCTTCTATTTCACAAATAGGACTAGAGCATGATGCGTTCCTCTAAAGGAAGAAACGGAGTGTTCGGCGAAAGCAAAGATCGTCCTAAAAATTCAACGGATGTTTGATCGCCACGAGTTGCCTCGATAAGATCGGATTTAGTTCTTTGCCCAAGAACTAAGGGAAGCTCTCACTTTAGGAGAAAACTCAATCTTTATTAATCATCCAAAATCTGTTTCAATACATGAATCTAATGAACTCTTATATAGACAATCAAACCTAACCCTAGTAAGAAAGCCAGAAGGCCTTAAACTCCTAATTGAACTTCTAATAGAATTTGGCCCAAATAACACTAGTTATCTGGCCCAACTAAACTAACAAAAAATAAACTCATAATTAAACTACTATTTGGGCTGCATAAAGAATGAGCCCAAATACTAATAATATTCAAAACAAAACATTTAATCTAAAGCCCATAATACATCTTTAGCCTATGCAGATTTAGGCTAGTTGTCTTCAAGATCCAATAAACTTTATTGGGCCTCTGAACTGCCCTCTTCAAGGCTGTAAAGTGTGGCCCAATAACTTTCTCTTTAGCCTGCACACCCAAGATCAAGCCCAGTAAAGCTTCCTTTGCCCGCTTCGCCCTGCTCCTAGTCATTAGACCGCCTATTCCTTGCAAAGGATATTGGGAACGGTTTATAGTAGCTTTGACAGCACCTTGATCTCCATCATTCCCTCCCTCCTCGAAAGGATTCGTCCTCGAATCAAAACCATCACCTACATCAAATAAAGACAAGTCAGCAACATTAAATGTAGCACTAATATTGCCATACTCACTAGGTAAATCAATCTTATAGGCATTGTCATTGATTCGCTCCAAGACTTGAAAAGGTCCATCTCCCCTAGGATGTAACTTAGACTTTCTCTGAACCGGGAACCTCTCTTTGCGCATATGTACCCAAACCCAATCACCAAGTTCAAATACAATTTTTGTTCTGCTCTTGTTGGCTTGCGTTGCATATTGCTTATTTTTCCTCTCAATGTTAGCTCAAACTTTAGCATGCAAATCCTTTACATATTCAGCCTTTTGCTTACCATCCAAATTAATAAACTCATTAGTAGCCAAAGGTAAAATATCCAAAGGTGTTAGAGGATTAAAGCCATAAAAAATTTCAAAAGGACTATAAGCAGTAGTAGAATGCATAGATCTATTGTAAAAAAACTCAACGTGTGGTAAAGTTCTTTCCCAATGTTTCAAATTTTTTGACATAATAGCATGTAAAAGTGTAGTAAATGTCCTATTAACTACCTCAATCTGCCCATCTGTTTGAGGGTGTGCAACAGTAGAAAATAGAAGTTTAGTTCCTAATCTTCCCCATAAAGTACGCCAAAAATGACTTAAGAACTTAACATCTCTATCACTTACTATTGTTCTAGGCAACCCATGCAAACACACTACTTCTTTAAAGAACAGATTAGCTATGTGTGTTGTATCATTGGTTTTAGCACATGCAATGAAATGAGCCATTTTACTAAACCTATCAACAACCACAAAAACACTATGCTTAACACTTTGAGATCTTGGTAAACCTATCACAAAATCCATAGAAATATCATGCCAAGGCTGTGTAGGGACAGGTAATGGGGTATAAAGGCCATGTGGCATAACCTTAGACTTAGCTTGTTTACATGCCACGCACTTAGCACAAAACAAAATGACATCATGTTTCATGCGAGGCCAATAAAAATGTTCATGCAGAATTTCTAAAGTTTTAGTGACTCCAAAATGCCCCATTAGACCTCCACCATGACTCTCCTTAATTAATAAGGTACACATAGAACACGTAGGCACACAAAGTTTATTCTTTTTAAACAAGTAGACTTCATGTCTATAGAAACCATCAATAGCACGCTTATCACAAGAATTTCAAGCCGATCCAAAATTAACATCATTAGCATACAAGTCTTTAATGTATTCAAAACCAAGCAACTTAGCATGTAAGAATGTCAACAATGCATATCTTCTAGACAATGCATTAGCTACCACATTGTCCTTTCCAGTTTTATACTTAATCACATAAGAAAATGTCTCAATCAATTCTAACAACTTTGCATGCCTCTTATGCAACTTACCTTGGGACTTCAAAAATTTCAACCTCTCATGATCTGAATGGATAATAAACTCCCTTGGCCATATATAATGTTGCCAAGTTTGCAAAATCCTCACCAATGCGTATAACTCCTTATCATAAGTAGGATAGTTCAGTTCTGCCCCATTTAGCTTCTCACTGAAATATGCAATTTGTAACAACTCCATTTATGTAATTTTTTTTTTTTTTAAAATACCATGAAGTTATTACCTCGTTACAACTTAACTCAATATAACATTTATTTAATTTATACAATACTGAGTTTCCATACACACTATTATTTTACAAACTACACACCATTATTTTACAAACATTTGTACAAAGATACATATTAGTTCTAATCATCTATATCGACTACTTCCGGGGACACTGGTTCGGGTGGCACGTCCACCGGAATCTCAGTTACATCTACGACAGTTACATCAGAAATAACTGGAAGTTGCCCAAGGTAGGGCACCTCGATCCAACGTACAGAGATAATAAGTGTCATAGAGAATATCTGCATATTTATTCTTCTGAACATGATATGGAAATATAGTGAGAATTAAATCCCAGTAAGTTCAACAATAAATCATAATTTACCATCAATATAGTTCATCACGTCATGTTCAGCTGTATAAACTACAGAAAATATCTTTAGGTCACATGAATGCACTTTATCATGCACATGAAAATTATACAGTTATGACATGTATGGCATGAATAACTATTTTTCGAATTTCATATGATGGCTATCCACTTATTCTTACTTCAAGCTACCCCGGTCAGGGTGAGTATTCTCTACTTTTCGGTACGGGCTTATCTCGCTCCGTCCGACATGGCACACTTTCTCTTTCTTTTCTTATTAACATGATCATAACCGTTGGTAGGGCGTCCCCTACTGGTGCACCACACGGATTGCCATGTGACCGTGCTCATTTCTTTTCTTTTCACAATGATAGCCAAAAATATGCTTTCAATAACAAGTATGTTCATCAAAATATAACTATTACCATAAATCATTGGTAATCATGCCATGAACATAACCATTTAAAATATCACTTTATAAAACATTTCCATGTCAAAATTTCATACTAATACCTTAGTAACTGGATAGTAATTGTAGTCTGTAAACAGCGCACCAGAAAAGTTCCCAGGAAAGAGAGGTGGGTCACTAATGGACACGCTTAAGTACCATGTCTTTCCTTGCCAGAGCTTTCCTTAGACATGCACTTTTCACAAATCACAATTTTGTTTTCCAGTAACTAGAATAATTCTTTTCTGATGTGAAAATACTGCAACCACGGAGCATACTAAGATTTTTCAAATAAAACCGGCACTTTCAAAACTTCTTGTAAATTTATATGAGTACTAGGGTAAATTCCATGTTCAAAATTACACACTTAAAATGGTAGTAAGTTCATGCAATGGCAATGGCTATGGCTATACTAGTCATTTATTAAGATTCATCTTCTTTTTTAAATACTAATTTTATTTCTTTATTTTCTTGATGCAGGTTTTCATCCTATCTAACCTTCTCTTACTAACCATAGCATAACTCCCTCAATTTAACTCTGATGTAGGTGATCTTGGTGTCTATTTCAAGATAAAACAATTATCTAAAACTATTATGTTGAACATTGTAGCGAAAAATTAAGAAACAAAGGTGATATTACTCCATCAAAGTACATGATAGTTCCTCTCGGATAGGTTCTGACCTTTACTGACTAATTAGACCATATCTCCCAGATTGGAACTCCAAATTGCGTTATTCCAGTTGGTAAAAATCCATGAGCCATATATCTATAATTGTTATCTTGGCGCGCTATTTTAATTCCCTACAAAATATTCCCAGAAATTCAAAAACTAAAGCATTAATAACATACTCTTCCCTGAATAAACATTTTCTGACCTCTGCTTACTAATCGGATTATATCTACCTCATATGAACTCCAAATTGCATAATTCCAGTGAGTAGATTTCCATGAGACATAGATATATAATTTTCATGTTAACCATTTATTTTAATTCCATAAAGATAATTCCCAGAAATTAAAATACAAAAGCTGTCCTAACATAATCTTCCCTGATGAACCATTTTCTGACCTTGGCTTACTAATTGGACCATATCTACCACATGTGAACTCCATATTGAATGATTCCAGTGGCTAAAAATCCATGACACACATATCTTTAATTCTTATGTTGACCATTTATTTTAATTCCCTACCAATAATTCCCAGAAATTAAATTACCGAAGCTATCCTAACATATTCTTCCCTGATGATTCATTTTCTGACCTTTGACTACTAATCAGACCATAGCTACCTCATATGGACTCCAAATGGAATGATTCCAGTGGCTAAAAATTCATGACACATTTATCTTTAATTCTTATGTTAACCATTTATTTTCATTCCCTACCAATAATTCCCAGAAATTAAATTACCGAAGCTATCCTAACATATTCTTCCCTGATGATTCATTTTCTGACCTTTGACTACTCATCAGACCATATCTACCTTATATGGACTCCAAATGGAATGATTCCAGTGGCTAAAAATCCGGGACACATATATCTTTAATTCTTATGTTAACCATTTATTTTAATTCCTTATAGATTGTTCCCAGAAATTAAAATACCGAAACTTAAAATTCTGCCACCCATAGCCATAACCATGCAGAACTATCTACACCAACCTAAGTATTCAAACATACATCACATGCAAGATCAATATGTAACATGATATAGCAACATCATGACCAATCATAAAAGTTCTAAGATCAAAATCTCATATAAATATTATAAGTTTCAAAAGTTTTCTTCAAAAAGAAATATTGTTAAACTTACTTGGAGCACTTAGTCTTCTAGACTTCTCCTTCCTCTTTCTTCCTTTCTTCCTCTCCTTTCCTCACTCTACCTTGCTTCTATTTTTTCCTCTCCCTCACTTGGACGAAATTCTAATGTTGTAAGGGTGGGTTTTCTTATATAGACCACCAAATAATTCACCTTTCATGATCATGGGTCTACCTTATCACAATTAGGATACACTTTGTTGAATTTTTGGAAAACAAACAACTTATGTTCTTGTCTTCCTCTTCCTTAGTCAAGATATGCATAGGAAAAGGAGATTTGTATTTTGAAAATTATGATAATATGTTCTTAAGATATGGGACAAGGTCCCTTTGATTTAGGGATTCATTTCCATTTTCTTTTGTCTTAAACAAGTATGATAGGTTTGCCTTTTTAGGTGGCAAATTTCTAGCCCTTGAATCTCCATTATTTGGTTGATATTATTTGTGTGGGCTATGAATGTTTTGTCCTAATACCATGTATTATCATACCACTTGCTAAAATTATGAGTGTAGGATATAGATGTTTTTGTCTTAAAACCTTGTATTATCATGCCACTTGCCTAAATGATGAATGTAGAATCACACCACTTGCTAAATTTTTGTCTTAATGCCATGTAACCTAATCTTTATTCTTATTATTATATCATCATCTAATTTATTTTATTTTATTTTTCCTCTTGGATTTGGGCTTATTCCTACCCATTATGGGCTTGTCCTACCCATTTTCTTTGCTTTGGATAAAATTCTTCCTTTCTTGGTGGGCTTGGTCACATTTTCATAATTTTTGGGCTATTTGTGAAATTACTATATCCTAGTCCAAGTCTATGTTTAATTTCTTGTTTAGGTTATCCAATGGGCTTGCTAGAAACTTATGTGAAGTGGAAAAACTCTATATGAAGTGTCCATAGGTAAAAGCCCAATGTATGGGTAAAGATTTTAAACTTAGTAACTATAGTTCTTGAATTAGGAAAAATTACCCTAATTCAATGTTCTTTGAAATTTTAAGACCTTTACTTGTTTCTAAAAATTTATCTTCCTTATCCAAGAATTTTGCATCTCTTTAGTATGTTATTTCTAATTTCTTTCCTATTAGATTTTCCTTCTTTATTTGTTCTCTTAATGTTAGAAACATTTTCTATGCATATACCTAAAGTGAAGAATTTCTAAGGATTATATTTCCTTAGATATCTAAAATATTGTCTAATAAATTTTATTTCCTTAATTAAATTTTTTATGTACCTTTATCAATAAAAGAAACGAAATTAAGGATGTTACACAATTGGTTTAGAATCCTGCATTAAAACAGCACCTATACCAACTCCAGAAGCATCACATTCAATTTCAAAAGCTTTATCAAAGTTAGGTAATGACAGCAAGGGTGCATTAGTCAGAAGATTCTTTAAAGTGTTAAATGACTTCTCATGCAAATCATCCCATTTAAAGACAACATTCTTTTTAACAAGTTCATTTAGGGGTGCAGCAATAGTACTGAAATTCTTTACAAATCGCCTATAGAAACTTGCTAAACCATGGAAACTCCTAACTTCATTAGCATTCCTAGGTGTAGGCCAATCTCGGATTGCCTTAACCTTGTCCTCATCCACACTAATTCCATGAGAATTAACAACAAAACCAAGGAACACTACTGAATCAGAACAGAATGTGCACTTTTTCATGTTAGCATACAATTTATGCTCCCTAAGCACATAAAAAATAGCACGCAAATGCAATACATGTTCATCAAGATTTTGACTATATACTAAAATATCATCAAAGTAAACTACCACAAACTTTCTGATGAAAGCACATAAGACATGGTTCATTAATCTCATAAAGGTACTGGGTGCATTGGTCAAGCCAAAGGGCATTACTAACCACTCATATAAACCATATTTAGTCTTAAAAGCAATTTTCCACTCATCTCCCTCTTTCATGCGAATTTGATAGTAACCATTCTTTAAATCAAATTTGGTAAAAACACTAGAACCATACAACTCATCAAGCATGTCATCTAATCTAGGAATTGGATGCCTATACTTTACAGTGATTTTGTTGATGGCCCTGCATTCTACGCATATGCGCCAAGTACCATCCTTTTTAGGCACAAGAATAACAGGTACTGAACAAGGACTAAGACTCTCCCTCACGAATCCCTTCTGAACTAGGTCATCTACTTGCCTCTGAATTTCCTTCGTCTCCTCAAGATTAGCTCGGTAGGCAGGTCGATTAGGGATGGATGATCCAGGGACAAAGTCTATCTGGTGCTCAATACCTCTCAAAGGTGGTAGTCCATGTGGAATCTCCTCAGGAAAAACATCAGTGAATTCCTATAACAAAGGCACAACCATTCTAGGCAAAGATAGGTTAGGAGTGTTAGTAAAATAAATATCCTTGTACATGAACACAAGGAGGTTTGACTTGCATACCAAAGCACTCTTCACCTCACTTTTTAGTGCAAAAGCACTCACTCTTTTATTTTTCTCTTTCTCTGGCTTACAACTCTCTTTCTTTTTCTGCTCACATGTCTCAACCTCTCTCTCTTTTCTCTTTTTATATTGTTTCTCTCAACTTACACTCTTTTGTAATTCTCACTTGATCAGCAAAAGCCTCAGCTGGCTTTAGGGGTGTCAGAATAAAAGTTCGATTATGCATGGTCAATGTATATCAATTCTTGTAGCCATCATAAGTAACCCTTCTATCAAATTGCCATGGACGTCCCAACAACAAGTGTCCAGCATGCATTGGTACTACATCACAAAGTACCTCATCTTTGTAGTTACCAATATAAAAAGATATGCAAACCTGATTGGTCACCCCACATCGGCTTTTGGAGTGATCATCCCAAAAGCCAGGCTGTTGGAGTGAGGGTGCCTAAGGTCTTATAAACCGCCCACCTAGTGGTATTCTAGCTGATGTGGGACTTTACCGATAGTCACTCGATAATCACCCTCACCGTTGCACAGTTCACATCAAAAAGAGTATTAGGGTGTATAAATCTCTTGTCTAACAAGTTTTGTAACTAATTCTTTTTCAATGTCTTAAGTTCAGTGGGTGTCATTCTATATAGGGATATAGACATTGGTTGTTGGATTACAGGAAGTAAATTAATACCACATTTTTTTTCGTTTTAGGGGTAATTTTAGCAATTCTTCTGGAAACACATTAAAAAATTCTCTAACCACTGGAACTTGATCTACACTAGTGTATTCCATATCTATATCTTTGACTACTGCCAAATATCCTTGGCATTTTTTTTGTAATAATTTATTGGCTGCTAAAGCAAATATTATATTACTGGGTACTTCACTATGGTCTCATTGTATCAAGAAAGAAGATTCTCTCGTCTTAATCATTATAGCACAGTCTACAGCAATCCTATAAATGAGATATTATTTCATCTATGGTACAACTTTTAACCATGGACATACCATTTTATTAATAAAAATCTTAATTCTGCCATTTAACAGAGAACATTTATGAAACATGTAACAACTTTTTATTTTATTATTATTATACAATATAGAGTTTACATACATATCATTAATCAATAACATTTGTACAACAGTCTAACACATATATAATTACATCTTATTCATCCCTGTTGACCAGTTCCGGAGATACGGGTGCGGGTGGTTGCACTTTCACCGGGATCTTAGTCAACTCGACCATAGACACCATATACATTACTAGGATCATCTCAAAATAGAGTAACTCGATCCAACATACGCTAAAAGCCAGTGCTATAGAGAAAATCTGCATAATTATTCTTCTGAACATGACATGGAAATATAGTGAGAATTAAATCCCAGTAAGTTCAACAATAAATCATCATCAATATAGCTTTTTACGTCATGTTCAGCTGTATAAACTACAGCAAATATCTTTGGTCACATGAATGCACTATATCTATCCACATGAGAATCGTACAATAAGGACATGTATGATAGGATTAACTATTTTCAGAATATCATATAATGACTATCAATTTATTCTCATATTGAGCTACCCCGGTCAGGGTGAGTATTTTTTACTCTCTGGTACGGGCTTTTCTCGCTCCGTCCTACATGACCCAATTTCTCTTTCTTTTCTCATTAACATGATCATAACCGTTGGTAGGGCGTCCCCTACTGGTGCACCACACGGATTGCCATGTGACCGTGCTCATTTCTTTTCTTTTCATAATGATAGCCAAAAATATGCTTTCAATAATAAGTATGTTCAACAAAATATAACTATTACAAAAAATTATTGGTAATCATGCCATGAACATAATCATTTCAAATATCACTTTATAAAATATTTCCATGTCAAAATTTCACACTTAAGATGGTAAGAAGTTCATACAATGGAAATGGCTATGTCATATACTAGTCATTTATTATTTTCATTTATAAGATTCTTTTTTTTTAATATTAATTTTATTTCTTTAATTTCTTGATGCAGGTTTTCAACCTATCTAACATTCTCTTACTAATCAGAGCATAACTCCCTCAATTTAACTTCGATGTAGGTGATCTTGGTGTCACTTTCAAGATAAAACAATTATCTAAAACTATTATGTTGAACAGTTTAGTGAAATATTAAGAAATTAAGGTGATATTACTCCCTCAATGTACAGGTTATTTCTTCTCGGATAGGTTCTGACCTCTGCCTACTAATCGGTCCATATCTCTCTCATAAAAATTCCAAATTAAGTGATTCCAGTGGCTAAAAATTCGTGACACATATATCTATAATTTGTATATTAACTATGTATTTTAGTTCCCTACATAATGTTCCCATAAATTAAAACACAGAAGCTATCCTAACATATTCTTCCCTGATTAACCATTTTCTGACCATTGCTTACTAATCAGCAATATCTACCTCATATGGACTCCAAACTGCGTAATTCAAGTGGTTAAAATTCCATGACACATATATCTATAATTCTTATGTTAACCATTTATTTGAATTCCCTACATAATGTTCTCAAAAATTAAAATACAAAAGCTATTCTAACATGTTTTTCCCTGATTAACTATTTTCTGAACACTGCTTACTAATCAGACCATATCTACCTCATATGGACTCCAATTGAGTGATTCCAGTGGCTAAAATTCCGTGACACATATACCTATAATTCTTATGTTAACCATTTATTTTAATTCCCTATAGAAAGTTCCCAAAAATTAAAACACAGAAGCTATCCTAATATATTCTTTCCTGATTAACCATTTTCTAACCACTGCTTAATAATCGGACCATATCTACCTCATATAGACTCCAAATTGAGTGATTCTAGTGGCTAAAAATTCGTGAGACATAGATCTACATTTTTTATGTTAACCATTTCTTTAAATTCCTTACTTGTTCTTCCCAGAATTTTAAAAATAGAAGTTTAAAATTTTGCCAACCATAGCCATACCTATGCAGAACTATCTACACCAGCCTAAGTATTCAAACATACATAATATGTAACATGATATAGTAACATCCATGACCAATCATCAAAGTTCTAAGATCAAAATCTCTTATAAATATTACAAGTTTCAAATCTTTTCTTCAAAAAGAAATATTGTTAAACTTACCTTCAGCACTTAGTCATCTAGACTTCTCCTTTCTCTTTCTTCCTTTCTTCCTCTCCTTTTCTGACTCTACCTTCCTTCTATTTTTCCTCTCCCTTACTTGGACGAAAATTATAATGTTATAGGGGTGGGTTTTGCTTAAATAAACCACCAAATAATTCACCTTTCATGATCATGGGTCTACCTTATCACAATTAGGATACACTTTGTTGAATTTTTGGAAAACAAACAACTCATGTTCTTGTCTTCCTCTTCCTTAGTCAAGATATGCATAGGAAAATGAGATTTGTATTTTGAAAATTATGATAATATGTTCTTAAGATAAGGGACATGGTCCCTTTGATTTGGAGATTCATTTCCTTTTTCTTTTGTCTTAATCAATTATGATAGGTTTTCCTTTTAGGTGGAAAATTTATAGCCCTTGAATCTCCATTATTTGGTTGAAATTATTTGTGTGGGATAGGAATGTTTTATCCTAATGTCATGTATTATCATACTACTTGCTAAAATTATGAGTGTAGGATATAGATTTTTTATCCTAAAGCCATTATCATACCACTTGCTAAAATGATGAGTGTAGGATATTGATATTTTGTCCTAAAGCCTTGTATTATCATACCACTTGCTAAATTTTTTATCTTAAAGCCATGTAACCTAATATTTATTATATTATCACATGATTTATTTTATTTTATTTTTTCTCTTGGATTTGGGCTTATTCCTACCCATTTCCTTTGCTTTGGATAAAATTCTACCTTTCTTGGAGGGCTTGGACACATTTTCATAATTTTTGAGCTATCGGTCCAATTTCTATATCTTAGTCCAAGTCTATGTTTTATTTCTTGTTTAGGTTATCCAATGGGCTTGCTAGAAACTTATGTGAAGTGGAAAAATCTATATGAAATGTCCATAGTTGAAAGCCCAATTTATGGGTGGAGATACTAAACTTAGTAACTTTAACTCTTAAATTAGGAAAAATTACCCTAATCCAATCTTCTTGAAATTTTAATACCTTTACTTACTTTACAAAAATTTATCTTCCTTACCCAAGAATTTTACCTTTCTTTAGTATATTTATTTCTAATTTTTCCTCTTAGGTTTTCTCTCTTTACCTATTCCATTAATGCTAGAACATTTCTATGCATACACGTAAGATAAAGAATTTCTAAAGATTATATTTACTTAGATATCTAAAAATTGTCTAATAAATTTTATTTCCTTAATTAAATATTTATGTATCTTTATCAATAAAAGAAACAAAATTAGGGATGTTACAAAACATATCCGTACAAGTACACAAAATAGACATCATATTCCATAGCCAAAATAGCTTTACAAATCAAGTCATTCTGTACAAAAATTCTTAACCATTCAATGCAATTTTTCAAGTATAAGCATATACCATATTTAATGCATATATTATGTTATAAACATGGCATATAAGCCATATCTGATCAATATAATGCATGATTATTTTACTGTACCACGCAAACACCATATCTCAACTAACTCATTGCACATTATTTCATAATTTTTTTTTCATCTCATGGCTGTCTATTTTTTGTTCTATGCTATAACTAGGTCAGTATGAACATGCTTGCCATGTAACCTTTTAACATCACATTTCCTACTTTAATGGTCATTCCCCTTGTAACTTTTCTTTTCTTTCTTATAAATAGCTAAGATATGATGTTAACTTTTACAGCTAATATATAGTAACATAAAATATTGAGTACAATTTGTTACTGATATCATGCATATACTAGTACAAATTATAATTGTCACTGGAATATATGTTAATCACTATCAACTAAATAAACACAATTATGCCATGATATTGTATAATACACATTAAACAGAAAGAATCATTGCTATGTAATGTTGGCCATCACTTTATTTTTAACTCTTTCATACTATTCAGAACAATTCACAATTAAAAATATTTTTAAACAATTGATTTATGACACAACAGAAGAAAATTAACTCTAAATATAAGGAATTTTGACACCCAACAACACCTTGATTATAAACATGTCCGGCTCATATCCATATTCAAGGTCTTATTAAAGAATTCTTTGCTCCATTAGACCATAGGGAAACCTAGAGCTCTGATACCAACTTTGTCACGACCCCAAGTTAGGAGTATGTAACCAGCACAGATTTTGAGAATAATCTCATCTTGTAACCCTCTAGAATAATACATATAAATAAATTTCTCACAATTAGTATAGATTGTAACCAAACTCATAATCACATTCATTTGAGAGCTTTATTAATTATACTGTATAATTTTAATTATCTCAAAATATACATAGATATTATACAAATGGAAGCTGAGATCTTGCCTATGATATATGGAGCAACTCTAAAGTGTAAAATACAACATAAGCTAAAAGTTGGGAGCCTTGAAAATAAAGTAGGTTCACCCATCAAATATGTCGCCTAACTGACTAGCTATCTGTAGGAGACTGACTAAAATCAGTATTCTTATATGAAAAATGTAGAAATATCGTGTAGTGAGTTTGACAACTCAGTGAGCAGGTAATTCTTACCGTAACAGAAATAGGACAAGCAAGGCACAAGTTTTTCTTTTTCACAAGTAATAATTTAATGTTAATAAATTTCATTAATAATTACAAATCAAGTCTCTAAAATAATTTCTGAAACATAACTAAAAGATCATGCACCAAATAAAGTCAAGAGTCTTTTATAAGAAACAAAGAATGCATATCAATAATAGAGAAAATAATAGTTAAAATAAATTTAGATCTTTTCATAGATTGAAGAACTCTCTCTATATCAGAACCATAACCATTTCTCAAGCATGCAACGGAGGAAGTGTTCACCATCAATTAGGTCAAAAGCCTGTAATCCATTGGGCAAAAGACCCGTAATCCATTAGGTCATTGCCTGGAAAGTCCATCAGTTAAAATTTCGCACAATCCATCAGGGAAAAACTCATACAATCCATCAAGAAAAAGCCCGCATAATCAATCAGGTTAAAGTTCGTTACATAGAACTCAAGATGCACTAGGGTTAATATTCATAGCTGCTAGTTTGCAATGTTTCCAATTTATGTTCCTTTGTATAGATACAATAAAGAAATAACAAGAAATGCAAGAGATAAATAAAAGATCATGTCACTTCTAGAAAATCATATCTCCACTGATCAACAATAGCCACTACAATACCAACTTAACTTGCACATTTATATCCATAAGCCCACACATGTGCCTCATAAAATCATTTATAAATTCATGTGAAATAGAAACATTACCATGACCCAACACAATTTTTGAGTATCTTCAATCAGTATAAATTAATATCAATAGAGAAATAAAGTATATATGATGCTTGTCCTACATTTTTAAAGTTTATACTATGAGCCATGTTTTGAAATACATTATCATAATAAATAAAAAATGAGGTTCACATTATTAGTAATGTCTCGTGTATATATCAAATGAATAGTTAAAAATTATGTTATAATAAGTATTATCTACTCATAGAATAAGGGTTCTAGGTTGGACAGCCCCAAAATATACTTTTTCAATCTGCATTTGACTAAGTATACCTAAAAATGTGTCCGGAAAGTCTAAAAACTTAAAAAATAACTCCGGGAGCTTGGTCTCTATTCACAGCCAGAAAATACTATTCACACCAGTTAAAATCACTATTCATCATGGAAATCACTATTCACGATGAACAAAAAGTTGTCAGATGGCAAAAAAAATTCATATCCTAAGGTTTATTTAGCTCTTGAATCCATCTACGGTGTTAGATTTTCAATTAGAAATCTCTAAGTAAGAGTTTCAGAGTTTATCTTTTTATGAGATTTTTTACTTTTGATCTACGACGATTCTACGGTTGATTTGTAAAATTATTCAATCAAAATCATAGTATTCTCCATCCTGAATCTAGTACCCTCAGTTTTGAGATCAGAGGCCTGTAGACACTCCAGATCTAGAGAGAAAACTTAGAGGTTACAATTCATACTATTTCACACTATTCATGGAAATTTCGCATAAAACTCACGCTGC
The DNA here is from genome assembly GCA_037074535.1 of Gleditsia sinensis. Classification (NCBI taxonomy): domain Eukaryota; kingdom Viridiplantae; phylum Streptophyta; class Magnoliopsida; order Fabales; family Fabaceae; genus Gleditsia; species Gleditsia sinensis. The sequence continues at coordinate 59,004,915 of CM073463.1, read as the reverse complement.
CTCTCAGTTTGTCTCCCTCTCCCTATTTTCTTTTATTATTATTATTATTATTTAATAATTAAATATTTATGATTATTTTTATTTTATTTTTTATATATTCATATAAATACCGTTTTTCACCCTAAAACATTCCAAAAAATTTTAAAAATTTATATTATTGCAAAACTTTAGTTGCACTTTTAAATCATGATTTTTCTTGATAAAATTTTAATAAAAAAATCACAAGATAAATAGCTTTATGCATAATAAAAGTAAAAATATTTCTAAAAATAAAACAAATATTTATTAGAGGCCAATATAATTATTTTAAGCAAAATAATAATTATTTTAATTAAAAGTATACTTACTTTTAGTTAAACATAATCGGTTTTGAAAAAAAAAAAAATTGTTTATAGCAAAATATTATTATTTAAAAATGAAAATTACGGGATATTACATTAACGTAGAGCCAAAGAAACACTAGAGAATCAACACTCTTTAGCAACACTTAGAGAATTGCCACTTTAAGTTGGAGAATCCACTTTGGTAATAAACTCAATCTTTATTAATTAATACTGAAATCTCAAAAATAATAAATAAGCATACCCATATATATAGGCATATAGACTAAAGAATTCTAAACCAACTAAAATTCTAAAACAAATAAAATAATAGTTTATCTATGTAGATGGTTAACTAAGACCCAAACAACTAAGCAACTAAACCTTATTTCCTAAATTAAAACCACAATATAGGAAATTAAAATCAAACAATTAAAGATAAAATAACAAAGCTACATCTGCATCAATATAGTATATCCATGAACATAAACCAAAAATACATTACAAGGATTATGACGATATGTCCTCTAAGTAATGAGTATTACTTTCCATGTATAACTTTACTAGATATCTTTGAAACTTAATGGTGGTATATTCATTATGAAAGAACCTCACAAGTTTATTTGGATTCAAATTCAAATGTTTGTTTAATCTTACATGATGTATGAAAAATCATATATCAACAAACAAGAAATGTTAAATTTCATCATTAAACCATACCTCAACTAGACCAGCGGTGATAAATGTGGTCTAAGTTCCATACAAGACACACGATCCTTTAACTTCCTTGGATGCATACCTTTAGTTAAAGGATCACCTAACATTCTTTTATTCCTTATGTGTTCTATGACCACTTGATTAACTTTGACATGCTCTTCCAAAGCTAAATACTTTCTATGAATATGCTTACTTCAACTCCTAGTACTCTTATTAATATTAGTCAAGAAAACAACAATTGTGTATTCATAGTACACCTTAATGGGCCTAGAAATTGAGTTTACAATTTGAAGCCTAATGATGAAATTCTTTAACCAAACGTCCTATGAGTTTGCCTCAAAAAATAGAATGAGTTCAGTCTCCATGATTAAAGTAGCAATCAAAGACTATTTTGCACTCTCCATGATATGGCTCCTCCAACAAGCATAAAGATGTCTCCAGATTCTAAATTTTAGTGTCAACACATCTTGCCATGTTCGAATCTAAATAACCAACAGCTTTCAAGATCATTTCTTAGACATTAGAACCACACAATGTGAACAATATTTCATTTAAAATATTTTAAGAACTTTATTAATATAGGTTCCTATAATAATCCCAATATACTTTTAATATCCCATAATTTTTAAACAATTATGTTTTGTTATAAACAAATATATTTCTATTTTAAATGATTATGTTTTGCTTAAAGTAATAGCGTCTGGCTCTAAATAATTTTTTGTTTTACCTTGATAAGTATTATTTATTTTTAATATGCATAAATATTTGTTTTCATATGATTGATTTTATTGAAAGTTTTATTAAGAAAATTTATGGTTTAAGTGTAATGCTTGTGGATTTAATTGCTTAGATTGTTTTCTAATGTGGATATAAGATGTTATGAAATATTTAGTCATTTTCAAGTTATTTTTATGTTAGATTACTTTTATTGATCATGTATTTTGTTTAAGAATGGAATTTGGAAACTTTGGAGGCAAGATGAAAACAAATTGAAGTGATAAAGTTGAGAAAAAATTGAAAAAGTTTCAGGAAGGTTCAGACCTTTATTCATTTTTTTATGAATAACTCTATCTTATGGACTCCAATTTATGATTTAAATTGATATAAGAAGCTAAGACATATGGCTACAACTTGGATGTTGGAAACTTCTGCTAATTTTGTTGAAATAAGGGTGAAAGGGGGAAAACGCAAAATAAAGGTTTAGTGTAATCTAGACCTTTGCTCACTCTTTTGAGCATAACTCCTTCTCATGCATTTCAATTGAGGTAATTAAATATGTTATGGAAATTTAAGATAAAGAGGTATAATTTTCATGTTGGACATTTTGCAAAATTCCATAAAATCTACATGTTGCAATTGGAAGAATTCACATCGTGACACACAAGTGTGTTGCAGCTAACCTTGAGCAATGCCTCGCAACCTGAGCAAGGTTTTGTCGCGAAGCAGTACCTTGTGTCACAATGCAACACCCTTGGGTTGTGACACATACCCCTTTTGATGCGTCTGGACCCTTTCTTCTTCCTCATACCTACTTTCTCTCTCCCTCTACGTGATTTTTCACCTTTCTACCTTCAAATCACCATATGTTAAGCTACATACCTCTAATTAACAATCCGTTTGAACTTTTGGATTCATGGAAATGAGAAATTCAAAACACAGTGATTTGTTTTCCTAGAAAATCACCAAAATCTTTCTAGAAATCTATGAACAGTAGCTATATGGTGATTTTTCCATGAGTATGCTTAGAAACTCTTTTTTCTTGAAATGTTTGCCATAGATAGCCTTAGAAATGTATATAGTATGATAGAGATTGAAGTTTTATGGCAGTAGAATAGCTTTTTGGCCATCGTGAATAGCATTTTAGGCCTGTGTGAATAGTTTTTTTTGCAAGTGAATAGTACTCACGACTTGGACTTGTTTTCTAGGTGTTCAAGCGCTCTAGGATCATTTCTGACAACCATTTTGCCTGATTCACCATTGAAAGTTATTATACACTTTGCCCTAGATCTAAACTCAAACTTTGTGAGTAGATAATATATATTGTGGCATGATTTTTGATATTGTTTCAATTTCTAAACTATGTTTTGTATATATGTACATGGTGGATCCAAAGTTTATATGATTGATAGTTATTTTGGCATATGTGTTTTTATACTAAAAGTGTATGATTCTCATTATAAAATTTTTAGGATACATGATAAGCATTATTTGAAATTTTTACTGAAATGATTTAACTTTGGATTTGGAAATTGTTGGATTGTTGAAATGATCTATATCTAAGTTGTGTTATTTGCCATGATTTACAGACCTTAGAGTTAATTGTACCTTTGAGGCAAAGAATCTTGATAAGAAATAGATCATAGTAATGCTACTTGAGAGATGCATGCATATAATGTTAATTGAGATATGATTGTGTATGGCATGAGCTATAATTCCTTCTATTGAAACTTGAAGTGTTCAAAAGATTTTTGAAAATAAAGTTCCATGAAATCATGTTTTGATTATATCGTACTATGCTTTTGTTAAACTTTCAGATATGGTTTTATTGATACAAATTTTGGGTTTTCTGAAATGAGACACATGAAGTGGCCTATTGAAATATTCATAAAGTTATGTTCAGATTTGAATAGCTTGTTTATGAAAAGAATGGATTACAAGAAATGTCATGAGGTCTATTTTATTTATGAATTACTTTTCCTAAATTATTTTTGGGGAGAAATTTATTCAAAAATACTATTGCTAGCAGCAGTAGATGTTAGCCCTAGTGTACTTTGTAACCCTATCTAGCAAGGATATTGTTAGCCGTAGGTAATGGTTAACACATGAGAATTGATTTGATATGAAAATGAGTGGCCAAAGTGCCTTCTGTTATATATGAGAAATATGAGTGCAATGCCTGAACAAATGATGATTTACCCTCACGAACTGTGTGTGTGTACAACCCTAATGATTTACTCTTACAAACTATGTGTCTAATCAAAATAGTGACTTACCTTGGCAGATTGCGTGTCTGATTGAAATGTGATTTGCCTTGAAGGACTGTGTGTCTGATTGAGAGTCATCTCAAAAGTTATGATTTTAAAAATTCAATGGTTTATCTACTAGTTTACCAATTATGTTTTGATTATCTGACTTACTTTTGCATTATAATTAAACCATATTATTTAATTGTGAATGACTTTAATGTGTTTTTCATACTTTCACGAATCTAAATCTTTCGTTAAGGCTTCGATTATCTAATTTGGTTAATGTTATTTTGACGTGATAGTAGCTTAAATTTTTTATTGATGACCATGGGACACGAGATGTTTGGGTTTTAGTTTTGATACAAAATATATGCTTTAAGGTTGACTTGAGGTATGTTATACGTATGATCAAGGGTCATAGGTTTTTCTCTAAGTTGATTAATGTTGAATATATGGGTTAGTGATAAGACTTTTTGGCCTTATAGTTATGAAAGTAGGGATGTAGGTTATGATAAAAGTAAAGTTTGGAAATGTATGTGTTGGTTTAATAAGTTAGTGGTCCCAAATTTATCTATTTTCATGAAAATTATAAGATGTTGGGCAAAGAGCCATTTAAGTGCTTATTTATATGATCTAACATTTCTAGTGAAATGTGTTCTAATTTAATTTGTGTTAAGCTACCTTGATTGATTTTAATTGGACTTGTTTTAGTATGCAATTATTGAAATATTTTATTTTTAGCTATATTATTCTTTTTCTTCTAAATTTATCTTAGTTAGTTTATTCCTTATTTTATTAATAAGGATTTGTTTTAATTTTTCTATTATAGATTTCTATTGGACTTCCTGTACATTTATATGTTTATCAATGCTAAAGTTTAACTTTTGTTTCGAAAACTCTTCTTTGTATTTTGAAATTTTGTTTCTTACTAGAGAAAAACTATTGCTTTCTATTAAATAGTTTTTTTTAATTTATATTTTGAATGTAACCATTATTTCAAGATTTTCTAACTATTAACAACTATGTTTGTCTAAATTATTTTTTCAAATTATAGCTTAAATACAATTTCTATTTTAATCCAATAATCTTCTCTTCAAAGAGTTATTAAACTACTTATGCTGTCAATTTTCCCTTCATTTTTTAATTCAAATTTGTTAAAGCCTATTACTCTTTCATTATTATGCTTTTATTTAATCAAATTTGAATGACATGATTTCTAAATAGTTTCTTTATAAATGAAATGTTTTTAGCATAAATAGTCACATTGTTTTTCGATATTGATAAACTTGGATTGCGAAAAAGGTATAATTTCAAAAGATTTATGTTTCAAGGACACCGGTTGTAAAAGAAAGAGTTTTACGTAGAACATGTGGTTTGAAGAAATTTTTTTTTCTTGCAAGCATCATTTTTTAACCCAATATTTATACTTGATATAAATAAGCAACTAAATATTTTTCATATCAAAATAAATGCTAGAATATGGTGTAGATGATTGGTATGTAAAATCTACACTTTTAGCTGGTTTGATTTTCGGAATCACCTACTTATGCAGGGTTAGGCATTTTTTTGTTTAGCAATTTTGTTATAGGATTGTTATGTATGTTGAATATTGTGCTTTGGTTTAAAGCGTGTACTTTTTCTAGATTTTTTTTACAATTTGTTCTAATCCTCTATAGTATATGCTATCTACTTACTAAGTCGCAAGACTTGCCCTTTCTTTTATATGGTTTCAAATAATGAAAATTGAGGTCGTGCACTGCTTTAGTAGGATATCTTGAGTGAGCCCAATTTGTCCTGATAGGCTTTTTTATGTATTTGTACTCTAGAGTTGGCTCCACAATATCACAGGCAGGATCCCCGCTTTTTATGCGTGACAGTTATGTTATTTTTTGATAAACAGTTTTGTATATAAATGAGAATGATGTTTTCAATTAAGTTGAATGTAAGTTTTATTAGCATATATGTTTCATATATTGGATTCTGTTGAATGAAGAAAAGAATGGCCATGTTTTCAGAACATGATGTTTTATTATTGAAACTTTTAAAGGAAATGTTTTCCTTAAACCTTTGATAACTTTAATGTTTTAAACTACATAAATTTTACGGTTGATGATGCGTTCAATAGGTTTAAGCTTACGAAGTGAGATAATCATCACTCTTTTGTCGGTCATGTACTTAGTAATCTAGGCTGTGACAATACCTTGAGATTTGTCTTTATGGATCCTTATGCCTATAACATAAGATGTTTCACTTGTATCTTTCGTGTCAAAGTTCGTAAACAAAAATTGTTTTACCTTATATGTAACAACCCTATGTCACAAGATGCAATTAGGATATCATCTGTATACAAAAGTAAAAAGATGATCTTGCTCCTACTGACCTTGTAGTATATACATTGATCCATAATCTTCTCAAAAAAACTAAAAGATGTTATTAAGCTATGAAATTTTAAGTACCACTGTTGTGAGACTTATTTAAGTTTATAAATGAACTTCTTAAACTTATAAACCAAATTCACACTTGCACTGAATATAAAACCCTTCAAGTTTTTCTAGAGGAGTTGATGAGGAAGATAAGGTTCAAACTAACTTGGATTGAATTAGCTAATCAATGTATTTCTACAATATCTTATTCTATTATTTTTAATGCAAATCTTGCTTCTTTAGACTTTCCAAAGGGAAACGTCAACGTAACCCTATATCCATATATCGTTTTCTTTTGCGTGCTAAAAGTTTGTCCTTTTTACTTAGGAAGGTAAAACATTTTAATCTAGTTCTAAGAATAAATTCTTTTGAGGAATTTTTTGCATTCTATAGAATTATGAAGCTATTAGTGGTCAAAAGGTGAATCTATCAAAGTATTTGTTCTTTTCAAGCAACTTCTTAACAATTCAAGCATCAACTTTTTGTAAAATTTAATATAAGGAACATTGAGTCACAAGAAAAATATTTGAGTTTGTCTTCATTGGTTAATAGATAAAAATCTAAGACTTTTTCTTTCATTGAATAGAAGGTGGCACATATATTAGAAGTTGAAAGAAAAAATTCTCTCCTAAAGGAAACTTGGTTCTCATTAAGTCAATACTTGGTGCTTTACCCTCTTATGCAGTATCGTCTTTCCTCTCCTTAATAATCTTTGTGATGCTTGTTATAGACATCATATTTTGTGCAACTCCATATTTTCAATAATATGTAAAATTATAAAAAAAATGTCAAAAGTATAAAAAAAATTAATTAAAAAAATTTGTATCAAAGTTCTTTTTTTGGGTCAAGTTTTATTTTAGTTTTTGTGTCAAATTTTTTAGTTTCTTTGGATCCTATCTTTTAATTTTTGGGTGTCTTTCATTTTAATTTTCAATGTCACTTTGAGTTTTAATTTTTATATCTTTTATTTCATTTTAAGTGTCACTTTTAGTCATTTTATTTTTCTTTTGGTCTTTGTGTCTTTTAAAATCCTTGCCTTTTTGAGTCACCTAATTTCATATCATGGGCTTGTCATTGAAAAAATGTAGACTTTTTTTAGCTGATTAGGCTTTAGTGAACTCAATCCAATCACTTTGGGTTAGGGATTATGGGGCTTTAATTTCCTCAATTGAAAAAAGAGAACTCTAGCTCCATGGTGCATCTTAGAAGGCTTAAGTCAATGAGAATTAAACTCAAATCAAATAATAAAAAATAATAAAATAAAATCTTATTTGATTTCTCCTAACCTTCCTAGGTTAGGAGAAGAGAAGGAATTAAAAAAGGGCAACACTTACGAGGTAAAGGGAGAACTTTGGAGAGACCATAAGCTTGAGTGAAAAAAAAAAAGATGTCAAGAAAGCTTGAAAAAAAAGAACAAGAAAGCAATGACAACCAAGGGGTGAGCCTCCTTGGACAACAACAAAAGTAAAATTGGAGTGAATTTTTTAATGATTCTATATTGATCCTGTGGTTGGAAAAATATGTTTTTCAATCCATGTACTCTATGACATGTCTAAGTTCATATAGAGTCAATTCAATGATTTTTGGATTCTGTTTAGGTATGTTTTAGACATAAAAATGTATGCCTAATCTAAAATTTGACTCATTAGATACGGTGTTTTCCATAATGATTCTATACTAATCTTGTGGTGAAAAAATATTTTATTTATACCAAAATAATCTCTTGTGTAACTAGTTGCATATGAATTTGATTTTATGTTTTTTGGATTTCATTTGAGTATTTTTTGAATATAAAAACCTATGATTGTTTTGAAACTTGACTCATACAATAGAGTGTTTTTGATGTGTTTCCCTAAACCAAGAAACGGAGTGTTTGACGAAAGTAAGGATCGTCTTGAAAATTCAATGGATGTTTGATCGTCACGAGTTGCCTCGATAAGATTAGATTCAGTTCTTTGCCTAAGAACTAAGGGAAACTCTCACTTTAGGAGAAAACTCAGTCTTTATTAATCATTAAAATCTCTTTATTACATGAACATAGAGGACCTTTATATAGTCAAACAATCCTAAACCTAGTAGAAAACCCTAAAACTCCTAATTGGACTTTGAAAAGAATATGGCACAAAAAACACTAGTTATTTGACCCAACTAAACTAATAAAAATTAGCCCATAATTAAACTAATATTTGGCCATAAAGAATAGGCCCAAAATACTAATAATATCTAAAAGACAACATATAACATAAAGCCCATAATACATCTTTTGACATGCAAATTTGGGCTAGTTGTCTTCAAGATCCGACAAACTTTATTTAATGCCATCCTCAAAGCTGTAAAGTGTGACCCACTTGATGGACTTAACCCAATAACTTCTTCTTTAGCCTGCATATCCAAGATCAAGCCCAATAAAACTTCTTTGGCCTGCTTTGCTTTGCTCCTAGTCATTGGACCGCTTATCTCTTGTAAAGGATCTTGGGAATGATTTGGAATAGATTTGACAGCACCTTGATCTCCATCATTCCCTCCCTCCTCGAAAGAATTTGTCCTCGAATAAAAGGCATCACCTACATCAAATAAAGAAAAGTCAGCAACATTGAATATAGTACTAATATTGCCATACTCACTAGGTAAATCAATCTTGTAGGCATTGTCATTGATTCGCTCCAAGACTTGAAAATGTCCATCTCCTCTAGGATGCAACTTAGACTTCCTTTGAGCTGGGAACCGCTCTTTGCCCATATGTACCCAAACCCAATCACCAGGTTCAAATACAATTTTAGTTCGGCTCTTGTTGGCGTGCGTTGCATATTGCTTATTTTTCCTCTCAATGTTAGCTCGAACCTTAGCATGCAAATCATTTACATATTCAACCTTCTTCTTACCATCCAAGTTAACAAACTCATTAGTAGACAAAGGTAAAATATCCAAAGGTGTTAAAGGATTAAAGACATAAACAATCTCAAAAGGACTATAAGCAATAGTAGAATTCACAGATCTATTGCAAATAAACTCAGCATGTGGCAAAACTCTTTCCCAATATTTCATTTTTTTAGACATAATAGCACGTAAAAGTGTAGTAAGTGCCCTATTAAATACCTCAGTTTTTCCATCTATTTGAGGGTATGCAACAGTAGAAAATAGAAGTTTAGTCCACAATCTTTCCCATAAAGTACGCTAAAAATGACTTAAGAACTTAACATCTCTATCACTTACTATTGTTCTAGGCAACCCATGAAAATGCACTACTTCTTTAAAGAACAGATTAGCTATGTGTGTTGTAGTATTGATTTTAGCACATGCGATGAAATGAGCCATTTTGTTAAACCTATCAACAACAACAAAAAACTATCTTTACCATTTTGAGATCTCGGTAACCCTATCACAAAATCCATAGAAATATCATGCCAAGGCTATGTAGGTACAGGTAATGGAGTATAAAGACCATGTGGCATAACCTTAGACTTAGCTTGTTTACATGCCACGCACTTATCACAAAACAAAATGACATTATGTTTTATGCGAGGCCAATAAAAATGTTCATGCAAAATTTGTAAGGTTTTAATCACTTCAAAATGTCCCATTAAACCTCCACCATGACTATCCTTAATTAACAAGTCACGCATGGAACACTTAGGCACACAAAGTTTATTCTTTTTAAACAAGTAACCTTCATGTCTATAGAAACCATCAATAGCACGCTTATCACAAGAATTCCACGTATATCCAAAATCAACATCATTAGCATACAAGTCTTTAATGTATTCAAAACCAAACAACTTAACATGCAAGAATGTCAATAACGCATATCTTCTAGACAATGCATCAGCTGCCACATTTTCGTTTTCATTTTTATACTTAATCACATAAGGAAATGTCTCAGTGAATTTTAACCACTTAGCATGCCTCTTATGCAACTTATCTTGGGAATTCAAGAATATAAAGCTCTCGTGATCTGAATGGATAATGAATTCTCTCAGCCATAGATAATGCTGTCAAGTTTGCAAAGTTTTCATCAATGTATATAGCTCTGTATCATAAGTATGATATTTCAATGCTGTGAATTCTTGTATCAAAGACATAAACATACTATCACAAGAATTCCACGTAGATCCAAAATCAACATCATTAGCATACAAGTCTTTAATGTATTCAAAACCAAACAACTTAACATGCAAGAATGTCAATAACGCATATCTTCTAGACAATGCATCAGCTGCCACATTTTTGTTTTCATTTTTATACTTAATCACATAAGGAAATGTCTCAGTGAATTCTAACCACTTAGCATGCCTCTTATGCAACTTATCTTGGGATTTCAAGAATTTCAAGCTCTAGTGATCTGAATGGATAATAAATTCTCTCGGCCATAGATAATGCTACCAAGTTTGCAAAGTCCTCATCAATGCATATAGTTCCTTATCATAAGTATGATATTTCAATACTGTGAATTCCTATATCAAAGACATAACCATACTAGGCAAATAAAGGTTATGAGTGTTAGTAAATTAGATATCCTTGTACATAAGCACAAGGAGGTTCGGTTTGCACACCAAAGCATTCTTCACCTCACTTTTTAGTGCAAGAACACTCACTATTTTATTTTTCTCTTTCTCTGGCTCACAACACTCTTTCTTTTTCCGCTCACATGTCTCAACATCTCTCTCTTTTCTCTCACTCTCGATTTTGGCCTTACTCTCATTCTTTTTCTTTTTCTGCTCACATGTCTCAACCTCTCTCTCTTTTCTCTCACTCTCAATTTTGGCCATACTCTCTTTTTTCTCTTTTTCTTTTGTTTCTCTCAACTTCTACTCTTTTGTGATTCTTACTTGATCAGCAAAAGTCTCAGCTGATTTTAAGGATGTTAGAATAAATGTTCATTTATACATGGTCAATGTATATCGACTCTTGTAACCATCATAATTAACCTTTCTATCAAATTGTCATGGGCGTCCCAACAACAAGTGTCCAGCATGCATTGGTACTACATCACAAAGCACCTCATCTTTGTAGTTACCAATAGAGAAAGATATCCAAACCTGATTTGTCACCCATATATCTCCTCTATCATTCAACCATCTTAGCCTATATGGCATAGGATGTTTCAATGTGGGTAGACCCAATTTATCAACCATCAAGGTACTAGCTACATTAGTGCAACTCCCACTATCGATAATCAAGCTACATACCTTGTTATTCACGTGGCACCTGGTTTGAAAGATGTGCTCACACTGTTTATCATCAATATCATCATTAGGTTGCATATTAAGAGCACGTCTAATAACCAATACTTCTCTATTCACTAGCTTACTAATCTCCATATTATTACAATCCTCCATTTGTGGCATCTCATTATCACTAGAATGCTTACTCTCTATATGTCCCATTTCTTCCTCACCAAAGCCAAACTGTTTGGTCGGCTTAGGTTTAGATAGTGACTCAAGATTATCCAACTTCATATGTATCAACTTAAATTGCTCCTGAACTTCCTTCATGTAAAATTTAAGATCAGTTTTAGGTTGATTTATTTCACTACTCATGTTTGTCTCACAAACCTCACGTGTTTGCTCTCAATTTTACTCTCTTTCTCTTAAAGCTCTTAAACAAGAACCTGATCAACAAGCTTATCAAAGGAAACAAGTGAATTAAGAATGATAAGAAAAAAATTTCAGACAATGACAACCCTAGGAACTGAATTTGAAAAAAAATGAGGGATACTAATATCAGTATGCTGTTTTTCGACTTCCTTTTTTTTGAACGAATTTCTCTTTCTTTTTTTTTTAATGAACTTCTGCTCACTTTTTTTAGTGAATTTCTGCACTTTTTTTATGATTTTTTTTGGAAGAAGAAACCAAATTGAAATAGGATTAGGACTCTGTTTTTTTTTCAAAATTTAATTTTTTTTTAAAGAAGAAACTAAATTTCACTAGGACTAGGACTCTTTTTTTATTGAAGGAAATTGACTAGAACTAGCACTCTTTTTTTTTTAAGGAATTAGAAGAACATTAATTAGAACTATAATTCTAATTTGACCTAAAGAAAGGTAGAAGAAGAATAATAACTCTAGAATACAAATTAAAGAAGAAAAGATAGGACACCAACTAAATTTCAAGGAATCAAAACTCTGAAACCAAATGATGCATTTCCCTAAACCAAAAAACAGAGTGTTTGGCGAAAGCAAGGATCGTCTTGAAAATTCAATAGATGTTTGATCTTCACGAGTTGCCTCAATAAGATCAGATTCAGTTCTTTGCCCAAGAACTAAGGGAAGCTCTCACTTTAGGAGAAAACTCAATCTTTATTAATCATCAAAATCTCCGCATTACATGAACAACATAGAGGACCTTTATATAGTCAAACAATTCTAAACCTAGGAGAAAACCCTAAAACTCCTAATTGGACTTTGAAAAGAATATGGCCCAAAAAACACTAGTTATTTGGTCCAGCTAAACTAATAAAAATTAGCCCATAATTAAACTAATATTTGGCCATAAAGAACAGGCCCAAAATACTAATAATATCTAAAAGAAAACATATAACATAAAGCACATAATATGATGCATTCCTCTATAAGAAGAAACCGAGTGTTTGGCGAAAGCAAGGATCGTCTTGAAAATTCAACGGATGTTTGATCGCCACGAGTTGCCTCGATAAGATCAGATTCAGTTCTTTGCCCAAGAACTAAGGGAAGCTCTCACTTTAGGAGAAAACTCAATCTTTATTAATCATCAAAATCTATTTTTTAATACATGAACTTAAAGAACTCTTAAATAGACAATCAAACCTAACCCTAGTAGGAAATCCATAAGGCCTTAAACTCCTGATTGGACTTCTAATAGAATATGGCCCAAATAATATTAGTTATCTGGCCCAACTAAAACTAATAAAAACAAATTCATAATTAAACTACTATTTGGGCTGCATAAAGAATGGCCCAAATACTAATAATATTCAAAACAAAACATTTAAACTAAAGCCCATAATACATCTTTAGCCTATGCAGATTTGGGCTAGTTGTTTTCAAGATCCAATAATCTTTATTGGGCCTCCGAACTGCCCTATTTAATGTCATCTTCAAGGCTGCAAAGTGTGCCCACTTGATGTCTTGATTTGGCCCAATAACTTCCTCTTTAGCCTGCACATCCAAGATCAAGCCCAGTAAAGCTTCTTTGGCCCGCTTCGAACTGCTCCTAGTCATTGGACCGCCTATCCCTTGCAAAGGATCTTGGAAACGGTTTATAATAGCTTTGACAGCACCTTGATCTTCATCATTCCCTCCCTCCTCGAAAGGATTCGTCCTCGAATCAAAGGCATCACCTACATCAAATAAAGACAAGTCAGCAACATTGAATGTAGCACTAATATTGCCATACTCACTAGGTAAATCAATCTTATAGGCATTGTCATTGATTCGCTCCAAGACTTGAAAAGGTCCATCTCCCTTAGGATGTAACTTAGACTTTCTCTGAACCGGGAACCTCTCTTTGCGCATATGTACCCAAACCCAATCACCAGGTTCAAATACAATTTTTGTTCGGCTCTTGTTGGCTTACGTTGCATATTGCTTATTCTTCCTTTCAATGTTAGCTCAAACTTTAGCATGCAAATCCTTTACATATTTAGCCTTTTGCTTACCATCCATGTTAACAAACACATTAGTAGACAAAGGTAAAATATCCAAAGGTGTTAGAGGATTAAAGTCATAAACACATTCAAACGGACTATAAGCAGTAGTAGAATGCACAGATCTATTGTAAGCAAACTCAACATGTGGTAATCGAATATAAAGACCATGTGGTATAACCTTAGACTTAGCTTGTTTACAAGGCATGCACTTAGCACAAAACGAAATGACATCATGTTTCATGCGAGGCCAATAAAAATGTTCATCCAGAATTTCTAAGGTCTTAGTCACTCCAAAATGTCTCATTAAACCTCCACTATGACTCTCCTTAATTAACAAGTTACGCATAGAACACTTAGGCACACAAAGTTTATTCTTTTAAAACAAGTAACCTTTATGTCTATAGAAACCATCAATAGCACGCTTATCACACAAATTCCAAGTAGATCCAAAATCAACATCATTAGCATACATGTCTTTAATATATTCAAAATCAAGCAACTTAGCATGTAAGGATGTGAATAATGCATATTTTCTAAACAATGCATAAGCTACCACATTTTTCTTCCCATTTTTACACTTAATCACATAATTTAATGTCTGAATGAATTCTAACCACTTAGCATGTCTCTTATGCAACTTACCTTGGCACTTTAAGAATTTCAAACTCTTATGATCTGAATGAATAATGAATTCTCTCAGCCATAGATAATTCTGCCAAGTTTGCAAAGTCCTCATCAATGCATATAACTCCTTATCATAAGTAGGATATTTCAATGCTATGAATTCCTGTATCAAAGACACAACTATACTAGGCAAAGAAATGTTATGAGTGTTAGTAAAATAAATATCCTTGTACATTAGCACAAGAAGGTTTGGCTTGTATACCAAAGCACTCTTCACCTCACTTTTTAATGCAAAAGCACTAACTTTTTTATTTTTCTCTTTCTCTGACTCACAACTCTCTTTCTTTTTCTGCTCGCATATCTCAATTTTGGCCTTACTCTCTTTCTTATTTTGCTCACATACCTCAACATCTCTCTCTTTTCTCTCACTCTCAATTTTGACTTTACAATCTCTCTTCTCTTTTTCTTGCTCACATCTCTCGGCCTCTCTTTCTTTTCTCTCACTCTCAATTTTGGCCATACTATTTCTCTTCTCTTTTACTTGTGTTTCTCTCAACTTACACTCTTTTGTAATCCTCACTTGATCAGCAAAAGCCTCAGCTGGCTTTAAGGGAACAAGAACAAAAGTTCGATTATGCATGGTCAATGTATATCGATTCTTGTAGCCATCATAATTAACCCTTCTATTAAAATGCCATGGACGTCCCAACAACAAGTGTCCAGCATGCATTGGTACTACATCACAAAGCACCTCATCTTTGCAGTTACCAATAGAAAAAGATACCAAAACCTGATTTTTCACCCACATCTTTCCACTATCATTCAACCATCTTAGCCTATATGGCTTAGGATGTTTCAATGTGGGTAGACCCAATTTATCAACCATCAAGGTACTAGCTACATTAGTGCAACTCCCACTATCAATAATCAAGCTACATACCTTGTTATTCACGTGGCACCTGGTCTGGAAGATATGCTCACACTGTTCATCATTAATATAATCAATGGACTGCATATTGAGAGCACGTCTAATAACCAATATTTCTCTATTCACTTGCTTACTAATCTTCATATTATTACAATCCTCCATTAGTGGAATATCATCCTCACTAGAATCACTAGAATGCTTACTCTCCATACGTCCCCTTTCTTCCTCACCAAAGCCAAACTGTTTGGAAGGCTCAGGTTTGGATAATGATTTAAAATTATCTAACTTCATATGTATCAACTTAAATTGCTCTTGAACCGCCTTCATATAAAATTTAAGATCAACTTTAGGTTGATTTATTTTATTGCTCATGTTTTTCTCACAAACCTCACGTGAATTAAGAAGAATAAATTTTCAGACAATGACAACCCTAGGAACTGAATTTAAAAAATATGAGATATACTAATGTCAGTATACTATTTTTTTTTTGGCTTCTTTTTTTTTGAACGAATTTCTCCTCTCTTTTTTTTGAATGGACTTCAGCTCACCTCTTTTCTTTTTTGAGCGAATTTTTTTTTTACAATTTTTTTTTTTGCAGAAGAGACCAAATTCAACTAGGACTAGGAATATGATTTTTTTTTGAATTTTGAATTTTTGAACAAGAAACCAAATTGAAATAGGAATAGGACTCACTTTTTTTTTCGAAATTCAAATTTTTGGAAGAAGAAACAAAATTGACTAGGACTAGGAGTTAAAATATAAGCAGGAAAAGAAAATTGACTAGAACTACAACTCTTTTTTTTTCTAAAAGAACTAGAAGAACATTAACTAGAACTAGAACTAGAACTAGAACTCTAATTTGACCTAAAGAAAGGTAGAAGAAGAAGAAAGACTCTAGAAAATAGAAAAGAAATGATAAGACACCAACCAAATCTCAAGGAGCCAAAGCTCTGATACCAAATGATGCGTTCCTCTATAAGAAGAAACGGAGTGTTTGGCGAAAGCAAGGATCGTCTTGAAAATTCAACGGATGTTTGATCGCCACGAGTTGCCTCGATAAGATCGGATTCAGTTCTTTGCCCAAAAACTAAGGGAAGCTCTCACTTTAGGAGAAAACTCAATCTTTATTAATCATCAAAATTTGTTTTTTAATACATGAACTTAAATAACTCTTAAATAGACAATCAAACCTAACTCTAGTAGGAAATCCATAAGGCCTTAAACTCCTAATTGGACTTCTAATAGAATATGGCCCAAATAATATTAGTTATCTGGCCCAACTAAAACTAACAAAAACAAACTCATAATTAAACTACTATTTGGACTGCATAAAGAATGGGTCCAAATACTAATAATATTCAAAACAAAACATTTAAACTAAAGCCCATAATACATCTTTAGCCTATGCAGATTTGAGTTAGTTGTCTTCAAGATCCAATAATCTTTATTGGGCCTCCGAACTGCCCTCTTTAATGTCATCTTCAAGGCTGCAAAGTGTGACCCACTTGATGTTTGACTTGGCCCAATAACTTCCTCTTTAGCCTGGACATCCAAGATCAAGCCCAGTAAAGCTTCTTTGGCCCGCTTCGAACTGCTCCTAGTCATTGGATCGCCTATCCCTTGCAAAGGATCTTGGGAACGGTTTATAGTAGCTTTGACAGTACCTTGATCTCCATCATAATACATCTTTAGACATGTAGATTTGAGTTAGTTGTCTTCAAGATCCAATAAGCTCTATTTAATGCCATCCTCAAGGCCGCAAAGTGTGACCCACTTAATGTTTTGACTTAGCCCAATAACTTCATTTTTAGCCTGAACATTCAAGATCAAGCCCAATAAAGTTTCTTTGGCCCGCTTTGCTTTGCTCCTAGTCATTGGACTGTCTATCCCTTGTAAAAGATCTTGAGAACGGTTTAGAATAAGTTTGACAGCACCTTGATCTCCATCAATTTTTCTTTAACAATTCTATATTGATCTTGTTGAAAAAATGTGTTCTTTCTACCAAAATAGTCTCTTTTTGTGTCTTGTTTCATATGAAATTGATTTCATGATATTTGGACTTTTTTTGGGTATCTTTTGACATAAAAACATATGCCTACTCTGAAATTAGACTCATTACATGAGGTGTTTTTCTTTAATGATTTGATATTGGAAGTTATTGAAAAATTATGTTCTTTCTACCAAAATGCTCAATGACATGTCTAGTTTCATATGAAGTTGATTTCATGATTTTTAAAGTTTGTTTGGGAGTGATTTGGTCATAAAACACATATTTACTCAAAATCAATTTTGTTAGTTCAAACATGATGGGCCATTTTGTGTTCATGGTCTAGTTTCATTTAGATTCAAATCTTGGACTTGGAATTATATGTTTCAGCTTTTAGTTAGACCTACATAGCATGAATATCTATTATGATGGCCCCATTTTTAACTAATATTTCACATGCCATGTCTGTGTACTTAGGCCTCAGGTCCCTTCCTAGGTCAAATCCCTTTTTGTAATTTTTTCTCTAATATAATTAAGACCATATAACATTTTATACAATTCTTTTAGGGTTACCATTCCTAAAAATGGGTTGTGTTGGGTGCTTAATACCTTCTCCACACATAATCAACTTTCATAGTCATTTTGGTTTATAAGCCATTTTTTTTCATAAAGAGAATATTTTTCCAAGCTTTTATCTCTTCAAAAATAAAATTTTAATGGCGACTTCATTTAGAAAGGTTTTCTTCAACATATTGTTTAAAGACTTTTTCTTATGAAAACCCCATTGTGAGGGTTGCATGGTTCCCTCACGAAAATAGGTGTAACAAAAGCCTTCATAGATCCAAGCTCTGAAGCACAATTCAAACTTCACCAGGACCTATAAGAACATGTCAGAATCTAGTGGAGTCTTACCTCAAGCACAGACTTAATTCGACTTCACTAGGACTTATAAGAACATGTTAGAATTTAGTGGAGTCTTAGCTTTAGTAAAGACTTTGATGCTAAAGTTAGTATGATGCTCAATATGGTAAAAGTAGGAGCACTTGAAAACTTACAAGAAAGAGAGCATCATTGTAATAACCGTAAAATTTAACGAAAATTTCAATTAAAGAAAAATTTGGAATAAAAGAGAGAATTTTGAAAATAGATATAAGAACCGGTGAAAATAAGTTTATTTATTACACGGATTAAAGAATTACAAAAGAAAATATGAGAATTTACGTTGTGGTACGTAATTTTTATTTTTAAATGATAGTATTTTACTATAAACAAATATATTTTTATTTGTTAAAAAATGATTATGTTTTGCTAGAAGTAAGTATACTTTTAATTAAAATAAGTATTGTTTTGCTTAAAATAATTATATTGGCCTCTAATGAATTTTTGTTGTATTTTTAGAAATATTCTTTCTTTTAATATGTAAAAAGATATTTATTTTGAGATTTGTTTATTAGGATTTTTATCAAGAAAAATCATGATTTAAGAGTTTAACTAAAGGTTTATGAAAATGTAAATTTTTAGAAATTTTTGGGATATTTTAAGATGAAAAACGGAATTTATATAAATTTATATAAAAGAAAATCTTATTATTCAATTATTAAACAATAATAATTATTTAAATAAATAAATAAAATGGAGACAAGGGGGAAAGGAGTCGGCCGTCTGCAAATTTCGAAGAAAAACCGAGAAGAAGAATAGTGAGTGAATAGTAACATTCAACTTTCTCTCTAGATCTGGAGTGCCTATTGACTTCTGATCTTAAAATTGAAGGTGCTACTGGATTCAGGACGAAGAATACTACGGTTTTGACCGATCAATTTTTTCAAATCAGCCGTTAAATCGCCGTAGATCTAAAGTAGAAAATCTCAGAAAAAGGTAAATTCTGAAACTTTTACTTAGAGACCTCTAATTAAAATTTTAACACCGTATATGGATTCAGAAACTAGATAAACCTTAGGATATGTATATTTTCTGCCATCTAACAGCATTTTTGTTCCTCGTGAATAGTATTTTTCGGCGGAGTGAATAGTATTTTCCGGTGATGAATAGTGACAAGTTCTCGAAATTGCTTTCTTGATTTTTTGGATCCTCTAGATACGTTTTCGAGGTCTATTTGATCAAATTGAGATTGGAAAAGTACATTTTAGGGCTGTCCAATCTGGAGCCCTTACCATGTGAATAGATGATTCTTTCTATGGCTTGCCCTATACTCTTCTTGATATTTGAACATGTATTTGAATATGTTTATGAGATATTTACACTTTTATATGATTCTGAAAAATGCATTAAAATTATCTAAACTATATATAATTTGAAATATAGTTCAAGAAGAGTATAGTTTTGAAAATAGATTTCTGAGCACACGGTGTATCTGATTTCACATGTATTTCTCATTAAATGATAAAGTGAATTTTTATGCATGTGGCATTATTTATAAAGCTATATGTTTGCCTCAGATATAGGCATGTATACATGATTCCCCTAAATGGGAAGTTTTTACAGATGAATATACAGAGACTGAAAGTCTGCAATATATTGAGAATTTTATACTGGATTATATGACATATGTGCATATGATATTAATTTATACAGTGATATGTTTGCCTCGGATATGGGCATGTATACTTGTTTTTCCTGATTGGAAAGTTTTGACAGAGGAATATACTGAGAATAAAAATGTTGTATTATAATAGTTCTTTTGTTTTGATTAATACGAAATATATGAGATTATGATTTTATGGAGGAATCCTATTGTAAACACTGTTTACTAACAACAGGTGATGTTAGTTCTGGTGCGCACCTTGATTACCTCAGCTAGCAGGGGGTGGTGCTAGCCTCGTGTGAGGGCCAACACACGGGAGATGATATGTGATGAAGAGCAGAATGCCTCCTATATGGGCGAGATGCCATTTATATGAGATGAGATTTTCCTTCTCTTGCTTTGTGCTTGGAAAATACCCATATAGAGTCCCTTCGCGTGTCCTCTTGAATGGTAGTAGGGCAAACCTCAACGAAATGTTGAGTTTAGGCAAATCCTATACCACCAAAGTACGGAATGGGTCAAACTCTGATATGGTGGTTCTGATATGGGATCCTCCAGATTTTTTCACATGAATTATATTGATGCATACCATGATTTTATTAACGTACTTACAGCATTACTTATGAATATGAATTTGAACAAAGATGATTTTGAAATTTGGGTCCCATATGGATGAAATTCTGAATTGTGATTTTCAATGTGATAAGTTTAAAAATAAAGAGTACATCCATATGTTGACCTAAAAGGTCATAGGAGGTATTATCTGTTCACTGAGTTGTAAAACTCACTACACGTGGTTTATATGTTTTTCAGATATAGATTCAGAGTTTAGTCTTACGGCTTCTTGATCGACTGGGTGTCGTACTTCTGTGGTGAGCCTAAATTGTTTCTAGACTCTCTGTGTTTAATTTGTAATATAAATGTACTCTAGAGTTACTCTGAACGTCACAGGCAGGATTTTTGTTTCCACTATAAAGCTGATAAGTGTAGACTTGGCATGTATAATTAGTTATGTTGAGATTTGCTAACGTATGATATTATTCCGTTATGTCATAATATGACGTTGATTGCAAATAAATAAAGATAAAGTTATCGAACAGTAGTATTATTTGCATTCCTAAATTAAGGGTGTGACAATCATATTTCTAGACGAATCACCAAGGCCAGAATTAACAATAGGTTGATTTCTACGTATCTAGGGGTTCTGACTATCGAGTGAGGATTAGCATGCCTATGACTAACAATTCCATATTGTTGTTTCTTGACATAAATTTCAAGGATATTTAAGGGTGGAATATCCTCATTAATAAGTAGAGTGTAGGTGTGAGTAACTAGAGCGAGTTAAGTTCAAGCCAACTGACTTGCCCATGGTTGCTCAATTGTTTGGGCCAAAAGTAAGGTCTAGCATCACTTTGTAATGATAATATGAGCTTAATTCATTAGTTTTGGTGGGAGAGTCAAACTTTTATACAAGAGATCTAATAAGTGAAGTGTGTAGAAAGAAGATTGATGGTAGTCTTGGTTTTCGAGACTTAAAGGTGACTAACTAACCTTGCTCTTCTTGGCGAACAAGAATAGAGATCTTGAATCTTTTCATAGCAAGTTTCCCAAATCATAGTACTTCCCTTCATGCCACTTCTTTCAAGCCCACTTAAGCCCCATTCACTCATGGGCATAAAGAAGCATTTTAGAAGATGAAAGTATATTTTGCAAGCATTAAGGTGGAAACCAAGAAAGAACTTAGTGTTGGCCATGATTGGGTCTCAATGGTTACCCACCAAACATCCTTACATTTCGTTGAGACCTGTGCCAGCCCCAACTATAGGTGTTCAAAACCAAACTAAATTGATGCTCTGAAATCAAACCACCCAAAAACTAACAAAATTGGAAGTCAATTTGTTTTTTTTTTGTTTAAAAAAAAAACAAATATTACGGTTCAGTTTTTGATTTAGGAATTTTTTTTAGTTTAAGTCGAATTGAACCAAAATAAATTTCTTCTTTTTAATATTTAATATATTATATGCCAGTTATCCATATACCCTAAAATACCCTCACTACACTTTTGAAATCAGAAATTCAAAATCATTCCACCACTATTCATAATTCCACTTTTTACAACATACAAACGACTCTGTCAATCTCTCATTTCCCTCTTTCGATCTACCTCTCAAGGTCACTAGTCACCATTGTCTCAAGTTGTCAATAATTAACTATCTCTATCCAGGTATATCCTGCATCTCACGGTCTCCTCATGCCATGTCGTCACGCCTCCTCCTCTAAAGTTCAGAAATCCACAATGTCTGAGGTATAAATATCTAGTTCTCATCTCTTCTTCAGTTGCATGATTTTCCTAAGATATTTGATTGCATTATTTGCTTCATATCACCTACATTATTTGCTAATACAAATACGCTAGAAGATGTTCCCTGTAGTTATCACCTTTAGTTTACTTCATTATGGGGGGTTTTGTTTGTTTTATTACATCTTGAATATTCACCACATATTTCTGTTATCGTCAGTCCAAGTGTAGTAGGTAGTGTGCTTTCATGATTTCTCAAATGGAAAATATTTTTTTGGCTATTTTTATTCGATAAATGATTGCTTTAGGATATGGATTTCCTTATTAGTTTTGACTTAAATGCTTGTAGATAAGCTCTTGCTAGGATGATAAATATGGATGAATTACCTTTCAAGAATGTTAAAAGGGAAAGTTTTAAATATTTTATGAGTGTTGTGCAACCACTATTTCCAATACCTTCTTACAATACAGTAGCTAGGGATTGTTGAAATTTATTTATAAAGAAAAAGCAAAGGTTGAAGGATACAATTTTGAAGGAATACCAAAATGTGTCTTTAACCCTCATTATTGGACTTCAATTCAAAATTTAATTTATGTTTGTCTCATGGCACACTTCGTTGATAAGGATTGGAAATTGCACAAACAAATTTTGAACTTCTATTGTATTGAAAACCATAGGGGTGAGACAATAGGGGAAGCGATGGAGACATGTTTGCTTGAGTAGGGTATTGAGAGAGAATGATGTTGATGTAAATTTCTTGAATGGAAACTAAATGGCTAGAATGAGAGTGTTCTGCTAGGGGATTACTTGCATGTTAGATGTGTTGCACATATTTTAAATCTTGTGGTTAGTGATGGGTTGAAATACATGAATGAATTAGTTATGAAAATAAGAAATGCTATATAAGATATATGCACGCTTCTCCTGCCTGAATGAAAAAATTTAAGGAATGTGTAGAGAAAGAAAAGATGAATAACATTTATAGTCTAATTAATTAGATGTTCCCACCAGGTGGAACCCCACTTACTTAATGATGCAAAGTGCTTTGAAGTTTGAAAAATGATTGGGTTTGGTTCGATTTTTCTCCTAAAATTCAAATCGATCAGTGATTAATTTGGTTGGGCAGTGTAAAAAAACTATCCTAACCAAACCACTAAAGACCCCTACCAACCAATAAGTGATTGTCATACACCTCTACGATGAAGTGAAAGGGTCAATGGAAGGAAGATCGAGCTATCGAGATTCCCTAAACCTTCTTTTTCTTCTGCCTTCTTGAAGGAGCAAATAATAAGTCAAGAGGATGAAATGCTATGGTGTTATTCCAAGCGCAGCGCAACAAATATATAGAGGGAATTGTGTGGTGGTGGCTCTTGGACACTCGTGTAACTGCTGGTATAATGCGTGCTACTGGGAATTGTTGGCTCTATAAGAAAGTTCGAAATCTCAGACACTAGAGAAGATAAACTGTTCATTTGAATGTGCCTTCGCAATGCGCTCTCACTACAAAAAAAGAGGTTATTTGCAACCGAAATCAGCGATCGAAATAGAACAGTCTCCAATTGTGACTGACCGGACACCGCTAGTAACTGAATTTAAATGAAAGCAATTTTGTCTAATTCGACCACTGATTTAGCGACTGATAAGGACTTGGCAAAAATTTAAGATATACTGTGACCGATATAGCAACTGATTTTCAAAGACGCAAAAACAATCGGTGGCAACAGGGTGGAAAATGTGTTGCAAGGCAACAGGTGCTCCCATCTATATCTTAATCGGTCTCAGAATATCATAATCAGTCTCAAATCGGTGTTAGATTTTAATAAAACCCTAAGCCCCAAATTTTTTTCCCATTTTCGTTTGTGCATTGTTTTTCCTCTCCTCTCCGCGGCACCGTTTGTTGTTTTTGGTCTCCCCGCCGGTGACTTTGCATCTTGTGCGGGTGTTGTTGTCTCCTCATCGTCGACCTCTGAGCAACCCCAACTGGTTGCAGATTTTCATCTTCACCCTTGCTGTTGTCCTCATCGGCGACTTCGTATCTCGTGCAGGTCTTCTGGTCTCATCGCAACAGGCCTCCGAGCCACCACAGCTACTTGCCACAGCTTGATGCCGTTGCCTCCAGGTTAACCTTCCATGACTACAGGTAAGGAATTTGAGTTGTAAATGCTATGGTTTGAGTAATTTTTCTACTACTCAGTATTGATCTATTGAATGTAAATGCTATGGTTTGAATATTTTATATTGATCATGGCTATGGGTTAAATTTTTAGAATGTCCAAAGATATTGTTTTGTGGTCTAACAGATGACTTTGAGGCTATGAGAAAATTGCTAACATCTCTAACAGCTCTCAATCTAAAGTGGATTCTATAATTGATCATGATAATCATTGTTGGAAGATCAAACTGGTTAAGGAAATTTTTGATAACTCCACTTTCTTCTTACTATTTTAACCAAGAAAATAATGTTGACATGCTCATTTGGCCATAATCTTAATTAAGCTAGGGATTATTCAGTGAAGACTAGTTATGTTATTACTAAAGAAAATTCCCTTAACCCTAATTGCAAGAATAACTCTTCCTTTAGTACCTTAGATTCTGAGATTTGAAAAGCTCTTTGAAAATTTAAAGTCCCTCAAAGATAAAAATGTTCATTTGCAAAGTTTTCAACAATACCTTGTCTACTAATCTCAACCTTCATAAAATAAAGGTAAGTGCCAATCCCTTATGCTCACTTTGTCACTTTGAACCCGGATCCCTTAAGTACTTGTTCCTAGCCTTTGCTTGGACCAAGACCTTGTGGTTTGGAACTAATTTTCAGTGGAATTACAACTTTCAAGAAACCACAAGGTTTGAAACCACAACATTATCAAGAGTGTTTTAATCAAACTTGACTGAACTCTATTAAAAAAATATTTCAAATAGGTCAACTCGGGTTTATACGACTGAATTTGTTCAAAACTTTATAGTTTAAGCGAATGGGTTAGGTGACTTTTTTAATGTGAATGGCTATGGTTTAAATTTCTATCCTTATGAATGTGAATGGCTATAGATAATCAGAACAATGACTATATTTTAGTGGATTGAAATTGATTGACTATATATGACTATGCTTTAGTGGTTGTGGTTTCATACATTAGAAAATGCACACACTATGTTTTAGTGTTTGATTGACTATGACTAAAACTAAGAATTTTTTTCATGTGTTATTTACATTTTTTTTATAAAAAATATTTGAAGCATTAGATACCTTAACATCAATCCTATATCATAATATTCAAAATATTAAAATATTTAAGATACATTAATATACCAAATGCCTCTTGTGTATGTATTATAAATATGATAGTCTCCTTGAAAGACGAAGGAAGAGTAATACTCACTACAGAGTACTTAAGTTGCCTGACTTTAAGGCTTTTGATTTTGGACATGTTTTATGAGTTATTCTATGTGTTATACATTAATTTCCTCTAATACCATAACTTAGTCACTGATAGTTTGTCCTACAGTTGGTTATCAATATGAAAATTCCAATGAATCGAAGGTAGATATATAATACGTTAAATGAGAAGAAATTAGGACAATTGGATGAGTTTATGGATGGAGTTATTGAATTCATTCGTTTTGTTACTATCAAAGCAGAAATGAAATAGCTGATTTGATTAAGTGTCCTTGTACAAAATGCAAGTGTCAATCGTACAAAATAGTAGATGATGTTAAAGTTCATTTTTTTAATAAGGGATTCATGTCAAAATATTACTGGTGGACTGTCCATGGAGAAGCATCACCACAAGTGATGCCAATTGTTGGTGACAACTCGTACTATGGTCAAGATAGACAGAAAGAAGAATACAATGTCTATCAGCAAATGATTATGGATGCAGTCAGACCTGAAATTGATGCTCAATTAAAATTTGGTAAAGCCGTGACTGAAAATGTGGAGAAAGATCTGAATCCAGCCACTCTGGTGACCATCCTATGACCACACTGGTGAGAGTATTCTGCATCTCTTTTTGCAGTGCCAGCACGCAGAATCAACCTAGAGCTCTTCTCCTTTGATGTTCCAACTAAGCTCCTTACCCTATGTTAAGTTTATGAAATGGTGGAAGAGGTTATCCAAACTTCTATCTCATTTGAAGATGATGTAATAGTTTTGCATTTAAAAGATTAAATTATCCAAACGTTTTGGATTTAAACGGCGATTATCTCAACTCCTTACATTCATTATTTTTGATAGTATAACATACATACATATATATATATATATATATATATATATATATATATATAATGTATGTGTGTGTGTATATATATATATATATAGACACACACACACACACACACATACATACATATACACACACACACACATATACACACACATACACATACATATATATATATATATATATATATATATATGTATGTGTGTGTATATACATATACATATATATATGTATGTATGTATGTGTGTGTGTTTGTGTATATATATATATATATATATATATATATATATATATATATATATATATATATATATATATATATAATGTATAATTTTTTTATTCCATATTCATATAATGTTATTTTGACATAATAATATGTTAAAATCGTTTAAATGACGAGGGTAATTTGTTGAACGTTGGCCTGCTTTTTATAATAAAAAATTTTGAAGAAAAGGGACGTCGGTCTTACAAAATATTTGTAATTCCCAATAGTTTAGACAAATCTTTAATGCACATTGAACGTGATAATTAAAAAAAAATTATAAATGATTTCAACAATATAAAAAAAGAATTAAAATTGTCGCTTATGGATATTTTTAAATTATAATTATTAGCCTAAAATTGAAAGTAATAGTAAATTAACACGATAATTATACCTATTACGAACTACAACAGGCACTCTGTTCATGGATATTTATTTATTACTAGACTTACTCAAATAACTTACAATAGAACTGTCTAGCATATTATATTATGAATTTATGTTTCTATATGGTAATTTTGTTTCTTTATATATTTTAATTATTTTAATTTGATAAATATATTTAGAATTTAAAATCATTAGGCATGCTATAATTTAATTTGTTGATAGTTCTTAAAAATATTTACTGATATTTTCTAAGATTTTTTTTTTCTGAGAGGTTGCTCTGTATACTATAAATTACTGACGGTAAAAATCAGACAAAATGCAATCTTTACCCCTAAAACATACTTTTGATGACCGTGACGAGCGGCTTACATAAGGTTCGAATCTTAACGCCCGTAATGAATTTTATGAGTCTCTGCCCAAGAAAACTGCGCTATGGGCTATACAAAGCAGCAACTTAAAGTATTTCCAAACTATTTGCTTATAGCTGCTGCAATTTTGGCCTTCAAACAGTCATGACTGGTCACTCTGTTGTCTCCACCTTTTCCTCTTCTCTTCACAGAAATTCTATGGCGATGAAGGGTGTGTTCTCCGACGCTCCCAGAAGCCTCACTCCGCCCGCTTTCCGTTCCGCCAAAGGGTTTGGCTTTATATCATTTTCTGCCTCCAAAAAACACCTCAGAAAATTATTCCAAGGTTTTTATTTTCTATTTTTTTAATTTAATACTTATTGGAAGATATGATTTGTTGGTGAGCGTTTTCTGGTTTTCGTCATTCATTTATTTTTTCTGTTTCATGTGTTAGATATTATTGAAATCTATCAAGCAATTGGTGTTTTAGATTGAATGAATCTAATCCAGTATTATCCTTCTTTTCTTCTAAATATTTTCCCCATATATTAATTGTTTCTTCATTATTCACCCGGTTGAAGATGTATGATATTGGGTGGGTGTTTAAAAGGTAAAAAATAAAAAATAAAAAAAGTGAAAAGTAATTAGAAATGATGAAATATAGATATAGAAATGAAAATATGGCAAGGAAGGGGTTGAGGAAAGATGGTAGTGATTTTTCTTATCATCTTTTGTACAGTGGAAAATGCAAGTTAAATTGTTTTAGTAGGACATTATTTTACGAATAAAATTTGAAAGAATTGTGGGATTGTTTAGGAATATCACTTTTTTGTCTTTGCTTTTAGGTTAAAAAAAATAATGGGTGGTTCAATAATCTTTTTAAATAATAACATTGACTCGACAATGATTCACGTCTAATTATGCATTGAGTTTAGCTTCTATCTCAATTGGTGAAGCCAATTAGGCTGTCCTGTTATTCCCTTGGAAAGCTAGGCTGTATTATTTTGCCTTTTCCTTTGAGAGTGACGAGATGTGATGGTGCTTGCATCCAGAGATGATTACCAGAAAACACAGTGCTGTTCTCAGTCAATTAATGTTATATGTCACGGGACACCTATTGAGAATCTTGAAAACAATTTTTTATGGCTTTTTTCTTGGTCAGTGAGATCAGTGGCTGCTCCAGCTGAAGCTGTGGCAGGGTTCGATGGCATGGTTTCAGGAACTCAGAGGAAGTATTACATGCTAGGTGGGAAAGGAGGGGTGGGGAAAACAAGTTGTGCTGCTTCACTTGCTGTTAAATTTGCCAATAATGGACACCCCACTCTTGTGGTTTCCACTGATCCAGCGCATTCCTTAAGTGATTCTTTTGCCCAGGTTAATTACATGTCTTCTAGTTCTGCTGATGCTTTTGAGCTATCTCCTCAAAGTTTAATTCAGTTATATGTGTTTCTCTGTGTAACACATATGTTTCTCCAATTATACCCTAGGATTTGACCGGGGGGACATTGGTTCCAGTGGAAGGACCTGATTATCCACTTTTTGCTCTTGAAGTAAGCTGACAATGGTGTTGGATAAATTTCCTGTTTTATTTCCTCTAAGTTTCATTATCTCATTTACTTGCTTAATGATTTAATTATTATTTTCATAAGAATATGTGCACATGATTTCATTTGAGACCCCTCCTCTGTTATGTGCTTACTTAGACTTGTAGTTTTGCAACAGATAAATCCTGAGAAGGCCAGGGACGAATTTCGAAATGCAACTAAAAAAGATGGTGGAAGTGGCGTCAAAGACTTCATGGATGGTATGGGTCTTGGAATGATTGTAGAGCAGGTAAAGCTTTATTGAATGATTATCAGCGTTGATGATTGTATTTGTTTCTTCCAAACACCCGTAGTTCAACATAACACATTAAATTTGGATAAGTACATGCTTTTAGACTTGCATGTGATTAAACTTATATCTCATTCAAATACTTTTAACTAGTCCAAAAGATAATGACAGCTTTCACATTTAAGGTAGATGTTTAACATTGTTCAATGGCTGTAATTATCTGTCTTAGGTAGTAGGCATATGAAGTATGTCAGCAGATTGCATATAAGACACAGCCAGACCCACTTTTTTTTAGTAACTCTGGGATATGTATGTTTTAGGCCATAAATTTTTTTCAGAAAAGTATCTTAAATGCTGTTTTAACTTCTCTGTAATGTAAGGTACCCAATACAAAAGGCATAGGTAAATAAGAAACAATTGAAGCAAATAGATAATAAAGGAATACTGAAACATACTTGGTCCTACTTCATTAAAAGCCTGCTTCTCTAAGACTGGTTGTTGTATCTTTTGTTTACAAAAGTTGGGAGAGCTGAAATTGGGAGAGTTATTGGACACACCTCCTCCTGGACTGGATGAAGCTATTGCTATTTCCAAGGCATGTAATTCAACTGTGCTATGATTATTTCCCTCTGGTGACTGTAATTCATTTAATATGTCCTTTCTTGGTGCACACCTAACGATTAAGAGCCTCTTGTCAGGTGATGCAATTTCTTGAATCACAGGAATATAGCATGTTTACTCGAATAATCTTTGATACTGCACCCACGGTGAGCAAAAAGCTAAGTATTATATACCTTACTTATTTTTTAAGATTATCTGATAGAGTATATGTGTTTTTCTCAACAGGGTCATACATTACGGCTGCTTTCCTTGCCTGACTTCTTGGATGCATCTATAGGGAAAATATTAAAGGTAAAACTGCTTATAGTGATAAAGGAGAACCTGCAGATATATTGCTGATTCTGAAATTGAATGATTTGCCTCCTTTAGAAGTCAATTCATAAACTACTTTACTAGAAGCATTGTGAGAGATCTTGTTACAAATTAAATGAATATGGTCACGAATATCGGATGCAAATGTCACAACCAGTCTTATGTTGCTAATCTGCCTGGGAAGATGTCTTTAGCAAAACATGTTAGCCAATTGCTGCGTTGCTATCTTTCTCTCCACCTCTGTTGTTTATCCTCTTCTGGCTTACATCTCACATCCAATTATCCCATTATTTTTTTCAAGAATCGGTTCATCCAAAAAGCTTAAGTTATTAGAAGGTACCTATTTGAACCAGATCTTGTTCTGCCTTAGAAGTGAACATTCTGAGCAGCATAAGAGGACATTCAAAGATATTTCTCTCCTTCTGTCCCTTCTCTCGTATTCTACTTTCAATCTTTGACTGATTCTGTTGTCATTGACACAACTCATACTTATTTCTGCTGCAGCTTAAACAAAAGATAGCTTCTGCCACCTCGGCAATCAAATCTGCATTTGGGCAAGAAGCGCCTCAACAGGATGCTGTAAGCATGATGCCATGGAAATTTTGTTGCATTTAGTTTCATCTTCACATGCTTACCATTTGTTATATCTTGATGGTGCAGGCTGACAAGCTAGAGAAACTTAGGGAGAGAATGATCAAAGTTCGTGAGCTCTTTCGAGACACTGGTTCAACAGAGTTTGTCATTGTAACAATACCCACGGTATGAATACTGCAAAAGTGTTTAACAATTGGCTAATCCTTGACGACTGATGCATTAAATGGTCAATGACCTTATCATTTAGTCTCAACTACTTTACTGAGCACTGATTGACAAACAAAATTGAAAGGGCAAAGGGCTTTAAGAATTACGAAGTAGATGGAAAATGAGAGAATTAAAGATGAAAAGATCCTGGCTCGTTTTCACTTTACTACCTGGTGTTTAAAATGTTACACTTTGCTCCCCTCAGGTTTATTTCATTAGTACCTGAACCTCCATTTGTTGGACCAAACCCCATGGGAAAATCTAAGGATGGATTTGACTATAGGGGAAAAGTGATAGTGGACTAAATCACGAAGAATTACTTGATTTATTTCTTTTTAAAAGTTTGAAATTTCTTAAGGGTCTTGAATGGGAAGGCACACTCACATGCTACTCACTTTTTTGTATAATAAGAAAAAAATGGTAGGAGAAAAGTTTGGGTTATATGCAAACAGAATTGTTGGAGATATAAGTAAAATTATTTTCTGGGCCTGTTACCTTAACATGGTATCAGTGCTCCGATCCTTGCTGCTTTCACTCTTAAGATTAAAATTTGAGCACTAGGTTGGGTGGGCGAAGATAAAGAGATGAAAAAAAAGCCCATGGCCCTGTACTTAACAGTAACAACGTAAGCCTTTGGAATAGTTGGTTCCTTGACAAAAACGAATTTCAAAGGGAGCACAGTGACACATTTCAAACTACATGGTGGTAAAGTGAAAAGGGCTTACCTGAAAAGGAGTTATTTGTTTTTGAATGTTTCCCCTTTATTGGAGAATAAAAGAAGAAAAGTAGTAAAAGTAAAAGGAAGAAAACCACGCTGGGCGCAGAAATGGTGGGATAGGGGTTAAAAGGCTTATATAATTATTCTTTAGCATAGTTCTTTCTATGAAACCGAACTAACTTCATTGTCAAGATCTACATTTCACAATAAGAATATGCTAAATCTACTTTGAACCTTAAATTACCCACTGGATGTTGGATGAATTAATGTAGTATATTTCTTTTACTTCTTATTCTCTGTGTGGTGGGGGGAATTGTAATAGGAGTCATGTTCATCTAAATAAAGACTTTTCATATCTTTGTGCCTTCTCTTCCGAAGGTGATGGCCGTTAGTGAGTCATCTAGGTTGAGTGCATCCTTGAAGAAGGAAAGTGTTCCTGTGAAGAGACTTATTGTCAATCAGATTCTGCCACCATCCGCATCTGATTGCAAGTTTTGTGCTATGAAAAGAAAGGTACGTAACTTTTACATGGGGCAAATCAGAACCCTGAATTTAAATGTCATTCGTTAGTATTAATTTTGTTCAACTGGTAGCTGAGTGCATCCCATAATAATTTGAAGGAAAATAAATTTTGTTTTCACAGTTCTTTATTACTTTTAAGGGTGATAACTTGTACTCAAACTTTTCAGGATCAGATGCGGGCTCTTGATATGATAAAAAATGATCCAGAACTCTCGAGTTTGGTGATGATCCAGGCACCATTAGTTGATGTAGAGATAAGAGGTGTTCCGGCTCTTAAATTTCTAGGAGACATCATTTGGAAATAACTGCCATACAGTTGTACAAGTAATGATTAGGTAAACTGTCCTTTTAAGCACATTATTTGTTCTTTTAAGCTTCCAATAGTAATAATTAAGCCATTGGATAATTGCTTTCAACTGGAAATATGCATTTTCAGTTAAGTTGAAATTTTCATCTTTTCTTCTATTAGCAGGTCACATATACTGAAGCATTGGCAGTGTTTTCAGTTGGCAATTTATTGAAGAAATAAACTAAGCATGTGACATCTAGTTTTAGCATGTTCATACCGTGAAAATACAGCAGAGTTATTCAACTCCCTGTGCTGGCTGTCCATAAAAGGCACAAGGTTTTGAGCCTAACCATCCAAGGCTTTTCAGTATGAAAGAATGTGTAAACGTAAATTCCTTGCCCAACTAGAGACTGGACTACTGAGCTACTATTTTTTTCTTTTTGATAATCTTTTTTTGTTTTCTTTTTTTCCTTTTTTCCTTTTCCCTTTTGGGTCTGGGACGAGGGGAATTGTGTGTAAGCTTTCACTGTATAGTTGTCACACGTTAAAAATTCTCAATGTTCATTTGTTTGAAGTTGAATTGGTACACTCACCATCATGCTTTGAATTTACCTTCGAATCAAAATTCACGAAGAGTAAGATAATCGCACCAAACGGCTCTTCCCCTTTGTGCAAGGGAGAAATTTAAATTGACTTAATTTCATATTCTAATGATTACAAGAACGCTAAACACAAATAATATGTTTTAAATGTACTTTAATTATATAATTTGGTTTACTAATATTGAAATTTTAAATATGAAGAACAATATTTCATGATTATTTTAAAAAAAAATCTCTCAAATTGGAGAAATTTAAAAATACAATAAGTAGAAGATTAATGAATAATTTTTCATTCTCTTATTAAAAAAACTTTCACACAAGTGAAAGATCTAAATCAAGTTTTTCTTTTCCTTTTCTTCTCCGTATAAAAAAAAGTGCCAGTCTTAATCAAATATTTTTTTTTCTCTTCTATTTTCCTCATTCCAAACATACTAAAAAAGTTTGGCAAATTGAAGAGCTGCGTCTTTTAATTTTTTTTTCTTCTATTTAATTTATTCTATAGTGAGTGTCAAATGTCAATACATTGAATTAGCAATTAAAAAAAATTGAAATTTTTATATAGCGAATACACCCAAAATTATATGTGCGCTTTGTGGGCATTGTGTATCCAAGAATATCTATGGCTTGAGCTACAATGAAATAAATGGTATGTTTAGGAGTTGAGAGGAGAAGAGAAGGGAAGGAATCCAAAGAAAATAAAAGGAGAGAAGGGAGGAAAATGATGGTTAAATGATGATTTTACTTCTCCTTATTTAGATGTTTATAAATAAAAAGATAATAAACTAAAAAGATTCAATAAAATAAAATATTTGATTATAATATATTTTCACAAATTTATTTTTAATAAAATTTTAATTTTAATAATTTAGTTTATGGACATGAAATTTTAAGAAATAATGAATAACAAAATAATTCATAATTGGTTTCTCTTCTGAAATCTATCAAATTAGAGGAACTTAAAGTTATAAAGGACGAAGGAGCTTGGAGGATTTTTAAAGGTTAGTGAAAAAAAATTTCATTCTCCTCCACGAGCTCCCAAACAAGGGAAAGATTTCAAAGAAACCTTCTCTCCTCTTTTCTTCCCCTCCATTATCCCCTATCTAAACTTACCCGGGATTTGAGTTTCTTGATATTTGATTCTTGAGTCTGATTAAGCATTTCATATGGCTGAGAAAAAGCTGACTACTGATCATCCAGTTATTTTCAATTTTTGAAACTCTAATAAAAGATATACAAATCATGCTTAATAAAGTTTAATTCATGCCTTCGTCAATGAAAAATAGAAATATCAAACCCTTAAACGTGTTTAAAAAATATAAATTTTTTTTTGTTTGTAAATTTCCATTATTATATCCCCTGTAGTTTCTTGAACCGTCAATATAACTTTTGTCATCCAGGATAGTGTTTACACCTGCGCTTTGATTTTGAATTTTATTTTATATAAAAAATTATTAGTTGAGTTCAAACTATATGAAAAATTGACAAAATTCAATCTGAAGGTATGTTGGGAAGTTGGGAGGGGAATAGAGAGAAGAAATCCATGGAAAATGAGATGAAGAGAGAGGAAGAGAAAATCAAATGATGATTTCTCTTTCTCTTATTTTGATGTTTAAATTTATGAAGTGATAAATTAATAAGATTTAAAAAAGAAAATAGTTAATTATGATATATTTTTTAAAAATTTATCTTTCATTAAAATTATTAATTATAATAATTTAGTTTATTGATATATGATCAAGAAATAATGAATAACATAATACTTAATTTCTCTTATAAAAAGTTTTAAATTGAGAGAACTTGAAATTATAAATAAAAAAGAAGAAAAAAAAACAGAAATTTCATGAATTTTAGAATATTAGCGGAAAATCCATAGTTCTCCTCCTCTCCTCGTAACAAACTCCCACGCAAGAAAAATATTTCAATAAAACACGTCTTTCCTTTCCTTTTCTTTTTATTATGCCTCTTCTAAATATGGCCAAATATATTAATATGTGAAAATTTTAATATTATTGATGAACTATCAAAATTGTGTTACAGGGATATATAATTCATATGATGATATAATATAATAATATTAATATTATTGATGAACTATCAAAATTGTGTTACATGGATATATAATTCATATGATGATATAATATAATAATATTATGCATTTGTTTATAAAATCAACTATAATAATAGTATTGATAGTGGCGATAATGTTAAATTGATAGTGATGATAATGTTAAATTTCTATTATAAATTATAGTGTCCATAATCACAATAGTGATCATAATGACAATAATAACGACAATTGATAGTAGTAGTTTGGGTTAACGATAGTTCCTTATCCATGTTTGTCCCACCCTCTTGCCAATATTGTGCTATATGAATAATAATATAAATTTTTTTTACTATATAAACGTTACTGGCGCCATATTTTATATAAGACTAAGTTATGTTAACTTATACTATTCTACTACACTTTAGCACACTAAATGCAAAAAACAGAGCCTTTAAGGTATATTTAGATCAAGGATGATGGAGGCAAAGAGAAGAGAAAGGGAGATTTCATTGAAACCTCACTCTTGTTTGAGAGGTTGTGGAGGAGAATGAAAGATTTTCATTTAACTTTGCAAAATTCTCCCTCCTTTATAATTTTAAATTCCTTTAATTTAAAGGAGAAGCCAATAATTGAGTATTAAGTTATTCATTATTTTTTAAAATTATATATCAATAATTCAAAGTATTATAATTAATAGTTTTAATAAAATATAAATTTTTAAAAATATATTATAATAAACTTTTTTTATTTTATTGAATATTTTTATATTTTTAACTTGTTAAACATGTAAACACTGAAAGGACAATAATCATTTCAATAAAAATAAAATAATCATTTAACTATTTATTATAGCTTTTGAAATTGGACCAATTATAAACTTAATACACATGTTGGGTCAATGAGATCATTGGATTATTAATTAAACTTGTTGAATTGTTTATATTAAAATAATATAAATACAATTTACATATACATAATTAATTAAAAATAAAATTATTTATAAATAATTTTTTTATTAATTAATTAATTATAATAAAGCTTATTGAATATATTGCTTGAATAAATTTTAATGTATAAAACATAAAATTTTAGTTAAAATTTTAAATATAGGATTTGCTTAAGAATTTTTTATTGAATATTTTAGTTTAATGGTATAGATGAATGAGTCTAAAGTTGGTGTTTCGAGCCTCTCTCTCTCTCTCTCTCTCTCTCTATATATATATATATATATATATATATATATAATGGGAGAATGAGTTAAGCCCCATATCATTTGGCGATCTCTCAAAAGTATGTATTCTCAAATTCTTCTTGTGTGCCATTTTTGCCATTCAGTCTGCAACCCTATTCTAAGAATGTGCTGAATTGCCACTTTCCTTGCCTAGGTAGTTCTTGGTGTTGGAGACAAGGCCATAACAAGGGTGTTCTTTGTTGCACTCTTTTTTGCAAAGTTCAAGTGTTGCACTCTATTCATTCTCCTTTTTCTCCCCTCCTTTTGTTTTGAATTCATTTTCTTCCTTTCCCTTCTCAAATCCCAAATATGCAGTGATAAACTCATATCAAACCATTAATTATTTGAACAGAGTTGAAAAAAATGCTACTTGCGACCCTAAAATTATGACCTATGGTGCATCTTTTACTCAAACCAGAGTTTGTATAGGAAAATCAAAATTTCATATAAATCAAAATAAGCATTCCTACAAATTTTACTAATAGATACAAGAATAAATTACACCACTGCCTTTCTCATCATATTCAATTATAGGTTAAACTTCCATAATTGGAAACAAAACACCTCGTTGAGATTTTCTTATGCCAAATGAATAGTTAGTTCAGGTTGAGCTTCAGCAAATCAAAGTATTTGACAACTGATATTAGTACAAGTTCTTCATTCAAACTCTAAATCATGTCTAAGACCTGTTTAAATAGCAGAACTTATAATTTATTAAAACTTAATTATCAATATAAATATTTTTATGTTAAAAAAATAGTATTTAAATAAGTTTGAATAAATAATTTATCAATTTCAATAAGTTAATTTTAATTTATTTTATAAACTAATTTTTTAAATTTATTGAAAAAATTTTTTATGAAAATTTAAATTCACATGACCAGAAAACTATTTTACAATTTTACAAGTTAAAATTTCATCAAAACTATATTATTCACCTCTCTCCTTCCATTAAAACTATATCTAAATATTTTAAAAAATATTTAAAAATTTAAAAATTATTTTTTCAAATATGTATCAAAACGCTAAATAACTTAATTTAAAAGATATTTTTCTATAAACATTTTTTACATAAAACCTTATTCTATAAGAGTTTAAATAAACTATATACTGAAACTGGACCCTAATATAAGAAAAGAAGCTTGTAAAGAATGAAAAAAAGCCCTTACATAATCGTGGACTAAATGATGCATTACTAGAAAGAATACAAACAAACCAACGCTAGTTATAAACAGGTAATTGTAACCTATAGGCCCCTGGGACTAGCTGATCATAAATTAAAGGGGAACAGTAACTAGGACCTACATAATACGATCTTGTCAGCTGCAATTTGCATGATATATAATGTGCTCTCCAATTTGTAAATGGCAAAAACAAGGTAGCTTGGCGCTTTTCTTTACTTCTTTTGGAAGGTGACCATACACAAAAATCCTAGAGCCCGACTAGCTACACCCATGAGAATGAGGATGAATATGCACAAACTCCAGTCATGAAGATTATAGCCACTTTTCAGAAGTGAACCACAACGAGTTATCAGCCATACTCCGTTATACCTGCAATATAAAAAGTAATAACTAGCATGCAGTCGCAGGATATCCATAATAAATATGTAGACAATTTATCAGAACCTCAAATTATCTACCATTCTTTCTTCCTGATCCTTTCCATTTTGCTTTTCACGATAAAAGTTAATAACCTAGCCATTTGTAGACTGTCGTATTCTTCTGAAAACAGATGAAGCTTCAAAATAGACTAGAAGCTAATCCTGATGCCAACTTGATTTCTTGGCTTCTCATTCTCTTCTCTTTCTAATGATGCAAATGAAATCCTTAATTTGGTACATGATTTACTTGAAATTTGTGCCAAACTACTTCTTCCTAATACTATTTTGTTGGACGCAGGTATACAAGACTAAAGTGAATAGGGCATGATGGTCTAAATAATTTACAAATGGCTTGGCGGCCTGGAAATACCCCCAACTCCTTTTAAACTCTAATAATGTCCTCTCGTAAGAACTTAATAGATTCAAAAAGTGAACATTGTATAGAATCACTATTATATTTACTAAATTCTACTTTATGCTAATATTTTAATTATTAAAATGGAGGTGTTAAGGATTGAACTCTTGACCAACTATCATGTCAAAAAATACTCAGGCTTAAAGCTCAAACTATTTGAAAAGCACCGCAGAGGGCAAATGGCTCCCCCTAAAAAAGGGAAGGGGCAAATGGAAAGGTATAAATTTTAAATAGCTATTCTAGAGCCAACACTCAAAAAAAAAAAGAATAAAATTCCTTTATATAGGCATCCTCTTGTTCAGATAGGATGAGCAATTTCAATATGATTCTAACATTTACTAGGATTAGAAACTTGGGTTAGTTAGATTTGAGTAATATCCCTAATTTCGTTTCATGAATTAATAAAAAATACAAAAGTATTCAAAGTAACATCCCTAATTTCGTTTTTTTAAGGTACATAAATATTTAATTAAGAAAATAAAATTTATTAGACAATTTTTAGATATTTAAAGAAATATAATTCTTAGAAATACTTCACCTTACGTATATGAATAGAAATGTTCTAACATTAATAGAATAGGTAAAGAGAGAAAATCTAAGAAAAAATTAGAAATAATATACTAAAGAAAGGTGAAATTCTTAGGTAAAGAAGATAAATTTTTAGAAATAAGTAAAGGTTTTAAAATTTCAAAAAAACATTGGATTAGGGTAATTTTTTCTAATTTAAGAACTAGAGTTACTAAGTTTAACATATACATCCATACATTGAACTTTCACCTGTGGATACTTCAAATAGAGTTTTTCCACTTCACATAAGTTTCTAACAAGTCCATTGGATAACCTAAACAAGAAATAAAACATAGATTTGGAGTAAGATATATAAATTGGACCAATAGCCCAAAAATTATGAAAATGTGTCCAAGGCTTTCAAGAAAGGTATAATTTTATCCAAAACAAAGGAAATGAGTAGGAATAAACCCAAATCCAAGAGGAAAAATAAAATAAAATAAATCATTTGATAATATAATAAAGATTATGTTACATGGCTTTAAGACAAAAATTTAGCAAGTGGTATGATAATACAATACTTTAGGACAAAACATCTATATCCTACACTCATTATTTTAACAAGTGGTATGATAATACAAAGTTTTAGAACAAAACATCTATATCCTACACTTATAATTTTAGCAAGTGGTATGATAATACATGACATTAAGACAAAACATTCATATCACATACAAATAATTTCAACCAAATAATGGAAATTCAAAGGTTAGAAATTTGTCACCTAAAAAGGCAAACCTATCATAATTGATTAAGACAAAAGAAAAAAGAAATGAATCCCTAAATTAA
The DNA here is from genome assembly GCA_037074535.1 of Gleditsia sinensis. Classification (NCBI taxonomy): domain Eukaryota; kingdom Viridiplantae; phylum Streptophyta; class Magnoliopsida; order Fabales; family Fabaceae; genus Gleditsia; species Gleditsia sinensis. The sequence continues at coordinate 58,964,919 of CM073463.1, read as the reverse complement.
AGGGACCTTGTCCCTTATTTTAAGAACATATTATCATAATTTTCAAAATACAAATCTCATTTTTCTATGCATATCTTGACCAAGGAAGAGGAAGACAAGAACATAAGTTGTTTGTTTTTCAAAAATTTAACCAAGTGTATCATAATTGTGATAAGGTAGACCCATGATCATGAAAGGTGAATTATTTAGTGGTCTATTTAAGCAAAACCCACCTCTATAACATTAGAATTTTCGTCCAAGTGAGGGAGAGGAAAAATAGAAGTAAGGTAGAGTGAAGAAAAAAGAGGAAGAAAGGAAGAAAGAGGAAGAAGAAGTCTAGAGGACTAAGTGCTCAAGGTAAGTTTAATAATATTCCTTTTTGAAGAAAAGTTTTGAAACTTGTAATATTTATATAGGATTTTGATTTTAGAACTTTAATGATTGGTCATGGATGTTGCTATATCATGTTACATATTATGTATGTTTGAATACTTAGGCTGGTGTAAATAGTTCTGCATAGGTATGGTTATGGATGGCAAAATTTTAAACTTTTGTTGTTAAAATTCTGGGAAGAATCGGTAAGGAATTTAAAGAAATGGTTGACATAAGAATTATAGCTATATGTGTCACGGATTTTTAGCCACTGTAATCATTCAATTTAGAGTCCATATGAGGTATAGATATGGTCTGATTAGTAAGCAGAGGTCAAAAAATAGTTAATCATAGAAGAATATGTTTGGTTGCTTTTGTGTTTTAATTTCTGGGAACATTCTGTAGGAAATTAAAATAAATGGTTAACATAAGAATTATAGCTATATATGTCACGGATTTTTAGCCAATGGAATCACTCAATTTGAAGTCCATATGAGATAGATATGGTCTGATTAGTAAGCAGTGGTTAGAAAATGGTTAATTAGGAAAGAATATGTTAGGAAAGCTTCTGTATTTTAATTTCTGGAAACATTCTGTAGGGAATTAAAATAAATGATTAATATAATAATTATAGTTATATATGTCAGGGATTTTTAGCCACTGAAATCACTCAATTTGGAGTCCATATGAGGTAGATATGGTCTGATTAGTAAGCAGTGGTCAGAAAATGGTTAATCAGGAAAGAATATGTTAAGATAGCTTTTGTGTTTTAATTTCTGAGAACATTCTGTAGGAAATTAAAATAAATGGTTAACATAAGAATTATAGCTATATGTGTCACGGATTTTTAGCCACTGGAATCACTCAATTTGGAGTCCATATGAGATAGATATGTTCTGATTAGTAAGCAGTGGTCAGAAAATGGTTAATCAAGAAAGAATATGTTAGGATAGCTTCTGTATTTTAATTTCTGGGAACATTCTGTAGGGAATTAAAATAAATGGTTAATATAAGAATTATAGTTATATGTGTCATGGATTTTTAGCTACTGAAATCACTCAATTTGAAATTCTTATGAGGGAGATATGGACAGATTAGTAGGTAGGGGTCAGAACCTACTCGAGAATAAATAACTTGTACTTTGAAGGAGTAATATCACCATGATTTCTTAATATTTCGTTCAACTGTTCAACATAATAGTTTTAGATAATTGTTTTATCTTTAAATTGACACCAAGATCAACTAAATCAGAGTTAAATTTAGGGAGTTATGCTCTGATTAGTAAGAGAATGTCAACTAGAATGAAAACCTGCATTAAAAAAAATAAAGAAATAAAATTAATATTTAAAAAATAAGAAGAATCTTATAAATGAAAATAATAAATGACTAGTATATACCATAGTCATTGTCATTGCATGAACTTCTTACCATCTTACGTGTGAAATTTTGACATGGAGATATTTTATAAAATGATATTTGAAATGGTTATGTTCATGGCATGATTACCAATAATTTTTTGCTATTATTGTAAAAAGAAAAGAAATGAGCATGGTCACATGGCAATCCGTGTGGTGCACCAATAGGGTACGCCCTACCAACGGTTATGATTATACTAATGAGAAAAGAAAGAGAAAGTGTGCCATGTCAGACGGAGCGAGAAAAGTCCGTACTGGAGAGTAGAAAATACTCACCTTGACCGGGGTAGCTTGATATGAGAATAAATTGATAATCATCATATGATATTTTTAAAATAGTTAATACTGTCATACATGCCATTATTGTACGATTCTCATGTGCATAGATATAGTGCATTCATGTGACCAAAGATATTTGCTGTAATTTATACAGATGAACATGACGGGATGAACTATATTGATGATGATTTATTGTTGAACTTACTGGAATTTAATTCTCACTATATTTTTATGTCATATTCAGAAGAATAATTATGCAGATTTTCTCTATGGCACTGGCTTTTAGCGTATGTTAGATCGAGTTATTCTATTTTGAGTTGATTCCAGTAATATATATGGTGTCTATGGTCGATTTGACTAAGATCTCGGTGAAGGTGCAACCACCTACACCCGTATCTCCGAAACTAGTCAACAGAGATGAATAAGATGTAATTATATATGTGTTAAGACTTTTGTAAGAATGTTATTGATTAATGATATGTATGTAAACTCTGTATTATATAAATTAAATAAATGTTATTTTGAGTTAAGTTGTAACGAGATAATAACTTCATGGTATTTAAAAAAAAATTGTTATTTAAATGGAGTTGTTACAAGTTGAATACATTCAAATTAGATCTCAGCCCCCAAATTAATCCAAATTTATAATTGCCAAAGGACCTTCAGAAAATAGTGTAACTTTAGATGAGAAACTTATTCTGAATTCTCATAGAAATCAAAGAATTACAATATGATATTTATGGGGAGAGGACTGGCATACCAGTCCATAATTCTAGGAAGAAAGCTAGGAGAAAATCCATCTAAAATAGGGATCCAACGAAATCAGGAAAAACAGTAAATCTGGGATTAGTCAATGACTAGTCCTGCTTATTAGGAAATAGAAATAAATCATAATAATTTCCTAATCTAATCACCCAAGAATCGCCTCCTTTCTACACTCCTCAAGCTGGGTTGTATATGTTCTATAATCCCAGCTTGGAGTTGAAATTGTTAAAGCCGGAACTTGGAAGAGCTTTGGCGAGAATGTCAGCAATCTGCAACCGTGTTGGGATATAGCTCAGTTGAACTATCCCATTGTTGACCTTCTTCAATATGAAATGCCGATCAATCTCCACATTCTTAGCAATACTAACAGCTTGATTGTCACTGAACATCTTTATTGGTTTCTTGGAATCTATTCTTAGTTCCTTTAGAAACCTTTGAAGCCACATTCCTTCACAGATTTCTAAAGCTAGGGCACGATATTCTGATTCTGCACTACTCCTGTAGACCACTGATTGTTTCTTGCTTCTCTATGTAACTAGATTCCCCCCATGCATATGAAAAATAACTAGTGGTGTATCTTCTCTTAGTTAACTCTCCAACCTAGCTAGCATCTGTATAGATTTCTATTTCACGGTTTTCACACATCTTGAAAATCAACCCATGTCCAAGAGTCATCTTCAAGTATCTTAGAATCCGGTTTACAACTTCTAGATGATCCTTATTCGGATTATTCAAGTGTTGACTCGCTACAATAACTGGGAATGCAATATTTGGTCTGGTGTATGAGAGATAGATTAATTTGCCCACAAATCTCTGATAACTCCCTCTGTATATTGGAATACTATCTTCACTTCTTAGTTTTTGATTGGATTCCATAGGTGTATCAATGGATTTACACCCAAGTATGCCAATCTCATTTAGTAAATCTAAGGTGTAGATATGACAATTCCTTCCTTAAACAAAGCAACCTCCATCTTGAAGAAGTATCTAAGAGCACTGAAATCTTTAATTTCAAACTCAATAGCAAGCAATTTTTTTAGTCTAACAATTTCTCTTGCATCATCCCTAGTTAGAATAATATCATCATCATAAACATAGCAACCTTGTGTTCGGGTAAGAACTTCACAAATAGCATATGATCATTGATGAGATCATGGCTAGGGCTGACAAACAGAAATGGAATGCGGACATGCTTCAAGTCCCAGTTGGACCTATCACAAGAGTTCGGACTAAAATATTCAAAGAAACACTTAATAGTCTAATCCTAGAGGCTTATCAAGGAGATACTTGCACTATTACAAAAGAAAAACTAAAACTGGTCCATGTCATTAAAACCCATTTAAATATGGGCCAAGACCAGCTAACTTTAATATGGACCTAAAGTGCAAGAAGATTGAAGACTAAAAACTGAATATAGGCCCAAAATAATGGATTTATTTAATGGCCCAATTTAAGCTACGTTTTTTTTCCGATTTATTTAGTATTTTATTTATTTGACTAGGAAAGTTTCATATTTGATAGTTTCTAGAAGAGTTTCCTATTTGTATTTTTCCTTGCCCTATAGGAGTTTCTTATTTGATAATTTCTAGAACAGTTTCCTATTTCTATTTTTCTTTATCCTATAGGAGTTTCCTATATAGTTTTTCTTCTAAGTTTAGGTAATTGGCCTATAAATAGGTATGTATGCTCATAAACAAGACAGATTATCATTTATATTATTGAGAGTGTTTTCTCTTTGATTCTTTAAAGAACTTTTTTAAACTTATCAAGATTTATCTTGTGGCGTTCAAGTAAGATTTATCACTCACAATCTTTTTTCTCTTTCTTGAGTGTGGCGTCTGCGATATTTCTTATACCTTTGGTTCTTATCTCTTTATAGATAACGGGTCAAGGTCATTTTATTTTAATTTATTTTTGTTATAAATCTGATTAGAATACGATCTTTCTAAATGGATCCCATATTGATTCCGGGTCTCACTACTCTTGGTGAGGTTCATATCAGGGGTTCACATCAATCAACTTGACATTGAATGTATCCATTTGTGACTATTGTTTTAGTAAACCTATAGAACCATGCACAAGGTAATTGCTTTAAACCATACAATGACTTCTTTTTTACAGACCATTCGGCTATTTGAAGACTTTTTAGTCCTTGAGGTACTTCCATGTACTTCAAGATCCACATTTAAAAAGACATTTTTTACATATAATTGGTGAAGAGGCCAATCTTGATTTACTGCAAGTGATAGTAGGACCTGAACTATATTAAGTTTGGCAACTGAAATAAAAATTTTCTGGTAATCAATTTCATATGACTGAGTAAAACCTTTTGCTACTAGATACGAACAAATGATGAACAACCAAAAACTTTAAATGGAAGATCAAAAGAGAAGGCTTTGATGTGAGGAAAGGCTTGGATAAGAACTAGATGTGGTTTTTGAAAATGTAAAACTCAATTTGGCATTCTATTTATGACATAGGTGGTTGTTAGTATGGCTTCTCCCCAAAAGAGTTTGGGCACATGATTAGAAAACAAGATGGATCTGGCTACTTCAAGTAAATGTCAATTTTTTCTCTCGACTATCCCATTTTGTTGAGGGGCATCTATGCACGAGCTTACATGAATGATGCTTTGTTCTAGGAGATAGGGATCGAGAACAGAGTTGAAATACTCCCTAGCTTTATCAATTTTAAGAACCTAAATTTTGCTTTTGAATTGGGTATTAATCATGGAGTGGAAGGATTTGAATATTGCCACGGTTTCATATTTTTCTTTCATGAGAAATGTCCAAGTTGTCCTAGTATGGTCATCTATGAATGATATAAACTAACAAACTCCAGTTATGTTTTTCACTCATGAGGGACCCCAAATGTCCCTATGTATCATGGAAAAAGGATGTGAAGGCTTATATTGAATGCTAAGATACACATGCCTTGTATGTTTTGCAAGTTGGCATATTTCACAATGATAAAAAGTGGTTTTTTTCATGGATAAATAAATGAGGAAATTGTTTTTTGAGGTACACGAAGTTTGGATGACCAAGACAGAAATGCCATAACATGATTTGACCCTCGTTTGAGATAGACACAAAATTGGACAGACTTAAAGACAACTTGTAAAATGATGAGATCTTCCTTTGAGCAAATAGAAGTCACCACACACAACTCAGCAATGCCAATCACTTTCCCCGAATCCATTGCCTGAAATTCATAAAGATTTGAATAGAATTTAGTCACACAATTCAAGTCACAACTAAGTTTGCTGATAGAAATCAAATTGCAATCTAAATTAGGAACATGAAGAACTGATGAGAGATGAAGATCCTATGTCAATTTAATTGATCCAGTTCTTGCCATTTTTTATAGTGAACCATCTGCTATTTGTACATATGCTATTTGTACACCAGGGAGACTTGAACAAGGTCTGTAATTCTAGAAAACACTAATATCTCTAGTCATATGATCTGAGGCTACGAAGTCAACTATCAATGGTCTTAATTTCTTGTTTTATGCAATGTAAGCATAGGAAAATATATATTGGTGTGCTAACATGCTAGTATGTTGTTCGACAGTGGATGGTGTTATTTGGGAAGGAGTAGACATATCTGTCCAAGTAATTTTTGCAGTGTTTCAAGTTGTTCCTTAGTGAAAAGATTGGTCTCTGTATTGTTGTTGTCAAATGCGGTAGCAATATTTGCACAATTTTCCTGATCATTTCGTGTACAACTAGGGTTCCAATCAGTGGATTTTCCATGTATATTCCAGCACGTTTCCTTAGTATGACCAAGTCTTTTGTTGTCAAATGCAGCAGCAATATTTGCACGATTTTTAGTTTATTATCCTGAGAAGAGTTGTGTGTGAACAAGGCTAAGATTTCACCAGTTGGGGTGGTTGAATCTTCTGTCATCATCAATTTCCTTATGCTTTCCTCTCTTCAAAATTCAAAAAAAGCTTCTCGTATGGTAAGGAGAGGTTTGATTCCCATAATTCTCCCCCTTACTTCATCTAAGTCTTTGTTGAGGCCAAGCAAAAATTTGAATGTTCACTCTTGATCAACGATCTTGTACAAAGCAGCATCATCAGGGCATTTCCAATAGTGGATTTCATGCATATCGAGTTGCTACCAATGCTGCATAAGGATGTTGAAATATTGAGTGACATTCAAATCCCCTTGTCACAAGTTATGAAGTTTGGTTTCGATTTCAAATAATTTTGAGGTATTTTCTAAACTGGAGTTGGTTTCACCTGCTACATCCCAAATCTCCTTAGCTGTCTTGTAGTGCAGGAAGTTTTCTCCAACCTCAGTGGTCATAGAAATTTTTAACCATGATATAACCATATGATTTTCTATCTTCTAAGTCCGATATTTATGGTCTGTTGCTTTTAGAATGGAGATCTCACCTTTGAGGTACTCATCTTTCCCTTTGCCACGGATATACATGAGAACTGATTGTGACTATTAAATTAAGAGGGAATAGGAGAAAAATAAGAGAATAAATGTAGCCACCTTATAGAAGGCTTACACTAGTCTTTAATATTTATAGAAAGAATTACATAGAAGACATTAATTATAAATATAAATTATCTATAATTTGAATTCTAATTATTCCTTGAATAAAGGGATATGACTATCCCCAAATCAAAGATAAGATGACATCTAATTACTAGTTTAATAAAAGGATACTATGATGAATATCTATTATTTCAACATCCTACCTCAAGCTGAAGCATATTCAAGCTTCAATTTGTTACAAATGACTCAATAAAAGAAAGTAGTCAGCTCCTCTAATGATAATTTTCTAACATCACATTGGCCTTTTGGACAAAATGCAGCTCAAGAAATGACCTAGAATAAAGAACACACCCTAAAATTGGCTGGAACACTCAAAAAGTTACCATATGCTAGTATAAAACATCACCATGGAGGCCAAAGGAGAGAACACCGCTGGAATGACGCACGGTAGTAAAAGCAACTAGAGAGAGAAAGCACTAGAATGACACACAACAAGAAGGGCGGCTGGAATGAGGCATAGCCAACATGTTTGGATAATAAAAGCAAGCCAAAAAAACTAGGTAGAAGAAAAAGCACCATGTAAAAAAGCCAAGGGTGAAAAACAACAACTAGGTAGGCACTGGGATGATCTTCGGCACATTTAGGTAGTATGGACGAAAAACGTAGGATGGAGAGAGACTAGCAGCATGTTTTGGACTGTTTGGACACTAACGGTGCCAACAACAATGGCCGGAGATGCTCCAGTAGTGGTAGGTCGACCGATTTTTGGGTTCTAAACAGAACCCATGCCTTCCGCAAGCAGAGAACCCATGCCTTCCGCAAGCAGAAACAGTCTTCACAGGGGCTAGAATGATGCAAAGCCTGTTGCAATGTTTTGCATTTTATTTTTTTTGCATGAGAAAGAGAAATGGCTTTGAATGTGATTCTTAGCCTTTTGCCAGCTTGACCTTCTATTTTTCTCTTCATAGTCTAGTTGGAAGGAAGCACAACTAGAAGGGATATAGAATTTTTCTTGTTTTTCTCAAGGCACTAATACCTTGTTAAATTTAGAGAGAATAAAATGTAATCACTGTATGGAAGATCTGCATTAATCCTTGATATTTATAAAAAAAAATTACAAATAAAATATTAATTATAAATATAAATGACCCATAATTAGAATCTTAATTATTCTCCAAATCAAGGGAACATGACTATCTCTGAACCAAGGGATATGACTAATCCAAATCAAGAATATAATGACATCTAATTACTCTAATAAAAGAATATTATGACGAATATCTACTATTTCAACAATGACCATTGAAGGAAATTATGGCCTTTTAAGTTTGTGATTGGTGACAAGAAGAGACAAACTGTCTGTGATGTTGGTTAGGAAATTTTGCTCGGATGCAAACGTGATTTCTGAGGCAGAAAACTGTGAGTTTATGCCGTATTTTGTCATGATAAGAGATCAGCAATGAAGAGAGTTTGTGAGAATAGGTTAGGGGTTAGTGATCGGCTTTGATACCATGTAACTTTAGATGAAAAACTTGTTCTGAATTCTCATAGAAATCAAAGAATTACAATCTGATATTTATGGGGAGAGGACTGGCATACCAGTCCATAATTCTAGGAAGAAAACTAGGAGAGAATCCCTAGTAATCTTGTATATACTTGGGGACCCTCAATGTTTTGTTCTGCTTTTCAATCAACAACGTTTTGGGCTTGGCAACATAACTATGAATAATCCATCCCATGTGCATAATTTTTTCTTGCAATATGCATCTCATGTAAATAAGTATATCAATTCCAGAAAAAATTCTTTCCTTTACAATGTAGACACCATTTTGTTTACCACGAGATAAACATGTCAGGCTAGTCTTTCTTCAACCATATTGCATTTAGAAGAATAATTATAATAATCATCATTCAATTAAAATTACCTTTCAGCATTTGCGATTACAAATGCTTGTAAAGCCCACTTAGAATAGCATAAATTATCTATATCCTTCAAAAATTTGCTATCTTTCGGTTGTGTTGCAATGAGTGTCAAAACAACCGGGAGCAGCACCGACCACTACAAGAAACATTAACATGTCAGAGGAGAAATGAATTTGAAGTTTTTCTGTAGTCTGCTTCTAATACTCACTCACCAGCTGGGCTGCACCGGGTTCAAAGAATATGGCAAATGCATATGCTATACCAGTAACACAGTATACAAGACAGAGCAGCACAATGTAATTGTCTGCAAAAGTAGATCTTGGATTGGTGAAGAAATAGAACATAGACAGGTACACCAGAGGCTTGATCACTGTATTGAAATGATCAATAGTATCTTTAGAGAGGAAATAAGCCAAGCTACTCATGCCAGAATCACTTTCTCTCCAGTAGTGCAATTTATCCAGAGAAAATGATCTCAAGGCTGCTATTTTGCATAGAAGAGCTGAAATTAAAAACAATAACAAATGAGAATAGAACATAGCAAACATTGGTGCTGTTTACATTATGTGCAAAAATACTATATTGATTTACTAATTTCAAAATGAAATTGCAGTTGACAATCAGCACCATAACTCGGTCCAAGGTTTGCTCAAAAAGTGCAATGAAAAGCTCTTGGGTATGACTACTAATATAGGTCAAAAGAGCCTGAACACACTTCCACTTTTGAATGAAAAATTCCAGCATTTTGACTTACTCTAACACTGTTAAGGGGGTCAGTTTTAGTTACTTTGTAAGCTCAACCTAGGAAGTATGGTGACACATGATACAACACCAACACAAATACGTAGAAAAAGATGAGGTCAGTAGAAATATCAGCATGCCCTGTATGGAAGACAACAGTCTGCCATGGATTTATGTTAGAATTAATGTAAATATATTATGTGTGATTAGGGAGTGTCGGTTATATCCCTTGATTTAAGGGATTAAAGTAACCATCTTATTCTATGATTTAAGGATCGTAATATCCCTTGATTTAGGGATCGTAATCATGTTCTATAATTATTGACTTATCTGTAATTTTGCCTATAAATACCAGGGACTGATGTAGGCTTTTCTCATAGACTACATTTTACAATTCTTTTTTTCTCTTATTTTTTTCTGATTTAACAATTTCAATAAGTGTGTTTTTTAGCAGGTGCCTGAATTTTCTATTAAAAGGGTTATGCCAAAATATAGTTAATGCATAGGCATAAAGCAGTTAAACGATGACAACTAAGAACATTGTGGCACTCTGGCATTGAGATCTTAGCATGATTAGTTATTGTATGCACTGGGTAGCCAAGGACTTCTTTTGTTACTCTTGAGAAAAAGTGGGCAAGTATTTTACTTGTGCACCTCCTTTCTCAATAGTAACAAAATTAAAATGAAGTGCTATTAAATGTTACTTATCCCATCAAGCTAATTCCAAAGTTCTTTACAGTAGCCAATGATGACTAATTCTTCTTGGGAATTCCTGCACGATGCCTTACGTGTTGCTACCTCCTTGAATATGCATGTTATATCTCATGAAAAGCCTTCCTCATTCTTGAATGACCTTCAAATTCTGCTTTAGATAGGCCAATGCTAAACCATCTACCCAGGTGCTTTATCTTTCCCAATAATATACTGCCTATATCTATGCAACACCTACTAATAATTCACTTCCATTATTTGTTGGGATTGTTTGTTACGCCTATGCTTGAATATTGCATCACCCGTTGTATATGATATCAATAACTATGATGTGAGACCATTGTTATTTTAAGAAAACACATGAGCACGTCTTAATTGAAACTTTGATTATAGAAAGAAAAAGTTTTTTCTGTGCAAGACTGAAGTTTAGAATAATTTCTGAAGCTATTTCATTGACTTTTCACTTTGAAACATAGTTATGAATTTAAAGAAATATTCTTCCACTGAAATATCAGAAGAAGACTATTTGTAATGGCATTCATGTGTGATGTGAACAGCAGTTTTCAAGTATGGAACAGAAGAAGCACATGAATTAGAGCTTCAATTATAGAAAAGCTTCTAAACAGATTTGCAAGTTTAGGACTTCTGGTAATTAATAGGGCTCCAATCTCATACACTTTATTTGATAAAGATCCTTTAAAGGGCAGGCCACAAGTTAGAGAGTAAAGTGCAACAGTTGATCACTCTTAGCGATGATAAAAAAATCAACGGTTTATGTGTATAATACAAACAACTGGATAATAATTCATAGATGTGCGAGAAATTTTATTATCAAGGGTATCTACTCGCACCTCACTCTCAGAAGGTGCACCCTGCACTTTAGAGGAGCCAAATCCTATGTTATGCTAAACTTTATAATTTCCACGACTTACTAATTACTTATTAATTATTACCATTAAATAAGTTATTTTCCAGTACTTCCATTTATCAATCTCCTCACACATCATTTCAGATCTTAGAACTATATATCTTCTAACTATTTTTTTAAACTTCTTATATTCCAACCTCATTCTCTTTCCATTGGTTTATCAATGGAAGCTTAAACTCATAGATATCTCATTTTTTACAACAACAACAACAACTAAGCCTTTTCCCACTAGGTGGGGTCGGCTACATGGATCAAATGGCGCTATAGTGGCCTATCATGGATAAGATCAATAGATAAATTATTAACTATTAAATCATTTTTAATAGTTTCACTTATTGTTTTCTTTGGCCTCCCTCTACCTCTAATTATTGGACTATTCTCCATCCGATCAACTCTTCTCACTAGGGTTTCTGCAGGTCTTCTCCACACATGGCCAAACCACCTTAAACGAGTTTCAACCATCTTTTTCACAATAGGTGCTATCCCAACTTTCTCTCTAATGCACTCATTTCTAATCATATCTCTTCTGGTGTGTCCACACATCCAACGCAACATTCTCATCTCTGCAACGTTGAATTTATCTTTATGTTGTCTTTTAACCGCCCAACATTCCGTACCATACAATATAGCAGGTCTTATAGCCGTACGGTAGAATTTTCCTTTAACTTTGAGCGGCACTTTTTTATCACAAATGACACTCGAAACTTTCCTCCATTTCATCCATCCAGCTTGAATCCTGTGGTTTACGTCCTCCTTTACTTCACCGTCATTTTGTATAATGGACCCAAGATATTTAAAACTTGTAACTTGTTTTAATATATAGTCTCCAAGTTTCACGTCTACATTCGTATTTGTTCGTCTCTTACTAAAAATACATTCCATATATTCTGTTTTATTTCTACTTATCCGAAAACCGTGTGTTTCTAAAACTTGTCTCCATGACTCTAACTTCATATTTATTTCCTCTTTCGATTCACCAACTAAGACTATATCATCTGCAAAATCATACATTGAGGCCCCAACTCTTGTATATGTTCAGTAACTGCGTCCAAAATCAAGTTAAAAAGATACGGACTCAGAGAAGACCCTTGATGTAGTCCAATAGTTGTGGAAAAATCCTTTGTATCCCCATTTTGTGTTCTCACGCAAGTCGTTATCCCGTCGTACATGTCTTTGATTGCTCGAATGTACGCAATACGTACTCCTTTCTTTTCTAAAACCTTCCATAGGATCTCTCTTAACACTCTGTCATATGCCTTTTCCAGATCAATAAAAACCATGTGCAAATCTTTCCGTCTGCTTTGATACCTTTCCATCAATCTCCGTAGTAAATAAATTACTTCTATAGTTGACCTTCCTGGCATAAATCCAAACTGGTTCTCTGTAATTTAAGTCTCTTGTCTTAATCTTTGCTCAATGATCTTCTCCCGTAACTTCATAGTGTGGCTCATGAGTTTAATCCCCCGATAGTTGGAACAATTATGTATGTCTCCTTTATTTTTATATATAGGAATTAAAGTACTTCTCCTCCATTCTTCCAGCATTTTCTTAGATTTCATTATCACATTAAACAACTTAGTGAGCCAACTTATACCCTTCCTTCCTAAACTTTTCCACACCTCAATAGGTATATTATCAGGTCCTACTGCTTTGCCATTTTCCATTCTCTTCAGAGCTTTCTCTACTTCAAACTCTTGGATTCTACGATAAAAAGTATAATTACGGTCTTCTTCTGCAGTATTAAGTCTGTCAGAGTTGTAGGTCAATTCATGCCCTTCATTAAAAAGTCCTTGAAAGTAACTCCTCCATCGTGCTTGGATATCATGCTCCCTTACCAAAACATTACCCTCTTCATCTTTAATACATTTCACTTGATCTAGGTCCCTTGTCTTTGTTTCCCTACCCTTCGCAAGCTTGTAAATTTTTCTTTTTCCCTCCTTAGTTCCTAAAGATTGATATAATCCCTCAAAAGCTCTAGTTCTTGCTTCACTCACAGCCTTCTTAGCGTCTTTCTTAGCCGCTTTATATTTATCCCAAATTGCCTTATCTTTACATAAGTGCCACTCCTTATAACACTCTCTTTTAAACTTAATCCTATCTTGCACCTCCGCATCCCACCACCAAGATTATTTACCCTTAGGTCCAACGCCTCTTGATTCTCCAAGTGTCTCTCTTGCTATATTCTTAATCCCTTTGGCCATCTCGTCCCACATATCATTAGCATTTCTTTGGACCTCCCAAAACCTTTCTTCCTCCACTCTTCTTTGAAAATTCCTTTGTTGCTCATTCTTCTAAGACCACCACCTAACTCTAGGAATTGTTTTCTTACTTTTTCTTTCTACTCTTCTCATAACTCGTAAGTCCAAAACTAAAACTCTGTGTTGGGTAGCCAAGCTCAGATATCTCATTTTTGACATGAGATAAAAAAAACAAATTAATCATTTTAATATTTTAAATATTTGATAATCTAATATGTCATTAACCATTATCTAAATGTATCTAACAAATATCATTCTCTTATGTACTTTCTATTAATAAAATTTTTAACCTTCAACATGATATCTTATCTTACTCTAAATTGTTCTTCCAACAAATACTACTTATTTCTTACTATAACGAATGTAACTTGTTAAAATTTCAACCTGTCATCTTCCTCACTTCTTTTTTCAATTTAGTTCTGAAATAACTCATCTTTTAACTATTTTCCTGAACTTTTAGTATCCTAATTTTTTATCATCCAATATTTCTTTCTAGTAATATAATATCCCTTTGAAGACTAAATCTGAATTCACATGTTCTCTATAGGCTTCTTATATTTGGTTTCAAGGTGTTCTTAGATTCTAACGTCTACCTAAAATAATTACAAGATTGAATTTAAAATTGTTAGAAAGATCAATCCTGTATTTTGAAAATTTTAAGGTAAGTGTGTATCTACCAAATTGAGGACGAATTTATGATTTTTGAACTTATATCAGATATTAGGGATATTCAAATGTCTAATCATTGTCACATCTAAATTCCTTACTAAGGTTACAAAGATTCCTATGGATGAAGTCTAGATTTTATTATCATTCTGTATAAATATTGTATCATTTTTGTAGTGCATTTTTATTTCAAAAAATGATTTAATAGCCAATATCTATTTTATTTTATTGAACAGTAAATATTCCAATGATTAATTTTTAAAACTATTTGGAATTATAATTCTCATGAAAGGCATGACTGGTAAGTAAATTGATTTAAGATACCAGACATAGTGTTAGTTATTATTTTAATTTACAAAATGTTTTAAAGGGTGTCTAATTATATAACTAAGTTTAGTAGTCAAAATTTTGCCACTTTAATATCTGTTCTTGAAAGTATATAATGTGTATAAAAAACAATCTCATACATTGCATGGATCACAGCATAAATTCAACTCATACAATAGCAGAGGAAAAAAAAAGACAAGGTAAACTTCATCTTACAGACAGCAATCACTGTATAGGTGTACCCAGCTGCACCAAACGTTTGATCACTGGCTTTAGTAAGTATTCCTAAGCAGGCTCCAGCAAGTAATAAAATCAGATAATCTATTGCCTGGATCCTAGCTTCCCGCAATCGCTGCTTACCAACCCTGAAATAACATTGGCATGGGGTAGTGTACCAGCAACTAACAAAAGAATATGCAGATACCAACTTTTTTGGGATACAGAAATAATTTAATCTCAGAAAGAAATTTTTTGGATAAAATGCAGACAACAAATTGAACAAATGTGTTCATTACTAGAAGGCCAAAAGCTACTTTTTTCTCCGTATAACAAATCAAAGTGCTAATGTAGTAATTTATTCAGCAATACAATAAAGAAGAGAAATCATGACATTTAGAAAGATATTATTCTCTTGCATAATTTGCAGAATGGGATTAATTCCAATGTTGTCTCTTCTTACAGTCACATTACTGAATAATATAAATTCAATTTTGGTTTAAGGGACCAATAGGAAAAAAAAATGACCATCCTATGCTCAGAAGAAATGGTTTTGTTTTTCAATTTTTTTATCCAATTCTTTATACTTCCTCAACCAAACAGAATCGTAGACCATGAGAAAGTCACAGCAAAAAATGTAACTATTAAATCTCCAGTAAAATAAAATCCACTGACACTGTTCAGGCCACTTTTCAAAAGAATAACTATTTCTACAAGAAAAGTGTAATGCTCGAGGGAAAAATTAACCTGTATTAGAGAAGATAAATGTCAGCCAAAAAATGAAACTTCCATGAAAAAGAAACTGAGTTCATTCAATGATTCACCTTTTTAGAAAGTACTTGTATTGCTTGAACACACCAGGAGTTGTCCGGTTAGATAAATCCTTGGACTTTAAAAAATTAAGTTGTATCTTCTCCCCCTGTAGCACCACATCGTGTTTCACATCTTGCCATAATTCTCCAGCAAAGGATTTTTCCTCATAACCAGACCCATCAGGATCTATTCCATTTACTGGATTTACACTAGGGGAGGAATCAAATTTTCCTGCATTCTGCTGCATATCAAGTGGTACTGGGTATCCATTGTGAAGCATCCATCTAACTGGCAGCTCTTTACAACTCACTCCTGAGCTTCCACTAGGTACTGCTATACCCTCCAAAATGTCAATGAAGTAATCTGGAGGATTTATCTTCTCTGGGACTTTAATCCCAAGGCCTGCAAAGTATTCTTCAACTTTCTTGACTGAGCCATGATAGACTGTGAGACCACCTTTTGCCAGAAGTACCAAGTCATCAAACACCTCGAATAAGGCATAGCTGAAGCAGAAAGTTCAACTGTTAATTAATCAAAGGAAAAGTAACCTTACTGTCAATAAAACGAAATTAAAGTATCAAATATAGGCTATTGTAGTGTCGTTTGATCCATGTAGCCAACTCCACCTAATAGAAAAAGATTTTGTTCTTGTTGTTGTAAATATAGGAATCATGGGCACCTCAATACAATGCACATGGGTTTAAAACATTTAAAATAAAAACACTATTGCCTTAAGTCATGATACAAGAGGATCAAGATAACCAAAAAACCACAAAATTAAAGAGCAAAGAAACATTTAACGTCTGTAATAAACAGTGTAATATGATATTCTTTCATATATTTCAAGAAAATTTCTCATGAGCTACAATGGAGTTTATCTGGTTTTGTTGGTAAGTTACTAGTGTTAGGAAGCTTCTGGGTCAAATTCAGGGGAAATGGACTTATCTGTTGCATCTTACTGGATTTTGTAATTAGATTGGATCATATATATGTCTTCCTGTTAGCAAGGAAATTCTTAATCCTCAAAGGAATAAGACCAAAATTCAAATTCTTATGGGACAAGCAGTAGTAACTTTCTTCATATCGATAAAATGTTTTAAGTAATGGTCAGTTTATGAGTTTATTTTAACAAAATTCTACCTCCCTTGTGTGATTTAATTAAAGGTTTGTTTCTGATATACTTTTTTCATTTTATGTCCTGCCCAACTTCTCCTGACCAGACACCTTTATAAGTTCTTTCTTTGGAAATCCTGTTATGGTTGGTAATAATGAGTAGTAATTTGTTAATTCAGTTTACCTGCTTCTACAGCTGGCATGGCGAGCTCGTTGGCTTGTTAGAGTTTGTTAGCTTAGATTGAGGACATAGGATAATGGGGAAATGTTGTAGGTAGCTTGTATGACAAAATACTTTTGAGCAAGTGAAGTCTCTCTTTTCTCTCAGTTTCCTCCCTACACTTTCTATTCTGTTTTTGGGCCATAACAATGGTATGAGAATCCTTGGCCATGATAGAAGCTTCTAGGTCCTTAGCCATGGTAAAACCAACCCAAAGTGAAGCCAACCTTCATGAAGTAGAAGATCCACTTCAAGGATGGATTCACCATATCAATACACAAGTCGAGAATATCCAAGAAATGTTTAGTAGATTATTGCTTCCCACAGTGCAAGTAATGAACAGAATGCAAAATACAACGGTACCAACTCAGGAAAATAAAGTAAGGCTGATAAGAGATCACCTACACCTCAAGTTCCTGCATTTGAAGGTCCTATCACTAGGACAAGGGCTAAAGAGATTCAACAAGAATTGCACAAGGTGATGACCTTCTTCTTGTCCAAAGAGCCTTTTATGTTAGCAGTCTTCTCCGAGCCATCTATCAAAGATCTGTCCATCAAATCTATGGTGACCATTGCAACTCGTGAAAACCCTAGGGGTGAAGAGAAGACTCCATGAAGTGATTGGACGAATTGTTATTAGTCTTGTGTTTTTTTTTTTTTTTTGTGTTTTTAAGACAATTTCCTTATTTAAATTTCAGTATTTCTTTTATTTAGGGGGGGCGGCTCTAGGACTATAAAAGCCCTCCTTAACATGTTTTCATCATATTAGACATTTTGTGAATTCAGAAACTGATTTTTCCTTCTATCAAAAGAGAGCTTTTGAGAGAAGAGTGTATTGTTGATTGATCTTGTTTAGTTGTTCTTGTGTGTGTCAATCTCCCTAGAGATTGATGTTCTCAAGTCTCCATAAGCCTCCTCCTAATGCTTGGCTGCCATGGCCATTGTGTAAGGTTGTAACCAGTGGGATTTTTTCATCATTTGATTCAGTTCTTGATTCATAGAACAAGAGTTGTTCCATTGTTTGAATTGGTTCTACTTTCTATTCCTTTTATTTCTGTTTTTGTTCATTTTCAGATTTAACCTCCATTGTTGTTTTCTTGTTTGAGTCATGTCAAGGTTTGGTGTCTAGATCGAGAGTTTGTGGCTTTCCTCACATCAAATTGGTATCAGAGCAAGGCGACACCTTACCACCACCACATCACCACCAGAGTGTCGCCGCTGGTTTGCTTTGTTCATCTGGAGTCTTTGCCATTTCAATTTTAAGTCATTTTCGTTTTTGAGTCATTTCAGGTCTTCCATTGTTGTGCTTTGCTTGGATTGCTTGTGGTTTTGGAGATTGGAACACATTCCCTCACCTACATCATCTTGAACCACCATCAAACACTTGCGCTAGCCTTGTTCGATATCACCAACCACCATTCCTAACCTCCACCATCCAAAAGAACGACCATCTTCATCCCTTACATTTGCCTAGGCGTGACAAACAAGGGTGTAACCTCTGCTTCCTACAAATCAGGCGCCTTTTCTTTGCTGCATTAACTGCTCCCTACAAATCAAGCATGTCCCAACCCCAATCCCACAAATCAGGCGCCAGTTTGCAGCTGTTATGTTATAACTGCTCCTAAAAATCAGGCAACAAGAAAGATTAAGTCCACTAACTGCTCCTAAAAATCAAGCAACAAGAAAGACTAAGTCCAAACTGATATCAGGAGTCATTTTCGAAATTTAAATTGAAATTCCAGGTGTTAATTTCTTATTTTTGATATTCCAAGTTTCATTTCTGTATTTTATTTATTTCTGAAACAAAAAAAACGAAAAGAAAAGAAAAGAGAAGAAAAGAAATTCAAGTCTCATTTCAGCATTTCATTTATATTTCATACTATCTTAAGTTGTAATTATTTCATAGAATTAGTTTGTACTTAGTCAATTCTCAAGTGAAGATCAAAGGGATTGCCAAGAGCCCTCGGAAACACCAAGAAGTCCTACAAGCCCTAGCCGTACCCTAATCTTGTCCCACACTTAGCCAGATCTCGAACCTCACCCTTCCAATCTCCATTGGCACAAGTTGAGACAAGTAAGGTACAATTCTTCCTTCTTGAGTTCAGATTGATTGAGTATACATTGTCTAATTGCATTACATTCTTGCAATTGTCTTCTTGAGTCTTATTTTCTTTCTTTTATTGAGTCATTTGCTTGTTTAAGCCTCTGCTGAGCTTATGCTTTCTATAACTCACAATTTCTTGGCGATTGTTGGCTTAGAACACACTGCTCACGTGGGTTATTTGATCCATACAAGACAATCCATCAAGTAAGCTTGCATCAACAACAATTGGGAGAGAGAGATCAAACACAAGAGTGAAACACTAGTGAGGTGATTTTGATTTCTCTAATCTGATTTGTTTAAGTGTTAATCTTCTTTTGATCATGTTTAGGTCACCAAGTCCTCCACACTCAAGAAGTCCCTCACCAATACCGCCTGAGATGTTCAACATGCTCAAAGCCATGTCGGACAATTTAGCCCGCTTGACCGCTCGAATGGCTGTTTTGGAGTCAAGGCCAGCACCACCAGCCCCCATCCCTCTAGGCACCAATGCTGAGGCTAGAGGTCCTTCCAATGTGGCCACAAAAGCGCCCCTACCAGATCAAAGGAGTGTCTATGACGCCGCTCGAGGCGGCAATTGGTTATCTCGGAATACTCTTGACATTCAAAGACTTTCTCCACTCGTTGCTCCCATTTTAAATATTCTTCAAGAGAACTTGTTCCCCTAAATGGAGGAACTTTCATTTTGATGTTAATCTCCCGTGCTCTAGGCTGCCTCCTATGCAAGGGTTGCTCTTCCTCCTCAAACTCAGCTTCGTCACCGTTACACTCAGCATTCTTCTCTCTTCTTGGTTGTCTTAGCTGTAGATCCATGACTCTTGTCATCTGATTGGTGAGTTGAGCCATTTGTTCCATCATCTCTTCTTGTCTCCTTTGCAGGCCAATAATTTAGGCTTGTTCTAGGCTAATCCCTCTAGGAACTCCAGAATCACTTCCTTCTGCCATGATAATTTTTTTTTTAGGTTGCTGGTCAAGGTGTTTGATAGGGGTAGATCACTCTCTAAGTGTTTAAACTCAGGTTTACTAACCAGAAGCTCTGATACCAATATGATGTAGTCTCAAAACGTGAAGAGGATGAACACTGGATTTCGTTTCTGGTTTAGGTTGAAACAAACAAAGAAGAAAACCAAATCACTCAATTGATAAGCCTAGAGCACCACAATTAAGGAGATTTGGATTGATTTCGCCATACTCAAGAATTAGAGGGATGTGAGTGATAAGAAATCAGAGGTTTCTCGCCACTAACCTAAGTTAGATAAGAGAAGCTATATTTTCAAAAATCACACCTGAATAATACCGAAAAATTTGAAATGGTCATTCAACTGTGCTGATCTTGTGTGATACATCTCATATATAAAGGAGTAAGCTAATTTTAAGAGAGCTAGTTATACTACCTTGTAATTCTAAGAGCAGCACCTAAGAAATACAAGAAATAAATGCTAGATGGCAGAAAGTCTATGCTTTCTGCCATTTACAAGAAAAAGTCCTAAAAACGTACATAGATGGCAGCAAGTCTAAGAGCAGCAATAAATGCTAACAGCACCTAGGAAATACAAGAAATAAATACTAGATGGCAGAAAGTCTATGCATTCTGCCATTTACAAGAAAAAATCCTAAAAACATACGTAGATGGCAGCAAGTCTAAGAGCAGCAATAAATGCTAAATGACAAAAAGTCTAAGAGCAATAAATGCAGAGCAGCACCTAGGAAATACAAGAAATAAATGCTAGATGGCAGAAAGTCTATGCATTCTACCATTTACAAGAAAAAACGTATATATGACTTTCATGGCACATAATCACCTACCACACAATAGTAATTATTCAAATTCGTAGGAAATTAAAAGATATTAAGATGTATAGCCTCTTGACTGCTGTTTTCTTCAAGTGTCTTCAATTTTCAATAAGGTAACTAGGCTCATTCCAAGCCTTTTAACTCTTGCACGAGTTAAAGGCCCAATTGAAGGTATTTTCTTGTCATAACTTGAAATGTGATATTCCATGATCACATCAATAATGGTGTATGGGAAGATATATTTATTACTAATTTTATGTAACAATGTAATTATAACTTGGGGATTTGGGTTTGTAATTGGGCAACTGAGGTAACTTAATATTTGATTAGGAATTTAAATAAAGGCTACTGGACCCAGGGTTATATAAGCCTGCATCATAATATCCTACTGAATAGGAAACCAAGTCTCATGTCTATAAATATGACTCTAGTTAGTTATTACCGTTACCCTTGATTATTGATATATTGAGTTAATATTTGAAGCTTGAGAATTTTGTTCCTTTTCCTTTGTTACCCTTGTATGTCCTGCATCAATAGTCCTCAAGGAAACGTGTCTTGAGAATGAAAAAACTTGTCTAGTAAATGGTAGCAGCTACAAATCTGCTGACTAGTTGTCCCTTTCTTTTTAATGTTAACTAGCTATTGCCTTATTTTTAAATAAAGTGCAGAACCAAATGTAATGACATCTGTTCCCAACGGTGAAGATGTGGAAATATAAGTTACCTGGGTTGGTGAACCACCATGCAAATGTTCACCCCCTCAAGAGCTTCACGTCTCAGCGCTCTAAGAAGGAGCTGGGATGATGCACTGTCCAAACCAGATGTTGGTTCATCCAAAATTAAAAGTGAAGGCTCCATGACCATCTCTAGTCCAACATTTACACGCTTCCTTTGGCCTCCAGATATCCCTCTCTTTTCTACTGTTCCAACCAAGGAATTCCGCACTGTCTGAAGCCCCAAGAATTCAATAACTCTTTCAACAACCAGAACTTTGTCTGGTTTTGACAAGTCAGCAGATAGTCTTTAACAGTAACAACAATTTATGTTAAAAACACACACAAGCATAAAAGCCACTATAACAATAATATAAGCACTTGTGCAGAATATCAGCAACAGAATTATTCAATGAAGACTACAGAGTTCTGCCAGAATGCCTAAACCACTTTTCTTTTGCTATGTTCTTGCATTTTTAATATTCGAGTGAATTAGGTTTCATTTCAAAAAGTAGTACGTCTTCACATTTGTATTCAAGACTCTGTTTTTTCAATATCAGAGTTTATATGTATTACATTATCTGATTCTGTTATTAAATTGCCAATATATACATACATCACACACACACACACACACATATATATAGAGAGAGAGAGAGGTAGAAGAAGGAGAATTACATAATGTACAATCGTAAACATTATAAACTAATGTATGCATGTGGATACAAAAATTACAAATATATCTACAGAGAGTTATATTTCTTTAGTGTTTTCTTCAAAAAAAATATTGTGGGTTTAATCATATAAAGTAGGATTAAGTTTGACTGAGTTAACAAGTTTGGCGTTGGACTTAGCTGAATGGGACCCAAAGGTATTAAATGATGGTTCAAGTTAGAACTTAAATATATGGTTCACATCAAGCTCAAGCATGAATTCTCAGTTGAGTAAATCCACTAAAACCAAACACAAACCACTAAAAGTTCAATTCAACTTAGTTTGATGCTCATCTTTGGAGAACTTTAACTATTCTCTTCATGCCATAGAATGGCATTTAAGTTATATGTATATAAAATGACCATGTCACAACACTAGTCTTTAGCAGACAGCCCCATCAGAAACAAAAGAGTTACAATAGTTTTAACAATGGAAACTAGAAGTCTGAACATTTGATTTATGATGCTATTCTCCTTTATTAAATAATATATATACTTCTATTTTGTCTTTGTCCTGTCGAAGACAATAAATCATTAATGAACAATGAGAATAAAGTTGCATGTAAAACATTTTTTATGCTCAAGCCAGTATGTCTCTGGCAAAGGTTGTGGAATAATTCCACAGGTCAGGAAGGCTGCCACCCAAAGAGTCTAATCTAATTGGAGCTAAAAGTTTAATCCAAGATTAATTAGGAAAAGAAAACAATAAACTATGATTGAGTTTAAGTCCAGGTCAAATGTTTGTGCATAAACTTGAATAAAGATTATGCAATTTAGAAAATATTGCAGTTAGAATTCCCAACCACGTGCCATACCTGCACTTTGCACTGAACCAGAGGTTTTCTTCTACAGTCAGGTTTCCATGAACAATATCATCTTGTGGCACAAAGCCAATAATTTTCTTATAGCAGTGAATAGATTCATTTTTTCCATTTATAAGAATTGAGCCAACCATAGTGCATCCAAATGCCTTTCCAGCTAGAGCTGAAAGAAATGTTGTCTTGCCAGCACCTGATGGACCCATGACTGCAGTAATGCGTCCAGGTTTAATTTTCCCAGTAACACATCTCAATATATGCTTGTTTTTTTCTTTCAATGTAAGGGTGAGATCTTTGAAAGAAATCTCAATTAAAGGCCTTTTTCTTTGATCACTGTTGATAGCCATTCTAATAACTCCTGAGAAGGTAAGGTTCTTGTTTTCTTCTTGCTGAGCCTTCTCTTTTTCAAGTTGAGCATACGCATAACTAAAAATTTGGCTATGAGTATGAAGTCGTTTTCCCTTGGGCATATTTCCTGTTACACTTTTGTTACTAACTTCTACATCAAAGTTGTCATTAATGTCTGGGTCATTTTCAATTTCATGCATCATCTGAATCAAGTCACTGGGTTCCTTTCCCTTCGCATTTGGCATTGCAGATGAAGTTACAGCCATGCTTGAAGTAATTGAAGGTGGAGGTGACAACAATTCAACATCCGTTTCAGAAGTTGCTTGATTCAAAATTTTAACTTTTTCCAGATTTTCTACATCCTTCTTACGAGAAAATGTGCGTGATATTTGAACTTGCAGCCCACTTACACGCTTCTTGGCAGCATCTTTTGCAGCTTTCCATCTTTGGCGTGCATTGGCAGTCTTCCTTGCATTTCTAGCTGCCGCTTCTCTGGATTTGGCCATTCTCCTTTCCCTAGTAGTGAGAACTTGGTCAGAACAGTTGTAAATAATGAGTAGCAAAGTACTCAAAGCAACCTGCATAAACAGCTAAAGAGGGTCAACTTCCGCCAACATGGTCTATGTGTGTGTCTATTTATGGTTTTTACTGCAGTTCCAAGACCATCTTTGCATATGATCAGATCACAACTTAGGATGTAAAAAGAATTATAAAAAGGAACCAGAAAATATGGGAATTTTTTTCCAATCATAAACCTGATGGGTAACATAGCTGCTCTAGTCACTAAAATTTAGCACTACACCCTCAGATAAAATTTGGCCAAATCTAATGGACAAGTTCAATTATTCAGGTTCAGAACTAATAACTTACAATAAGCATAACTCCATATGCATGCATATTTTGGGTCGCTGTGTTTGAATTACATGAGCTTAACTTGAAGCATCCTACAAGATAAACAGTAAATGATCATATTAATCAGAGACCTAAATACAGAATTGTTGCCGCAATAATTCAAAAATTCTGATTAAATCTTACTTTTCTCAGATGTAGAACCCATCCTGCAGTAATGTCTGAAATTTCAAGAGAAAATTAGAAAACAAAAAAAATTCAGAATAATGAACATGGAGGCAGCATACATGGTTTTATAATATTGAAAGAATATAACAATGTAAATAATATTTTCACAAATCAACTAAATTTGTGATTTCCTGTTAACATGATTAAAGTCTCAGGCAGCCAAGTGCAACTATAAAGGGGCCACTTCATATAATATCTTATGAAACATCATTACCGATTACTTCTTCCACAATTCCACATTAGCAGGCTAAAACAGTAACCAATTATTGGGGACAAAATAATACCCACTACTGCAGGGGACTCTTCTGGTGGTTGTTGGGCAATATGATCCAGCTGAACAAAATATCTCACTACTACTACTAAAATCAGTCCAAATATTTGCTCCTCCACATGTATGATTTGGCTGCATTGGGGGTAATTGGTAAACATATCTGCAGAGATATATTAGATTATTATCTACGAAGTATATACTCAATAACTCAAGAAGAGAAAAGAAATTAGGGCAAGAACCAGAAACTCACGGTTCACAAACACCAGTTGTTTTATTTAGTGTTGCAAGAGGGCAATATGAACCTAGTGGGCAAGCTTCCAAAACAATATTTTAAATGCCACAAAACGAGAGAAGCATTAGAGACAGCTTTTAGCACAGATATCACAAACGATTCACAATTATTATTATCATATATGATGTCATTCTGCTTCAAACTTACTAAAAGATATTTCCCTGTAGAAACTGAAGATGATTGAAATTTAATTTTTATATATTAATATAATATGATACATAGCTCAGAAAACTTATGAATTACCCAAAACATTGCCATATCCCTGATAGATCTTCTGAGAAATTTCTGGTTGGACATTTGCAACTAATTATGGAGCTTTGGATGCCAAAATTTTGAAATTTCACTCATCAGCTATGATGAAAGCATTTAAAGATTCTCATATACTTACGTATCATGCATGTGATACCATGAGGACAGAAAAAGCCCTCACAACAGGCTTGACAGTTACTAGTTCTTGCAGGTATCGTCTGTGAATTTTTAAGGTCAATCTGCTGACTTGCGCCAATACTGCAGGCCCATCCTGGCTCACAACCAGAGACCCATGAGGTTAAATTGCAGTTCTTGTTAGGCTTTAGATAATTTGCACTTGTAGATCTCTCAAAGAAACTATTTAAGTAAAACTTCATTTCAGCTGCTGTACATATGCGTCTTGTAATATCTCCTGTTAAAGAATCAGAATCACCATAACTTAAAGCATAAGCAGAACAAATTAATGGAAAAGAAAACAAATTTACAACAAGAATTGTAGCTCATTTCTCTCATCCCAGGTTTCGCAAGAAACATTATTTCCAAGTCCTAATTCTTACTTCTACTGAATAAAATGGAAGATGAAGATCACAATATGGGTGTGAATAGGAGAACACAGATTGCTAGCTGGAATAAGAGATTGTGTGCAAAATAACAAATGATAGACTTTAGCATCAAGTGTGAACCATAGAGCCACTGCATTAATATGTACTTGAAGTTCATACTTTTTAACAATATCTCTACCATAGATCAAAATAAATTGTAATACTTATCTCTAACACCCATAATATATCCTCATTTTTCCATAATTTCCATCCTCACTGACCATTAAGCAATAAGCATGCAATATCCTACCAAAGTACCATTAGACCTATGAGCATGAGTAACAACAACAACTAAGTCTTTTTCCACTAGGTGAGGTCAACTACATGGATCAAACGACGCCACAGTGGCATATCATGAATGAAATTAATAGATAAATTATTAACTATTAAATCATTCTTAATAGTTTCACTTATTATTTTTTTTTACCTCCTTCTACCTCTAACTATTGGACTATTCTCTATTTGATCTACTCTTCTCACTAGAGTTTCTACAGGTCTTCTTCACATATGACCAAACCACCTTAAACGAGATTCAACCATCTTCTCCACAATAAGTGCTACCCCAACCTTCTCTCTAATGCATTCATTTCTAATCATATCGTGTGTCCACACATCCAGCGTAACATTCTCATCTCTACAACGTTGAGTTTATCCTCATGTTGTCTTTTAACAGCCCAACATTCAGTACCATACAATATAGCAAGTCTTATAGCAGTACAGTAGAATTTTTCTTTAACTTTGAGCGGCACTTTTTAATCACAAATGACACTCAAAAATTTCCTCTATTTTATCCATCCAGCTTGAATTCTATGATTTATGTCCTCCTTTAATTCGCTGTTATTTTGTATAATAAACTCAAGATATTTAAAACTTGTAACTTGTTTTAATATATAGTCTCTAAGTTTTACATCTACATTCGTATTTGTTCGTCTCTTACTAAAAATACATTCTATATATTCTGTTTTATTTCTACTTATACGAAAACCATGTATTTCTAAAAATTTGTCTCCATGACTCTAACTTCATATTTATTTCCTCTTTCGATTCACCAACTAAAACTATATCATCTACAAAAATTATACATTGAGGGCCCAAATCTTGTATATGTTCAGTAACTGCGTCCAAAATCAAATTAAAAAGATACGGACTCAGAGAAGACCCTTGATGTAGTTCAATAGTTGTGGGAAAATCCTTTGTGTCCCCATTTTGTATTCTCACGCAAGTCGTTATCCTGTCGTACATGTCTTTGATTGCTCGAATATACGTAATACGTACTCCTTTCTTCTCTAAAGCCTTCCATAAAATCTCTCTTAACACTCTGTCATATGCCTTTTCCAGATCAATAAAAACCATATACAAATCTTTCTGTCTTCTTTGATACCTTTCCATCAATCTTCTCCGTAGTAAATAAATTGCTTTCATAGTTGACCTTCCTGTCATAAAACCAAATTAGTTCTCTGTAACTTGAGTCTCTTGTCTTAATCTTTGCTCAATGATCTTCTCCCATAACTTCATAGTGTGGCTCATGAGTTTAATCCCCCAATAGTTGGAACAATTTTGCATGTCTCCTTATTTTTATAGATAGGGATTAAAGTACTTATCCTCCATTCATCTGGCATTTTCTTAGATTTCATTATCACATTAAACAACTTAGTGAGCCAACTTATATCTTTCCTTCCTAAACTTTTCCACACCTCAATAGGTATATTATCAGGTCCTACTACTTTGCCATTATCCATTCTCTTCAAAACCTTCTCTATTTCAAGCTCTTGAATTCTACGATAAAAGGTATAATTATGGTCCTCTTCTGCAATATTAAGTCTGTCAAAGTCACAGGTCAACTCATGTCTTTCGTTAAAAAGTCCTTGAAAGTAACTCCTCCATCGTGCTTGGATATCTTGCTCCCTTACCAAAATATTACCCTCTTCATCTTTAATACATTTCACTTGATTTAGGTCTCTTGTCTTTCTTTCCCTACCCTTCGCAAGCTTGTAAATTTTTCTCTCTCCATCCTTAATTCCTAAAAATTGATATAAGCCCTCAAAAACTCTAGATCTTGCTTCACTCACAGCCTTCTTAGCGTCTTTTTTAGCCACTTTATATTTATTCCAATTTTCATTATCTTTACATAAGTGCCACTCCTTATAACACTCTCTTTTAACTTTAATTTTATCTTACACCTCCGCATCCCACCACCAAAATTCTTTACTCTTAGGTCCAACGCCTCTTGATTCTCCAAGTATTTCTCTTGCTATATTATTAATCCCTTTGGCCATCTCGTCCCACATATCATTAGCATTTTCCTGAACCTCCCAAAGCCTCTCTTCCTTCACTCTTCTTTGAAAATTGTTTTATTGTTCATTCTTCAAAGACCACCACTTAATTCTAAGAATTATTTTCTTACTCTTTCTTTCTACTCTTCTCTTAACTTGTACGTCCATAAAACTCTGTGTTAGGTAGCCAAATTCTCTTCAGGTATGACTTTTCAATTTGTGCAAAACTTTCTATCTGATTTTCTTACCAAGAAAAAATCTATTTGAGAATTTGCTCCTCCACTCTTGTATGTGATAAGATGTTCTATCCGCTTTTTAAAACAAGTATTTGCTATGGTAAAATTATAGGCTGAAAAAAAATTCAAAATAGTTTTACCCTCTTCATTTGCTTCTCCTAATCCAAAACCTCTATGCATACCCTCGTATCCTTTAAATTCCCTCCCTACATGACCATTCAAATCCCCTCCTAGGTAAACCTATGAGCATGAGCACATCAAGAAATTTGAAAGTTCTAATAAAAAAGTGAACTAGTCCAATTGGTTGCTGGGAAACAGAATTGAGGAAAATGAAAGAAAAAAAAAGCTAAGAATTGTTATTTTTCCTTTTCCTGTATTTCTTAGAAACTAAATGTATCAACAGTGTCATTTTCTTTCTAATTGTCAGTGTTCATACCTTTAGTCTTCCGAATGCAAGAAGCCAAGAAGTCCAAGTCAGATGAAAAATTAAAGGCTTGGTTCCAGTCTGCTTCCCTAATAAAGAAATTAGGCTTCACACTCTCAATAATATAAGATACAATTTCTTCAACAAAAGTAATTTTTGTGTTCGTGTGGTAGGTGAGCATCACGAAACTAAAAAGCTGGTTGTTACTAGAGCATTTAATTTAATTTTTTTATTACATAATAAAAATAAAATTGCTTCTATTTATTTTGTTTGACCTAAAACTAAAAATGTTGCCGGGGCTTATAAAGTTGGTCGTGATTAATTCTAAGGATTTACAGCAGCTTTAAATGTCAAACAAGTAAAAATCAAGTTCAATTGGGAATTTACAGCTCTACATGGTTATATCCCATTGAGTTCCATATCATCAAAATCATTTTTTGTATCTTTCTATGCAAATAAGATTATTTAAGTTTGAAACATTTTGAGCATGATTTGAACTTGCGGATTATTTCAAAGGACTTATTATTACATCAATTCCATTTATTATAAGGCTTACGCAATTGAGTGAAGGTATGAATAGTTTTATTATAATCTCTAGTATGTCCCTATACACAAAAACTCTGTGCCTGAAGTGTAGACAAAGCACAACCCCACCACACCTTGACTAAAATTTAATTTTTAATTAAGAGAATGGAGTCGGAAAAGATCAAACTCCTGACCATTTGGTCTAGAGGCTTGATACCATGTTAAATACAAGGAAAGAGAGAGACTAGTTTGGAAAATGAGAACAATAAGGGTGAAGAGGTACTTTATTTATAATGAGTGAAAAAAAATATAGCATAAGAAACAAGAAATGTGGGACTAACATAGCCCACTATTGACACTATATTCTAACAAACATTAATAAAGATCTCTATTAAATGTTATGAAATAATAAGTGACAAAAACAAGGTTCCAATGCTCATTACCAATTCTCATGACAATAAGCATCTAAATGCCTAAAGGTATGTTTGGATGGGGGAGAATGGAGGAAAAGGGAAGGGAAGGGAACGGGAGGTTTCATTGAATTCTTCCTCTTGTTTGGGAGTTTGTGGAGAAGAAATAGGATTTTTAACTTACCTTCCAAAATCCTACACATTCTTCCATCCCTTATAATTTTCAGTCCCCCAATTTGGGGAATTTTGAAAGAGAAACCAATTACTAAATATAACGTTATTCATTCTTTCTTAAAATTGCATATAAATAAACCAAATTATTATAATTAATCATTTTAACAAAAGATAAATTTGTTAAAATATATTATAATCATTTCTTTCTTTTATTGAACCCTTTTAATTTATTGCCTTGTTAATTTTAACAAGTTAAACAAAGAGAAGGAAAATCATCATATAACTATCCATTCTCCTCCCTTCTCTCCCCGCTAATTTTCTTTTAATTCCTTCCCTTCCCTTCTCAACTCCCACACATACCCTATGGGAAAGGGAAGCGTTGATAACTTCCCCTTGTTTGGAAATTTGTGGAGAAGTGAAGAATTTTTAACTTATTTATAATTTTAAGTTCCTTGAAGGATTTTGAAGGAAAACCAATGATAGTGTTATGTTATTCATTAATTTCGAAATTGTATATTAATAAAATAAATTACTAAGATTAATCATTTTAATAAAAAAATAAATTTGTAAAAAAATATTATAATAAACTTTTTTCCAGTAATTTTTAGTTTATTAGATTCTAAGTTTTAAACATATAAAGGAAAGAATAAAATTTATTATTTAATCATTCATTCCTCTACCTCCTCTCCCCTTTCATTTTCCTGGCATTCCTTCCCTTCTCCTCCCAATTCACAATCATACACTAAAATTCGATCTGACTGAATTAATTGAACTACTTGTCTATGCTAATTGTTTTTTGCATCCCACCTAGAAAGATACAGTATAGCTCTGCACACTAAGGACATTACCA
Source organism: Gleditsia sinensis (assembly GCA_037074535.1). Lineage (NCBI taxonomy): Eukaryota > Viridiplantae > Streptophyta > Magnoliopsida > Fabales > Fabaceae > Gleditsia > Gleditsia sinensis. The sequence continues at coordinate 58,933,811 of CM073463.1, read as the reverse complement.
ATTACCATTTACACCAGAGACCAAAGAGATAGGCAAACAAAAGACAAATTACTCACGGATCTTTGACGCAAAAACTGGACTGGCTGCTGATCTGCTGACTGAGAACTGATGTCAAATTGGAAATCTGACTATACACAAGTTGCGTGATCAGGGGAAGAACAGCTGGGTTGTCAACTTGGTCGTAGTCATTCACTTCTTGGCACTCTATCACATGGAACAAGCTCAAAACTACAATGGGCAACCAAAGGGCTGCCAACAAATTCTTGGAGCTCGTCTTAGACATAGACGTGCTGCGAGTAACAGAAATGAGAAAAAGGAAACAGCTAATTAAGGCAAAGCAGAATGGAGCGGAGATTGAATTTTAAGAATGGGATTTAACTTTAGGGAATGGCATTATATGTGAAAAAGGAGATCTTGTGATTGAATGAGAAATGGAGTTTCGGGAGAAGACATGGGTTTTTGAATGCAGGAGCAAAAGAGACGACCCAGTGTGGGGCCAATTTGTGCGAGTTTTGAAACATTTGGATGCTGTGGCCTGTGGGAAGGGAAGGCAGCTCAGAGCACGCAGACAGAGAGAAGGTGAAGCAGCAGGGGTGGGACCCGTAGGCGATGACAACATTGGATGTAATAATAACAAGTACATGGAGACAAGACGGCTGTCACCTTCCCGGTTCTACGCGCTTGCGTTTGTAAATTGAGTTTATCTAAATAAATAAATTCGGTCTACTTAAATAAATTAATTGAGTAATAAAAAGTAAAAATTAATTATAATACTACAGTCATTTTTAACATTAATAAATTTAAATTGAAAATCTAAACAAATTTAAATAAAAAATAATTATATAAATATATTTTATATTTTTTATAAGGTTTTTATAAAATATGATTAGTTTGTAAAAAAAATTATTTCCTATTTTTTATCTTTATAAAAATAAATTTAATTTGTGATTTTATTTTATTTTTATTTTTACTATTTTTAAATTATATAATTATATTTTTATTTTTATTATATTCTAATTATATAAATAATATTATTCATATATATCATAATAAATTTAAAATAACTACAAAAATATTATGTAATAAAAATTTTGAAATTGTATTTTTAATATTTTTAAAATTCTAAAAGTATTTTTAAAAAAAAACATATTTAAATTCTGTTTTTTAAATTAAAAAAAAGACTGTCAAACACCATATAAAAAAGGTATATGTTATTAGCATAATTTAGTTATCGTTGATATATTAATCTACTTAATAATTTCTTGAGATAAAAGGTGCCACGTAAAACTAGACACGTGGAAACGAATTCTCTCCTTGATTGGCGGCGTTAATGAGTCAGTATTTTAATTTTTTAAATAATCGAATACTGAAAAAATTGTCAATTAAGTCACACATTAGCCGCCTTATTACTGAGCATGTTATTTTTCACTAGTTTTAGAGTCGTGCAGTGTTTAATTATTTATAAATTTAAATTATTTATATAATATTAAAAATAAAGATATTTATATCTAGCATAATTTTATATGTTAAAAAAATAGAAAATGTTAAATAAGTTTTAACTTGAAATATATTATTTGAATTTTGAATTTTAGTTGAAATTGTTGATTTTATCTTTTTTAAATTTTTATTTGTTTCTTTCATTATTGCATAAGCATTGAGAAAAAATAAATTATCCTTCTAACTTATAATATTGACTATGTTCTGAAGCAGATTTTCTTAAAAAAAGAGTGATATTGCATGATGATGTAATGTTATAACACATATAATTGAAAATCTATCATAGATTTTAAAACAAATTAGAACAATTAGGGCAATAGAAAACTCTGAAAACACTATAATTTAGCCAAGAGCCTTTAGCGTCAAATAAGGGAAGTATCAAATCCAACTATAGAATAAACACGTAAAACCACCGAGTAGTATTTTATGTATTGCTAGCACCTTAATTGGGCAAGTTGATGGAGATCAAGGTGCTGTCAAAGTTACTATAAACCGTTCCCAAGATCTTTTGCAAAGGATAGGCGGTCCAATGACTAAGAGCAGGGCGAAGCGGGCCAAAGAAGCTTTACTGAGCTTGATCTTGGATGTGCAGGCTAAAGAGGAAGTTATTGGGTCAAGTCAAGACATCAAGTGAGCCACATTTTGCAGTCTTGAAGAGGGCAGTTCGAAGGCCCAATAAAATTTATTGGATCTTGAAGACAATTAGCCCAAATCTGCATAGGCTAAAGATGTATTATGGACTTTAAATTCAATGTTTTATTTTGGATATTATTAGTATTTGGGCCCATTCTTTATGCAGCCCAAATAGTAGTTTAATTATGGGTTTGTTTTTGTTAGTTTAGTTGGGCCAGATAACTAGTGTTATTTGAGCCATATTCTATTAGAAGTCCAATTAGGAGTTTTAGGCGTGCTGGCTTTCCTACTAGGGTTTGGTTTGATTGTCTTTATAAGAGTTCGTTAGGTTCATGTATTAAAACAGATTTTGATGATTAATAAAGATTGAGTTTTCTCCTAAAGTGAGAGCTTCCCTTAGTTCTTGAGCAAAGAACTGAATCCGATCTTATCGAGGCAACTCGTGGCGATCAAACATCCGTTGAATTTTCAAGACGATCCTTGCTTTCGCCAAACACTCCGTTTCTTCGTATAGAGGAACGCATCATTAATGATGTGAACTGTACAACGATGAGGGTGATTATCGAGTGACTATCGGCAAAGTCCCACATTGACTAAAATACCACTAGGTGGGGGGTTTATAAGACCTTAGGCACCCTCACTCCAACAGCCTGGCTTTTGGGGATGATTACTCCCTAAGGCAATTCCCTCATATCATTTGGTTGGTGTCCTATCTTTTCTTTTCTATTTTTTAGAGTCTTTCTTCTTCTTCTACCTTTCTTTTAGTCAAATTAGAGTTCTAGTTCTAGTTCTAGTTCTAGTTAATGTTCTTTTAGTTCTTTTAGAAAAAAAAAGAGTTATAGTTATAGTCAATTTTCTTTTCCTACTTATATTCTAATTCCTAGTCCTAGTCAATTTAGTTTTTTCTTCCAAAAAAATTTGATGCTCATGGATTCCCTTACATAGCCTCTTTCAATCAGCTCTTCAACTTGTCTTTTAATTTCATTTGCCTCTGTGGGATTCATTTGGTAGGCAGGTCAGTTAGGTAAAGCAGCACCTGGTACCAAATTGATTTGATGCTCAATCCCCCTTAAGGGTGGTAATCCCTTAGGCAGCTCTTCAGGAAAGACATCTCTAAATTCTTCTAATAGTTTCTTCACATGTGGGGATACTTCATTTTCTAAATCTTGAAACTCCTTAAGCATTAGCAATAGAATGAGGCTACCTTTATTCATTGTTTTATTCATCTCATTTTTAGTAGCCAAGCAACTTGCTGTCTGCTCTTCTTTTACTGTCTTCTCTTGCTGTACTTGCATTGGTTTAAGTGGTGCCAACACAATCTTTTTTCCATCCTTCTCAAAGGCATACGTATTTTTGTAGCCATCATGCAGTGCTCTCCTATCGAATTGCCATGGCCTCCCTAGCAGCAAATGTCCAGCACTCATTGGGACAATGTCACATAATACCTCATCTCTGTAATTCTTCCCAATAGAGATTGGAACCTTCACTTGTTTCGTGACTTTCACTTCGCCTTTGTCATTCAGCCACTGCAATTTGTATGGTTGTGGGTGGTTCATGGTAGTTAACTTTAGCTTATCAACTAAAGTGGTGGAAGCAACATTGGTGCAGCTTCCACTGTCAATAATGGCATTACAAACTTTGCCTTCAATAGTACACCTCGTATGAAAAATATTCTCTCGTTGTTCTTCCTCTGCTTTGGTTTGGATACTCAAGACGCGCCTAATAACCAGAATTTCACCCTCATCTGCATATTCAACAACCTCTGCCTCTTTTAGATACTCATTCCCCTCATAGTCTTCCAAAACACCCTCATCGTCACTCTCTATCTCTCCTTGTGTTTCCTTCAAAATCATCACCCTTTTGTTAGGACATTCTGATGCAATATGGCCATGCCCCAAACATTTAAAGCACTTAATATCTATGCTTCTTCTAGGGGGTTGGTTTTCTACTGCTTTCTCCCTTTCCCTAAAACTCTCAGTTTTGATTGATCTTTTTTTCTCCATTTCCTTACTGTCCCCTTTGGTAGGTTTTGTTGGTGTTTGAGAAAGTGTTTGGAATGGTTTTTCTCCCACAGGTTTAGTCACCCCAAAGTTCATCCCATACACTCTTTTCTTCTGCCTTTCTACTTTGATGGCTAATTTAATTACATCTTCAAAGAAAACGTAATTCTGCAACTCTACTAGATCAGCAATTTCCTTGTTTAGACCACCCAAAAATCGAGCTATGGTTTGCTCTTGTGGTTCATTCAGCTCACACCTAATCATCAAGGTTTTGTATTCCTTCACATAGTCTTCCACGTTCATACCTCCTTGCCTCAAGTTTTGAAGTCTGAAATAAAGTTCTTGCCTATAATAGTCAGGCACAAAACGTTTCTACATGAGTCTCTTCATTAGCCTCCAACTTCTTACTTCTTCTTCACCATCTCTCCTTCGCTGATTCTTCAAGTTCTCCCACCACAGATTTGCATAATCAGTGAATTCAAGGGCAGCAAGGCGGCATTTGGTTATCTCAGAATACTCTTGACATTCAAAGACTTTCTCCACTCGTTGTTCCCATTCTAAATATTCTTCAGGAGAACTTGTTCCCCTAAATGGAGGAACTTTCATTTTGATGTTAATCTCCCGTGCTCTAGGCTGCCTCCTATGCAAGGGTTGTTCATCCTCCTCAAACTCAGTTTCGGCACCGTTAGACTCAGCATTCTCCTCTCTTCTTGGTTGTCTTTGTAACAACCTCTTTTTTTTTCCTTTATTATTATATAATATTGAGTTCACATACATGTCATTAATCAAAACAGACGTATAACATATCAAACACATAGATATTTACATCTTGTTTATTTTGGTTGACCAATTCCGGAGATACAGGTGCGGGTGGTTGCACGTTCACCAGGATCTGAGCCAACTCGACCATAAACATCTTATTTGATTTTAAAATCTGCCCAATATAAAGTAACTCGATCCAATGTGCACTAAAAGTCAGAGCCTTAGAAACAAAAGCTGCATAAATAATTTTCTGAACATGATATGGAAATATAGTGAGAATTAAATCTCAGTAAGTTCAACAATAAATTATCATCAGTAAATCTCATCACGTCATGTTCAGCTGTATAAACTACAGAAAATATCTTTGGTCACATGAATGTATTATATCTATACACATAAGAATCATACTGTAATGATATGTATGATATGATTAACTATTTTCAAAATATCATATGATGGCCATCAACTTATTCTCATTTCAAGCTACCCCGATCAGGGTGAGTATCCTCTACTCTCCGGTACGGGCTTTTCTCGCTCCGTCCGACATGGCCCACTTTCTCTTTCTTTTCTCATTATCATGATCATAACTGTTGGTAGGGCGTCCCCTACTGGTGCACCACACGGATTGCCATGTGACCGTGCTTATTATTTGGAGTCCAAATGTGGTAGATATAGTCCGATTAGTAAGCCAAGGTCAGAAAATGGTTCATCAGGGAAGATTATGTTAGGACAGCTTTTGTATTTTAATTTCTGGGAATTATCGGTATGGAATTAAAATAAATGGTTAACATAAGAATTATAGATATGTGTGTCATGGATGTTTAGAAACTAGAATCATTCAATTTGGAGTCCATATGAGGAATTTATGAGCTGATTAGTAGTCAAAGGTCAGAAAATGGTTCATCAGGGAAGAATATGTTAGGGCAGCTTCTGTATTTTAATTTCTGGGAATTATCTGTATGGAATTAAAATAAATGGTTAACATAAAAGTTATATATCTATGTCTCATGGAAATATACCCACTGGAATTATGCAATTTGGAGTTCATATGAGGTAGATATGATCCGATTAGTAAGTAGAGGTCAGAAAATGTTTGTTCAGGGAAGAGTATGTTATTAATGCTTTAGTTTTTGAATTTCTGGGAATATTCTGTAGGGAATTAAAATAGCGCGCCAACATAAAAATTATAGATATATGGCTTTCATGTTAACCATTTATTTTAATTCCATACAGATAATTTCCAGAAATTAAAATACAGAAGCTGCCCTAACATATTCTTCCCTGATGAACCATTTTCTGACCTTTGACTACTAATCAGCTCATAAATTCCTCATATGGACTCCAAACTGAATGATTCTAGTGTCTAAACATCCATGACACACATATCTATAATTCTTATGTTAACTATTTATTTTAATTTCATACAGATAATTCCCAGAAATTAAAATACAAAAGCTGTCCTAACATAATCTTCCCTGATGAACCATTTTCAGACCTTGACTTACTAATCAGACTATATCTACCACATTTGGACTCCAAATTGAATGATTCCAGTGGCTAAAAATCCATGACACACATATATTTAATTCTTATGTTAACCATTTATTTTAATTCCCTACCAATAATTCCCAAAAATTAAATTACCGAAGCTATCCTAACATATTCTTCCCTGATGATTCATTTTCTGACCTTTGACTACTAATCAGACCATAGCTACCTCATATGGACTCCAAATGGAATGATTCCAGTGGGTGAAAATTCGTGACACATATATATTTAATTCTTATGTTAACCATTTATTTTAATTCCTTATAGATTATTCCCAGAAATTAAAATACTGAAGCATAAAATTCTGTCAACCATAGCCATACCCATGCAGAACTATCTACACCAACCTAAGTATTCAAACATACATCACATGCAAGATCAATATGAAACATGATATAGCAACATCCATGACCAATCATCAAAGTTCTAAGATCAAAATCTCATATAAATATTATGAGTTTCAAAGGTTTTCTTCAAAAAGAAATATTGTTAAACTTACCTGGAGCACTTAGTCCCCTAGACTTCTCCTTCCTCTTTCTTCCTTTCTTCCTCTCCTTTCCTCACACTACCTTGCTTCTATTTTTGCTCTCCCTCACTTGGACGAAATTCTAATGTTGTAAGGGTGGGTTTTCTTATATAGACCACCAAATAATTCACCTTTCATGATCATGGGTCTACCTTATCACAATTAGGATACACTTTGTTGAATTTTTGGAAAACAAACAACTTATGTTCTTGTCTTCCTCTTCCTTAGTCAAGATATGCATAGAAAAAGGAGATTTGTATTTTGAAAATTATGATGATATGTTCTTAAGATATGGGGCAAGATCCCTTTGATTTAGGGATTCATTTCCTTTTTCTTTTGTCTTAATCAAGTATGATAGATTTGCCTTTTTAAGTGGCAAATTTCTAACCCTTGAATTTTCCTTACTTAACTAAAATTATTTGTGTAGGATAATGATGTTTTGTCATAATGCTATGTATTATTACCCACTTACTAAAGTTATGAATGTAGGATATAGATGTTTTTGTCCTAAAGCCTTGTATTATTATGCCACTTGCCAAAATGATGAATGTAGAATCACACCACTTGCTAAATTTTTGTCTTAATGCCATGTCACTTAATCTTGATTACACCAATATTTCATCACTTTAATTTTATTTTTATTTTTATTTTTTTCCTCTTGGATTTGGGCTCATTCTTGCCCATTTTCCTTACTTTGGTTAAAATTCTACCTTTCATAATGGGCTTGGTCACATTTTCATGATTTTTGGGCTACCGGTCTAATTTCTATATCCTAGTCCAAGTCTATGTTTTATTTCTTTCTTGGGCTATCCTATTGGCTTGCTAAAAATTCATGTGAAGTAGAAAAACTCTATATGAAGTGTTTATAGGTTAAAGCCCAATTACGGGTGGAGATACTAAACTTAGTAACTTTTGCTCTTAAATTAAGAAAAATTACTCTAATCCGATCTTCTTGAAATTTTAAGACCTTTACTTACTTCACAAAAATTTATCTTTCTTTACATAAGAATTTCACCTTTCTTTAACATGTTTATTTCTAATATTTTCTCTTAGGTTTTCTTTCTTTACCTATTCCATTAATATTAGAACATTTCTATGCATATATGTAAGGTGAAGAATTTCTAAGGAAAATATCTAAAAATTACGGGATGTTACATTCTTCCCCCCTTTAGAAATTCGGTCCCCGAATTTCAATCCATCCTACCACATGTAGGGAATGAAATTAAGGCATTATTCAGAGTTACCAAACTTATTACCTAAATAATTAGAGATATCTTTTCTGTATGACATCTTTACTTTTTAATATATCTATTCACTTGAGTGATTTTTGCCATATAACTTAACCATAAGGATTTCTTTTACTCATAAGTTCTTCAATTGATATTGTGTAACTATCTTTTCTTATTCCAAACTTCTATCAAGTCAATTTTTTTTTTCATATATCAACATCATCCCCTGAATATCATCATCTTAATCTATCATCTATTTTTATCCTCAAATCCTTTAATCAATATGTTAAACATACGTAGCAATAAATCCTTCAAACCTTTAATAACGTTTATGTACCATTGACACATGTCTAATAATTCCAACTTACATCATCACAGTAATTCTATACAAGCTTATTAACACCATTAAACTCATTGTCAAAAATTTCAATTATTTCTTGATGCGTTCCTCTAAACGAAGAAACGGAGTGTTTGGCGAAAGCAATGATCGTCTTGAAAATTCAACGGATGTTTGATCGCCACGAGTTGCCTCGATAAGATCGGATTCAGTTCTTTGCCCAAGAACTAAGGGAAGCTCTCACTTTAGGAGAAAACTCAATCTTTATTAATCATCAAAATCTGTTTTTTACATGAACTTAAAGAACTCTTAAATAGACAATCAAACCTAACCCTAGTAGGAAAGCCAAAAGGCCTTAAACTCCTAATTGGACTTCTAAAAATATGGCCCAAATAACATTAGTTATTTGGCCCAACTAAGCTAATAAAAAAAAACAAACCCATAATTAAACTACTATTTGGGCTGCATAAAGAATGGGCCCAAATGCTAATAATACCCAAAACAAAACATTTAAACTAAAGCCCATAATACATCTTTAAATCAATGCAAATTTGAGCTAGTTATCTTCAAGATCCAACAAACTTTATTGGGCCTCCGAACTGCCCTCTTCAAGGCTGCAAAGTGTGGCCCACTTGATGTTTTGACTTGGCCCAATAATTTCCTCTTTAGCCTGCACATCCAAGATCAAGTCCAGTAAAGCTTCCTTGGCCCGCTTCGCCCTTTCCAACTACACGACTTTTTCGTATTTTTGTCACCCACAACTGGAGGCACGAAAATGGCCCGTAGGGTTTCTCGACGGCACGACTCCATCGCCGGCAACTCAGAATCTCACGAAACGAACATTGTAGCATTTCTAAGGAGTTCTTCATTCCAACTACACGACTTTTTTGAATTTTCGTCACGGTCTTCCGGAAGCACGGAAATGCCCCGTAGTGTTTCTCGACGGTACGATTCCTTCGACGGCAACTCGGAATCTCGCGAAACGAACATTATGGAGTTTCTAATGAGTTCCTCTTTCCTACAACACGACTTTTTCGAATATTCGTCACCGTCATCTGGAAGCACTAAAATGGCCTGTAGGGTTTCTCGACGGAACAATTCCTTCGCCGGCCACAAGGAATCTCGCGAAACGAACGCTATGAAGTTTCTATTGAGTTTTTCTTTCCCACGACACGACTTTTTCGTACCTTCATCACTGTCATTCAAATACACGAAAATGGCCCGTAGGGTTTCTCGACGGCACGATTCCAACGCCAGCAACTCGGAAACTCGCGAAACGAACATTATGGAGTTTCTAACGAGTTCTTCTTTTCCACAACATGACTTTTTCGTATATTCGTCACCGAAATCCTGAAGCACGAAAATGGCCTGTAGGGTTTCTCGACAGAACGATTCCTTCGCCGGCCACAAGGAATCTCGCGAAACGAACATTATGAAGCTTCTATTGAGTTTTTCTTTCCCACGACACGACTTTTTCGTACCTTCGTCACTGTCGTTCAAATACACGAAATTGGCCCGCAGGGTTTCTTGACGGCACGATTCCATCGCCGACAACTCGGAAACACGCGAAACGAAATTTGTAGCATTTCTTTGGAGTTCTTCTTTCCAGCTGTACGACTTTTTCGCATGTCACCGTCATTTGGAGGCACGAAAAATGGCCCGTAGGATTTCTCGACGGCACGATTCCATCTCCGGCAACACGGAATCTCGCGAAAGGAACATTATGGAGTTTCTCTTGAGTTCTTCTTACTCATAACATGACTTTTTCGTACCCTCGTCACCTTCAGCCAAATGCACGTAATTGGCCGTTAGGGTTTCTCGACGGCACGATTCCATTGCCGGCTTCTCGGAATCTCGCGAAACTAACATTATGGAGTTTCTAATCAGTTCCTCTTTCCCGCAACATGAGTTTTTCGTATATTCGTCACCGTTACCCGGGTGAACGAAAATGGCCCGTAGGGTTTCTGGACGGCACGATTCCATCGCCGGCTTCTCGGAATCTCTCGAAACTAACATTATGGAGTTTCTATTGAGTTCCTCTTTAGTTCTTCTTTCCCGCGACACGACTTTATCGTACCCTCGTCAACGTCAGCCAAATGCACGAAATTGGCCGGTAGGGTTTCTCGACGGAACGATTCTTTGGCCGGCCACAAGGATTCTCGCGAAACGAACATTATGGAGTTTCTATTGAGTTCTTCTTTCCCACGACACGACTTTTTTGTACCTTCGTCACCATCATTCAAATGCCCAAAATTGGCCCGTAGGGATTCTTGACGGCACGATTCCATCCCCGGCTACTCGCGAAACGAACTTTGTAGCATTTCTATGGAGTTCTTCTTTCCAACTACACGACTTTTTCGTATTTTTGTCACCCTCAACTGGAGGCACGAAAATGGCCCGTAGGGTTTCTCGACGGCACGACTCCATCACCGGCAACTCGGAATCTCGCGAAACGAACTTTGTAGCATTTCTAAGGAGTTCTTCATTCCAACTACACGACTTTTTTGAATTTTCGTCACCGTCTTCCGGAAGCACGGAAATGCCCCGTAGTGTTTCTCGACGGTACGATTCCTTCGACGGCAAATCGGAATCTCGCGAAACGAACATTATGGAGTTTCTAATGAGTTCCTCTTTCCTACAACAAGACTTTTTCGAATATTCGTCACCGTCATCTGGAAGCACTAAAATGGCCTGTAGGGTTTCTCGACGAAACAATTCCTTCGCCGGCCACAAGGAATCTCGCAAAACGAACGCTATGAAGTTTCTATTGAGTTTTTCTTTCCCACGACACGACTTTTTCGTACCTTCATCACTGTCATTCAAATACACGAAAATGGCCCGTAGGGTTTCTCGACGGCACGATTCCAACGTTGGCAACTCGGAAACTCGCGAAACGAACATTATGGAGTTTCTAACGAGTTCTTCTTTTCCACAACATGACTTTTTCGTATATTCGTCACCGTAATCCGGAAGCACGAAAATGGCCTGTAGGGTTTCTCGACAGAACGATTCCTTCGCCGGCCACAAGGAATCTCGCGAAACGAACATTATGAAGCTTCTATTGAGTTTTTCTTTCCCACGACACGACTTTTTCGTACCTTCGTCACTGTCGTTCAAATACACGAAATTGGCCCGTAGGGTTTCTTGACGACACGATTCCATCGTCGACAACTCGGAAACACGCGAAACGAAATTTGTAGCATTTCTTTGGAGTTCTTCTTTCCAGCTGTACGACTTTTTCGCATTTTTGTCCCCGTCATTTGGAGGCACGAAAAATGGCCCGTAGGATTTCTCGACGGCACGATTCCATCTCCGCCAACACGGAATCTCGCGAAAGGAACATTATGGAGTTTCTCTTGAGTTCTTCTTACTCGTAACATGACTTTTTCGTACCCTCGTCACCTTCAGCCAAATGCACGTAATTGGCCGTTAGGGTTTTTCGACGGCACGATTCCATTGCCGGCTTCTCGGAATCTCGCGAAACTAACATTATGGAGTTTCTAATCAGTTCCTCTTTCCCGCAACCTGAGTTTTTCGTATATTCGTCACCGTTACCCGGGTGAACGAAAATGGCCCGTAGGGTTTCTGGACGGCACGATTCCATCGCCGGCTTCTCGGAATCTCTCGAAACTAACATTATGGAGTTTCTATTGAGTTCCTCTTTAGTTCTTTCCCGCGACACGACTTTATCGTACCCTCGTCAACGTCAGCCAAATGCACGAAATTGGCCGGTAGGGTTTCTCGATGGAACGATTCTTTGGCCGGCCACAAGGATTCTCGCGAAACGAACATTATGGAGTTTCTATTGAGTTCTTCTTTCCCACGACACGACTTTTTCGTACCTTCGTCACCGTCATTCAAATGCCCAAAATTTGCCGGTAGGGACTCTTGACGGCACGATTCCATCCCCGGCTACTGGCGAAAACAACTTTGTAGCATTTCTATGGAGTTCTTCTTTTCAACTACACGACTTTTTCGTATTTTTTTCTCACCGTCATCTGGAGGCACGAAAATGGTCCGTAGGGTTTCTCGACGGCGTGACTCCATCGCCGGCAACTCGGAATCTCGCGAAACGAACTTTGTAGCATTTCTAAGGAGTTCTTCATTCCAACTACACGACTTTTTTGAATTTTCATCACCGTCTTTCGGAAGCAAGGAAATGCCCCGTAGTGTTTCTCGACAGTACGATTCCTTCGACGGCAACTCAGAATCTCGCGAAACGAACATTATGGAGTTTCTAATGAGTTCCTCTTTCCTACAACACGACTTTTTCGAATATTCGTCACCGTCATCTGGAAGCACTAAAATGGCCCGTAGGGTTTCTCGACGGCACGATTCCATCGCCGGCAACTCAAAAAATAGCGAAACGAACCTTATGGAGTTACTAATGAGTTCTTCTTTTCCACGACATGACTTTTTCGTATATTCGTCACCGTAATCCGGAAGCACGAAAATGGCCCGTAGGGTTTCTCGACGGAACGATTCCTTCGCCGGCCACAACGAATCTCGCGAAACGAACATTGTGGAGTTTTTCTTGAGTTCTTCTTTCCCGCGACACGACTTTTTCGTATATTCGTCACCATAATCCGGAAGCACGAAAATGGCCTGTAGGGTTTCTCGACGGAACAATTCCTTTGCCGGCCACAACGAATCTCGCGAAACGAACACTATGAAGTTTCTATTGAGTTTTTCTTTCCCACGACACGACTTTTTCGTACCTTCGTCACTGTCATTCAAATACACGAAATTGGCCCTTAGGGTTTCTTGACGGCACGATTCCATCTCCGACAACTCGAAAACTCGCGAAACAAAATTTGTAGCATTTCTTTGGAGTTCTTCTTTCCAACCGTACGACTTTTTCGCATTTTTGTCACCGTCATCTGGAGGCACGAAAAATGGCCCGTAGGATTTCTCGACGGCACAATTCCATCACTGGCAACACGGAATCTCGCGAAAAGAACATTATGGAGTTTCTCTTGAGTTCTTCTTTCCCGCGACAGGACTTTTCGTACCCTCGTCACCGTCAGCCAAATGCACGAAATTGGCCGATAGGGTTTCTCGACGGCACGATTCCATCTCCGGCAACACGAAAGGAACATTATGGAGTTTCTCTTGAGTTTTTCTTTCTCGTAACATGACTTTTTCGTACCCTCGTCACCTTCAGCCAAATGCACGTAATTGGCCGTTAGGGTTTCTCGACGGCACGATTCGAATGCCGGCTTCTCGGAATCTCGCGAAACTAATATTATGGAGTTTCTGATCAGTTCCTCTTTCCCGCAACATGAGTTTTTTGTATATTCGTCACCGTTACCCGGGTGAACGAAAATGGCCCGTAGGGTTTCTGGACGGCACGATTCCATCGCCGGCTTCTCGGAATCTCTCGAAACTAACATTATGGAGTTTCTATTGAGTTCCTCTTCAGTTCTTCTTTCTCGCGACACGACTTTATCGTACCCTCGTCAACGTCAGCCAAATGCACGAAATTGGCCGGTAGGGTTTCTCGACGGAACGATTCTTTGGCCGACCACAAGGATTCTCGCGAAACGAACATTATGGAGTTTCTATTGAGTTCTTCTTTCCCACGACACGACTTTTTCGTACCTTCGTCACCGTCATTCAAATGCCCAAAATTGGCCCGTAGGGATTCTTGACGGCACGATTCCATCCCCGGCTACTCGCGAAACGAACTTTGTAGCATTTCTATGGAGTTCTTCTTTCCAACTACACGACTTTTTCGTATTTTTGTCACCCACAATTGGAGGCACGAAAATGGCCCGTAGGGTTTCTCGACGGCACGACTCCATCGCCGGCAACTCGGAATTTCGCGAAACGAACATTGTAGCATTTCTAAGGAGTTCTTCATTCCAACTACACGACTTTTTTGAATTTTCGTCACCGTCTTCCGGAAGCACGGAAATGCCCCGTAGTGTTTCTCGACGGTACGATTCCTTCGACGGCAAATCGGAATCTCGCGAAACGAACATTAGGGAGTTTCTAATGAGTTCCTCTTTCCTACAACACGACTTTTTCGAATATTCGTCACCGTCATCTGGAAGCACTAAAATGGCCTGTAGGGTTTCTCGACGGAACAATTCCTTCGCCGGCCACAAGGAATCTCGCGAAACGAACGCTATGAAGTTTCTATTGAGTTTTTCTTTCCCACGACACGACTTTTTCGTACCTTCATCACTGTCATTCAAATACACGAAAATGGCCCGTAGGGTTTCTGGACGGCACGATTCCATCGCCGGCTTCTCGGAATCTCTCGAAACTAACATTATGGAGTTTCTATTGAGTTCTTCTTTCCCACGACACGACTTTTTCGTACCTTCGTCACCGTCATTCAAATGCCCAAAATTTGCCGGTAGGGACTCTTGACGGCACGATTCCATCCCCGGCTACTGGCGAAAACAACTTTGTAGCATTTCTATGGAGTTCTTCTTTTCAACTACACGACTTTTTCGTATTTTTTTCTCACCGTCATCTGGAGGCACGAAAATGGTCCGTAGGGTTTCTCGACGGCGTGACTCCATCGCCGGCAACTCGGAATCTCGCGAAACGAACTTTGTAGCATTTCTAAGGAGTTCTTCATTCCAACTACACGACTTTTTTGAATTTTCATCACCGTCTTTCGGAAGCAAGGAAATGCCCCGTAGTGTTTCTCGACAGTACGATTCCTTCGACGGCAACTCGGAATCTCGCGAAACGAACATTATGGAGTTTCTAATGAGTTCCTCTTTCCTACAACACGACTTTTTCGAATATTCGTCACCGTCATCTGGAAGCACTAAAATGGCCCGTAGGGTTTCTCGACGGCACGATTCCATCGCCGGCAACTCAAAAAATAGCGAAACGAACCTTATGGAGTTACTAATGAGTTCTTCTTTTCCACGACATGACTTTTTCGTATATTCGTCACCGTAATCCGGAAGCACGAAAATGGCCTGTAGGGTTTCTCGACAGAACGATTCCTTCGCCGGCCACAAGGAATCTCGCGAAACGAACATTATGAAGCTTCTATTGAGTTTTTCTTTCCCACGACACGACTTTTTCGTACCTTCGTCACTGTCGTTCAAATACACGAAATTGGCCCGTAGGGTTTCTTGACGACACGATTCCATCGTCGACAACTCGGAAACACGCGAAACGAAATTTGTAGCATTTTTTTGGAGTTCTTCTTTCCAGCTGTATGACTTTTTCGCATTCTTGTCACCGTCATTTGGAGGCACGAAAAATGGCCCGTAGGATTTCTCGACGGCACGATTCCATCTCCGGCAACACGGAATCTCGCGAAAGGAACATTATGGAGTTTCTCTTGAGTTCTTCTTACTCGTAACATGACTTTTTCGTACCCTCGTCACCTTCAGCCAAATGCACGTAATTGGCCGTTAGGGTTTCTCGACGGCACGATTCCATTGCCGGCTTCTCGGAATCTCGCGAAACGAACATTATGGAGTTTCTAATGAGTTCCTCTTTCCTACAACATGACTTTTTCGAATATTCGTCACCGTAATCCGGAAGCACGAAAATGGCCCGTAGGGTTTCTCGACGGAACGATTCCTTCGCCGGCCACAAGGAATCTCGCGAAACGAACATTGTGGAGTTTTTCTTGAGTTCTTCTTTCCTGCGACACGACTTTTTCGTATATTCGTCACCATAATCCGGAAGCACGAAAATGGCCTGTAGGGTTTCTCGACGGAACAATTCCTTTGCCGGCCACAACGAATCTCGCGAAACGAACACTATGAAGTTTCTATTGAGTTTTTCTTTCCCACGACACGACTTTTTCGTACCTTCGTCACTGTCATTCAAATACACGAAATTGGCCCGTAGAGTTTCTTGACGGCACGATTCCATCTCCGACAACTCGAAAACTCGCGAAACAAAATTTGTAGCATTTCTTTGGAGTTCTTCTTTCCAACCGTACGACTTTTTCGCATTTTTGTCACCGTCATCTGGAGGCACGAAAAATGGCCCGTAGGATTTCTCGACGGCACAATTCCATCACTGGCAACACGGAATCTCGCGAAAAGAACATTATGGAGTTTCTCTTGAGTTCTTCTTTCCCGCGACAGGACTTTTCGTACCCTCGTCACCGTCAGCCAAATGCACGAAATTGGCCGATAGGGTTTCTCGACGGCACGATTCCATCTCCGGCAACACGAAAGGAACATTATGGAGTTTCTCTTGAGTTTTTCTTTCTCGTAACATGACTTTTTCGTACCCTCGTCACCTTCAGCCAAATGCACGTAATTGGCCGTTAGGGTTTCTCGACGGCACGATTCGAATGCCGGCTTCTCGGAATCTCGCGAAACTAATATTATGGAGTTTCTGATCAGTTCCTCTTTCCCGCAACATGAGTTTTTTGTATATTCGTCACCGTTACCCGGGTGAACGAAAATGGCCCGTAGGGTTTCTGGACGGCACGATTCCATCGCCGGCTTCTCGGAATCTCTCGAAACTAACATTATGGAGTTTCTATTGAGTTCCTCTTCAGTTCTTCTTTCTCGCGACACGACTTTATCGTACCCTCGTCAACGTCAGCCAAATGCACGAAATTGGCCGGTAGGGTTTCTCGACGGAACGATTCTTTGGCCGACCACAAGGATTCTCGCGAAACGAACATTATGGAGTTTCTATTGAGTTCTTCTTTCCCACGACACGACTTTTTCGTACCTTCGTCACCGTCATTCAAATGCCCAAAATTAGCCCGTAGGGATTCTTGACGGCACGATTCCATCCCCGGCTACTCGCGAAACGAACTTTGTAGCATTTCTATGGAGTTCTTCTTTCCAACTACACGACTTTTTCGTATTTTTGTCACCCACAACTGGAGGCACGAAAATGGCCCGTAGGGTTTCTCGACGGCACGACTCCATCGCCGGCAACTCGGAATTTCGCGAAACGAACATTGTAGCATTTCTAAGGAGTTCTTCATTCCAACTACACGACTTTTTTGAATTTTCGTCACCGTCTTCCGGAAGCACGGAAATGCCCCGTAGTGTTTCTCGACGGTACGATTCCTTCGACGGCAAATCGGAATCTCGCGAAACGAACATTAGGGAGTTTCTAATGAGTTCCTCTTTCCTACAACACGACTTTTTCGAATATTCGTCACCGTCATCTGGAAGCACTAAAATGGCCTGTAGGGTTTCTCGACGGAACAATTCCTTCGCCGGCCACAAGGAATCTCGCGAAACGAACGCTATGAAGTTTCTATTGAGTTTTTCTTTCCCACGACACGACTTTTTCGTACCTTCATCACTGTCATTCAAATACACGAAAATGGCCCGTAGGGTTTCTGGACGGCACGATTCCATCGCCGGCTTCTCGGAATCTCTCGAAACTAACATTATGGAGTTTCTATTGAGTTCTTCTTTCCCACGACACGACTTTTTCGTACCTTCGTCACCGTCATTCAAATGCCCAAAATTTGCCGGTAGGGACTCTTGACGGCACGATTCCATCCCCGGCTACTGGCGAAAACAACTTTGTAGCATTTCTATGGAGTTCTTCTTTTCAACTACACGACTTTTTCGTATTTTTTTCTCACCGTCATCTGGAGGCACGAAAATGGTCCGTAGGGTTTCTCGACGGCGTGACTCCATCGCCGGCAACTCGGAATCTCGCGAAACGAACTTTGTAGCATTTCTAAGGAGTTCTTCATTCCAACTACACGACTTTTTTGAATTTTCATCACCGTCTTTCGGAAGCAAGGAAATGCCCCGTAGTGTTTCTCGACAGTACGATTCCTTCGACGGCAACTCGGAATCTCGCGAAACGAACATTATGGAGTTTCTAATGAGTTCCTCTTTCCTACAACACGACTTTTTCGAATATTCGTCACCGTCATCTGGAAGCACTAAAATGGCCCGTAGGGTTTCTCGACGGCACGATTCCATCGCCGGCAACTCAAAAAATAGCGAAACGAACCTTATGGAGTTACTAATGAGTTCTTCTTTTCCACGACATGACTTTTTCGTATATTCGTCACCGTAATCCGGAAGCACGAAAATGGCCTGTAGGGTTTCTCGACAGAACGATTCCTTCGCCGGCCACAAGGAATCTCGCGAAACGAACATTATGAAGCTTCTATTGAGTTTTTCTTTCCCACGACACGACTTTTTCGTACCTTCGTCACTGTCGTTCAAATACACGAAATTGGCCCGTAGGGTTTCTTGACGACACGATTCCATCGTCGACAACTCGGAAACACGCGAAACGAAATTTGTAGCATTTTTTTGGAGTTCTTCTTTCCAGCTGTACGACTTTTTCGCATTCTTGTCACCGTCATTTGGAGGCACGAAAAATGGCCCGTAGGATTTCTCGACGGCACGATTCCATCTCCGGCAACACGGAATCTCGCGAAAGGAACATTATGGAGTTTCTCTTGAGTTCTTCTTACTCGTAACATGACTTTTTCGTACCCTCGTCACCTTCAGCCAAATGCACGTAATTGGCCGTTAGGGTTTCTCGACGGCACGATTCCATTGCCGGCTTCTCGGAATCTCGCGAAACGAACATTATGGAGTTTCTAATGAGTTCCTCTTTCCTACAACACGACTTTTTCGAATATTCGTCACCGTAATCCGGAAGCACGAAAATGGCCCGTAGGGTTTCTCGACGGAACGATTCCTTCGCCGGCCACAAGGAATCTCGCGAAACGAACATTGTGGAGTTTTTCTTGAGTTCTTCTTTCCTGCGACACGACTTTTTCGTATATTCGTCACCATAATCCGGAAGCACGAAAATGGCCTGTAGGGTTTCTCGACGGAACAATTCCTTTGCCGGCCACAACGAATCTCGCGAAACGAACACTATGAAGTTTCTATTGAGTTTTTCTTTCCCACGACACGACTTTTTCGTACCTTCGTCACTGTCATTCAAATACACGAAATTGGCCCGTAGAGTTTCTTGACGGCACGATTCCATCTCCGACAACTCGAAAACTCGCGAAACAAAATTTGTAGCATTTCTTTGGAGTTCTTCTTTCCAACCGTACGACTTTTTCGCATTTTTGTCACCGTCATCTGGAGGCACGAAAAATGGCCCGTAGGATTTCTCGACGGCACAATTCCATCACTGGCAACACGGAATCTCGCGAAAAGAACATTATGGAGTTTCTCTTGAGTTCTTCTTTCCCGCGACAGGACTTTTCGTACCCTCGTCACCGTCAGCCAAATGCACGAAATTGGCCGATAGGGTTTCTCGACGGCACGATTCCATCTCCGGCAACACGAAAGGAACATTATGGAGTTTCTCTTGAGTTTTTCTTTCTCGTAACATGACTTTTTCGTACCCTCGTCACCTTCAGCCAAATGCACGTAATTGGCCGTTAGGGTTTCTCGACGGCACGATTCGAATGCCGGCTTCTCGGAATCTCGCGAAACTAATATTATGGAGTTTCTGATCAGTTCCTCTTTCCCGCAACATGAGTTTTTTGTATATTCGTCACCGTTACCCGGGTGAACGAAAATGGCCCGTAGGGTTTCTGGACGGCACGATTCCATCGCCGGCTTCTCGGAATCTCTCGAAACTAACATTATGGAGTTTCTATTGAGTTCCTCTTCAGTTCTTCTTTCTCGCGACACGACTTTATCGTACCCTCGTCAACGTCAGCCAAATGCACGAAATTGGCCGGTAGGGTTTCTCGACGGAACGATTCTTTGGCCGACCACAAGGATTCTCGCGAAACGAACATTATGGAGTTTCTATTGAGTTCTTCTTTCCCACGACACGACTTTTTCGTACCTTCGTCACCGTCATTCAAATGCCCAAAATTGGCCCGTAGGGATTCTTGACGGCACGATTCCATCCCCGGCTACTCGCGAAACGAACTTTGTAGCATTTCTATGGAGTTCTTCTTTCCAACTACACGACTTTTTCGTATTTTTGTCACCCACAACTGGAGGCACGAAAATGGCCCGTAGGGTTTCTCGACGGCACGACTCCATCGCCGGCAACTCGGAATTTCGCGAAACGAACATTGTAGCATTTCTAAGGAGTTCTTCATTCCAACTACACGACTTTTTTGAATTTTCGTCACCGTCTTCCGGAAGCACGGAAATGCCCCGTAGTGTTTCTCGACGGTACGATTCCTTCGACGGCAAATCGGAATCTCGCGAAACGAACATTAGGGAGTTTCTAATGAGTTCCTCTTTCCTACAACACGACTTTTTCGAATATTCGTCACCGTCATCTGGAAGCACTAAAATGGCCTGTAGGGTTTCTCGACGGAACAATTCCTTCGCCGGCCACAAGGAATCTCGCGAAACGAACGCTATGAAGTTTCTATTGAGTTTTTCTTTCCCACGACACGACTTTTTCGTACCTTCATCACTGTCATTCAAATACACGAAAATGGCCCGTAGGGTTTCTGGACGGCACGATTCCATCGCCGGCTTCTCGGAATCTCTCGAAACTAACATTATGGAGTTTCTATTGAGTTCTTCTTTCCCACGACACGACTTTTTCGTACCTTCGTCACCGTCATTCAAATGCCCAAAATTTGCCGGTAGGGACTCTTGACGGCACGATTCCATCCCCGGCTACTGGCGAAAACAACTTTGTAGCATTTCTATGGAGTTCTTCTTTTCAACTACACGACTTTTTCGTATTTTTTTCTCACCGTCATCTGGAGGCACGAAAATGGTCCGTAGGGTTTCTCGACGGCGTGACTCCATCGCCGGCAACTCGGAATCTCGCGAAACGAACTTTGTAGCATTTCTAAGGAGTTCTTCATTCCAACTACACGACTTTTTTGAATTTTCATCACCGTCTTTCGGAAGCAAGGAAATGCCCCGTAGTGTTTCTCGACAGTACGATTCCTTCGACGGCAACTCGGAATCTCGCGAAACGAACATTATGGAGTTTCTAATGAGTTCCTCTTTCCTACAACACGACTTTTTCGAATATTCGTCACCGTCATCTGGAAGCACTAAAATGGCCCGTAGGGTTTCTCGACGGCACGATTCCATCGCCGGCAACTCAAAAAATAGCGAAACGAACCTTATGGAGTT
Source organism: Gleditsia sinensis (assembly GCA_037074535.1). NCBI lineage: Eukaryota > Viridiplantae > Streptophyta > Magnoliopsida > Fabales > Fabaceae > Gleditsia > Gleditsia sinensis. The sequence goes on along the minus strand of CM073463.1, from coordinate 58,912,260 downwards.
ACTAATGAGTTCTTCTTTTCCACGACATGACTTTTTCGTATATTCGTCACCGTAATCCGGAAGCACGAAAATGGCCTGTAGGGTTTCTCGACAGAACGATTCCTTCGCCGGCCACAAGGAATCTCGCGAAACGAACATTATGAAGCTTCTATTGAGTTTTTCTTTCCCACGACACGACTTTTTCGTACCTTCGTCACTGTCGTTCAAATACACGAAATTGGCCCGTAGGGTTTCTTGACGACACGATTCCATCGTCGACAACTCGGAAACACGCGAAACGAAATTTGTAGCATTTTTTTGGAGTTCTTCTTTCCAGCTGTACGACTTTTTCGCATTCTTGTCACCGTCATTTGGAGGCACGAAAAATGGCCCGTAGGATTTCTCGACGGCACGATTCCATCTCCGGCAACACGGAATCTCGCGAAAGGAACATTATGGAGTTTCTCTTGAGTTCTTCTTACTCGTAACATGACTTTTTCGTACCCTCGTCACCTTCAGCCAAATGCACGTAATTGGCCGTTAGGGTTTCTCGACGGCACGATTCCATTGCCGGCTTCTCGGAATCTCGCGAAACGAACATTATGGAGTTTCTAATGAGTTCCTCTTTCCTACAACACGACTTTTTCGAATATTCGTCACCGTAATCCGGAAGCACGAAAATGGCCCGTAGGGTTTCTCGACGGAACGATTCCTTCGCCGGCCACAAGGAATCTCGCGAAACGAACATTGTGGAGTTTTTCTTGAGTTCTTCTTTCCTGCGACACGACTTTTTCGTATATTCGTCACCATAATCCGGAAGCACGAAAATGGCCTGTAGGGTTTCTCGACGGAACAATTCCTTTGCCGGCCACAACGAATCTCGCGAAACGAACACTATGAAGTTTCTATTGAGTTTTTCTTTCCCACGACACGACTTTTTCGTACCTTCGTCACTGTCATTCAAATACACGAAATTGGCCCGTAGAGTTTCTTGACGGCACGATTCCATCTCCGACAACTCGAAAACTCGCGAAACAAAATTTGTAGCATTTCTTTGGAGTTCTTCTTTCCAACCGTACGACTTTTTCGCATTTTTGTCACCGTCATCTGGAGGCACGAAAAATGGCCCGTAGGATTTCTCGACGGCACAATTCCATCACTGGCAACACGGAATCTCGCGAAAAGAACATTATGGAGTTTCTCTTGAGTTCTTCTTTCCCGCGACAGGACTTTTCGTACCCTCGTCACCGTCAGCCAAATGCACGAAATTGGCCGATAGGGTTTCTCGACGGCACGATTCCATCTCCGGCAACACGAAAGGAACATTATGGAGTTTCTCTTGAGTTTTTCTTTCTCGTAACATGACTTTTTCGTACCCTCGTCACCTTCAGCCAAATGCACGTAATTGGCCGTTAGGGTTTCTCGACGGCACGATTCGAATGCCGGCTTCTCGGAATCTCGCGAAACTAATATTATGGAGTTTCTGATCAGTTCCTCTTTCCCGCAACATGAGTTTTTTGTATATTCGTCACCGTTACCCGGGTGAACGAAAATGGCCCGTAGGGTTTCTGGACGGCACGATTCCATCGCCGGCTTCTCGGAATCTCTCGAAACTAACATTATGGAGTTTCTATTGAGTTCCTCTTCAGTTCTTCTTTCTCGCGACACGACTTTATCGTACCCTCGTCAACGTCAGCCAAATGCACGAAATTGGCCGGTAGGGTTTCTCGACGGAACGATTCTTTGGCCGACCACAAGGATTCTCGCGAAACGAACATTATGGAGTTTCTATTGAGTTCTTCTTTCCCACGACACGACTTTTTCGTACCTTCGTCACCGTCATTCAAATGCCCAAAATTGGCCCGTAGGGATTCTTGACGGCACGATTCCATCCCCGGCTACTCGCGAAACGAACTTTGTAGCATTTCTATGGAGTTCTTCTTTCCAACTACACGACTTTTTCGTATTTTTGTCACCCACAACTGGAGGCACGAAAATGGCCCGTAGGGTTTCTCGACGGCACGACTCCATCGCCGGCAACTCGGAATTTCGCGAAACGAACATTGTAGCATTTCTAAGGAGTTCTTCATTCCAACTACACGACTTTTTTGAATTTTCGTCACCGTCTTCCGGAAGCACGGAAATGCCCCGTAGTGTTTCTCGACGGTACGATTCCTTCGACGGCAAATCGGAATCTCGCGAAACGAACATTAGGGAGTTTCTAATGAGTTCCTCTTTCCTACAACACGACTTTTTCGAATATTCGTCACCGTCATCTGGAAGCACTAAAATGGCCTGTAGGGTTTCTCGACGGAACAATTCCTTCGCCGGCCACAAGGAATCTCGCGAAACGAACGCTATGAAGTTTCTATTGAGTTTTTCTTTCCCACGACACGACTTTTTCGTACCTTCATCACTGTCATTCAAATACACGAAAATGGCCCGTAGGGTTTCTGGACGGCACGATTCCATCGCCGGCTTCTCGGAATCTCTCGAAACTAACATTATGGAGTTTCTATTGAGTTCTTCTTTCCCACGACACGACTTTTTCGTACCTTCGTCACCGTCATTCAAATGCCCAAAATTTGCCGGTAGGGACTCTTGACGGCACGATTCCATCCCCGGCTACTGGCGAAAACAACTTTGTAGCATTTCTATGGAGTTCTTCTTTTCAACTACACGACTTTTTCGTATTTTTTTCTCACCGTCATCTGGAGGCACGAAAATGGTCCGTAGGGTTTCTCGACGGCGTGACTCCATCGCCGGCAACTCGGAATCTCGCGAAACGAACTTTGTAGCATTTCTAAGGAGTTCTTCATTCCAACTACACGACTTTTTTGAATTTTCATCACCGTCTTTCGGAAGCAAGGAAATGCCCCGTAGTGTTTCTCGACAGTACGATTCCTTCGACGGCAACTCGGAATCTCGCGAAACGAACATTATGGAGTTTCTAATGAGTTCCTCTTTCCTACAACACGACTTTTTCGAATATTCGTCACCGTCATCTGGAAGCACTAAAATGGCCCGTAGGGTTTCTCGACGGCACGATTCCATCGCCGGCAACTCAAAAAATAGCGAAACGAACCTTATGGAGTTACTAATGAGTTCTTCTTTTCCACGACATGACTTTTTCGTATATTCGTCACCGTAATCCGGAAGCACGAAAATGGCCTGTAGGGTTTCTCGACAGAACGATTCCTTCGCCGGCCACAAGGAATCTCGCGAAACGAACATTATGAAGCTTCTATTGAGTTTTTCTTTCCCACGACACGACTTTTTCGTACCTTCGTCACTGTCGTTCAAATACACGAAATTGGCCCGTAGGGTTTCTTGACGACACGATTCCATCGTCGACAACTCGGAAACACGCGAAACGAAATTTGTAGCATTTTTTTGGAGTTCTTCTTTCCAGCTGTACGACTTTTTCGCATTCTTGTCACCGTCATTTGGAGGCACGAAAAATGGCCCGTAGGATTTCTCGACGGCACGATTCCATCTCCGGCAACACGGAATCTCGCGAAAGGAACATTATGGAGTTTCTCTTGAGTTCTTCTTACTCGTAACATGACTTTTTCGTACCCTCGTCACCTTCAGCCAAATGCACGTAATTGGCCGTTAGGGTTTCTCGACGGCACGATTCCATTGCCGGCTTCTCGGAATCTCGCGAAACGAACATTATGGAGTTTCTAATGAGTTCCTCTTTCCTACAACACGACTTTTTCGAATATTCGTCACCGTAATCCGGAAGCACGAAAATGGCCCGTAGGGTTTCTCGACGGAACGATTCCTTCGCCGGCCACAAGGAATCTCGCGAAACGAACATTGTGGAGTTTTTCTTGAGTTCTTCTTTCCTGCGACACGACTTTTTCGTATATTCGTCACCATAATCCGGAAGCACGAAAATGGCCTGTAGGGTTTCTCGACGGAACAATTCCTTTGCCGGCCACAACGAATCTCGCGAAACGAACACTATGAAGTTTCTATTGAGTTTTTCTTTCCCACGACACGACTTTTTCGTACCTTCGTCACTGTCATTCAAATACACGAAATTGGCCCGTAGAGTTTCTTGACGGCACGATTCCATCTCCGACAACTCGAAAACTCGCGAAACAAAATTTGTAGCATTTCTTTGGAGTTCTTCTTTCCAACCGTACGACTTTTTCGCATTTTTGTCACCGTCATCTGGAGGCACGAAAAATGGCCCGTAGGATTTCTCGACGGCACAATTCCATCACTGGCAACACGGAATCTCGCGAAAAGAACATTATGGAGTTTCTCTTGAGTTCTTCTTTCCCGCGACAGGACTTTTCGTACCCTCGTCACCGTCAGCCAAATGCACGAAATTGGCCGATAGGGTTTCTCGACGGCACGATTCCATCTCCGGCAACACGAAAGGAACATTATGGAGTTTCTCTTGAGTTTTTCTTTCTCGTAACATGACTTTTTCGTACCCTCGTCACCTTCAGCCAAATGCACGTAATTGGCCGTTAGGGTTTCTCGACGGCACGATTCGAATGCCGGCTTCTCGGAATCTCGCGAAACTAATATTATGGAGTTTCTGATCAGTTCCTCTTTCCCGCAACATGAGTTTTTTGTATATTCGTCACCGTTACCCGGGTGAACGAAAATGGCCCGTAGGGTTTCTGGACGGCACGATTCCATCGCCGGCTTCTCGGAATCTCTCGAAACTAACATTATGGAGTTTCTATTGAGTTCCTCTTCAGTTCTTCTTTCTCGCGACACGACTTTATCGTACCCTCGTCAACGTCAGCCAAATGCACGAAATTGGCCGGTAGGGTTTCTCGACGGAACGATTCTTTGGCCGACCACAAGGATTCTCGCGAAACGAACATTATGGAGTTTCTATTGAGTTCTTCTTTCCCACGACACGACTTTTTCGTACCTTCGTCACCGTCATTCAAATGCCCAAAATTGGCCCGTAGGGATTCTTGACGGCACGATTCCATCCCCGGCTACTCGCGAAACGAACTTTGTAGCATTTCTATGGAGTTCTTCTTTCCAACTACACGACTTTTTCGTATTTTTGTCACCCACAACTGGAGGCACGAAAATGGCCCGTAGGGTTTCTCGACGGCACGACTCCATCGCCGGCAACTCGGAATTTCGCGAAACGAACATTGTAGCATTTCTAAGGAGTTCTTCATTCCAACTACACGACTTTTTTGAATTTTCGTCACCGTCTTCCGGAAGCACGGAAATGCCCCGTAGTGTTTCTCGACGGTACGATTCCTTCGACGGCAAATCGGAATCTCGCGAAACGAACATTAGGGAGTTTCTAATGAGTTCCTCTTTCCTACAACACGACTTTTTCGAATATTCGTCACCGTCATCTGGAAGCACTAAAATGGCCTGTAGGGTTTCTCGACGGAACAATTCCTTCGCCGGCCACAAGGAATCTCGCGAAACGAACGCTATGAAGTTTCTATTGAGTTTTTCTTTCCCACGACACGACTTTTTCGTACCTTCATCACTGTCATTCAAATACACGAAAATGGCCCGTAGGGTTTCTGGACGGCACGATTCCATCGCCGGCTTCTCGGAATCTCTCGAAACTAACATTATGGAGTTTCTATTGAGTTCTTCTTTCCCACGACACGACTTTTTCGTACCTTCGTCACCGTCATTCAAATGCCCAAAATTTGCCGGTAGGGACTCTTGACGGCACGATTCCATCCCCGGCTACTGGCGAAAACAACTTTGTAGCATTTCTATGGAGTTCTTCTTTTCAACTACACGACTTTTTCGTATTTTTTTCTCACCGTCATCTGGAGGCACGAAAATGGTCCGTAGGGTTTCTCGACGGCGTGACTCCATCGCCGGCAACTCGGAATCTCGCGAAACGAACTTTGTAGCATTTCTAAGGAGTTCTTCATTCCAACTACACGACTTTTTTGAATTTTCATCACCGTCTTTCGGAAGCAAGGAAATGCCCCGTAGTGTTTCTCGACAGTACGATTCCTTCGACGGCAACTCGGAATCTCGCGAAACGAACATTATGGAGTTTCTAATGAGTTCCTCTTTCCTACAACACGACTTTTTCGAATATTCGTCACCGTCATCTGGAAGCACTAAAATGGCCCGTAGGGTTTCTCGACGGCACGATTCCATCGCCGGCAACTCAAAAAATAGCGAAACGAACCTTATGGAGTTACTAATGAGTTCTTCTTTTCCACGACATGACTTTTTCGTATATTCGTCACCGTAATCCGGAAGCACGAAAATGGCCTGTAGGGTTTCTCGACAGAACGATTCCTTCGCCGGCCACAAGGAATCTCGCGAAACGAACATTATGAAGCTTCTATTGAGTTTTTCTTTCCCACGACACGACTTTTTCGTACCTTCGTCACTGTCGTTCAAATACACGAAATTGGCCCGTAGGGTTTCTTGACGACACGATTCCATCGTCGACAACTCGGAAACACGCGAAACGAAATTTGTAGCATTTTTTTGGAGTTCTTCTTTCCAGCTGTACGACTTTTTCGCATTCTTGTCACCGTCATTTGGAGGCACGAAAAATGGCCCGTAGGATTTCTCGACGGCACGATTCCATCTCCGGCAACACGGAATCTCGCGAAAGGAACATTATGGAGTTTCTCTTGAGTTCTTCTTACTCGTAACATGACTTTTTCGTACCCTCGTCACCTTCAGCCAAATGCACGTAATTGGCCGTTAGGGTTTCTCGACGGCACGATTCCATTGCCGGCTTCTCGGAATCTCGCGAAACGAACATTATGGAGTTTCTAATGAGTTCCTCTTTCCTACAACACGACTTTTTCGAATATTCGTCACCGTAATCCGGAAGCACGAAAATGGCCCGTAGGGTTTCTCGACGGAACGATTCCTTCGCCGGCCACAAGGAATCTCGCGAAACGAACATTGTGGAGTTTTTCTTGAGTTCTTCTTTCCTGCGACACGACTTTTTCGTATATTCGTCACCATAATCCGGAAGCACGAAAATGGCCTGTAGGGTTTCTCGACGGAACAATTCCTTTGCCGGCCACAACGAATCTCGCGAAACGAACACTATGAAGTTTCTATTGAGTTTTTCTTTCCCACGACACGACTTTTTCGTACCTTCGTCACTGTCATTCAAATACACGAAATTGGCCCTTAGGGTTTCTTGACGGCACGATTCCATCTCCGACAAGTCGAAAACTCGCGAAACAAAATTTGTAGCATTTCTTTGGAGTTCTTCTTTCCAACCGTACGACTTTTTCGCATTTTTGTCACCGTCATCTGGAGGCACGAAAAATGGCCCGTAGGATTTCTCGACGGCACAATTCCATCACTGGCAACACGGAATCTCGCGAAAAGAACATTATGGAGTTTCTCTTGAGTTCTTCTTTCCCGCGACAGGACTTTTCGTACCCTCGTCACCGTCAGCCAAATGCACGAAATTGGCCGATAGGGTTTCTCGACGGCACGATTCCATCTCCGGCAACACGAAAGGAACATTATGGAGTTTCTCTTGAGTTTTTCTTTCTCGTAACATGACTTTTTCGTACCCTCGTCACCTTCAGCCAAATGCACGTAATTGGCCGTTAGGGTTTCTCGACGGCACGATTCGAATGCCGGCTTCTCGGAATCTCGCGAAACTAATATTATGGAGTTTCTGATCAGTTCCTCTTTCCCGCAACATGAGTTTTTTGTATATTCGTCACCGTTACCCGGGTGAACGAAAATGGCCCGTAGGGTTTCTGGACGGCACGATTCCATCGCCGGCTTCTCGGAATCTCTCGAAACTAACATTATGGAGTTTCTATTGAGTTCCTCTTCAGTTCTTCTTTCTCGCGACACGACTTTATCGTACCCTCGTCAACGTCAGCCAAATGCACGAAATTGGCCGGTAGGGTTTCTCGACGGAACGATTCTTTGGCCGACCACAAGGATTCTCACGAAACGAACATTATGGAGTTTCTATTGAGTTCTTCTTTCCCACGACACGACTTTTTCGTACCTTCGTCACCGTCATTCAAATGCCCAAAATTGGCCCGTAGGGATTCTTGACGGCACGATTCCATCCCCGGCTACTCGCGAAACGAACTTTGTAGCATTTCTATGGAGTTCTTCTTTCCAACTACACGACTTTTTCGTATTTTTGTCACCCACAACTGGAGGCACGAAAATGGCCCGTAGGGTTTCTCGACGGCACGACTCCATCGCCGGCAACTCGGAATTTCGCGAAACGAACATTGTAGCATTTCTAAGGAGTTCTTCATTCCAACTACACGACTTTTTTGAATTTTCGTCACCGTCTTCCGGAAGCACGGAAATGCCCCGTAGTGTTTCTCGACGGTACGATTCCTTCGACGGCAAATCGGAATCTCGCGAAACGAACATTAGGGAGTTTCTAATGAGTTCCTCTTTCCTACAACACGACTTTTTCGAATATTCGTCACCGTCATCTGGAAGCACTAAAATGGCCTGTAGGGTTTCTCGACGGAACAATTCCTTCGCCGGCCACAAGGAATCTCGCGAAACGAACGCTATGAAGTTTCTATTGAGTTTTTCTTTCCCACGACACGACTTTTTCGTACCTTCATCACTGTCATTCAAATACACGAAAATGGCCCGTAGGGTTTCTGGACGGCACGATTCCATCGCCGGCTTCTCGGAATCTCTCGAAACTAACATTATGGAGTTTCTATTGAGTTCTTCTTTCCCACGACACGACTTTTTCGTACCTTCGTCACCGTCATTCAAATGCCCAAAATTTGCCGGTAGGGACTCTTGACGGCACGATTCCATCCCCGGCTACTGGCGAAAACAACTTTGTAGCATTTCTATGGAGTTCTTCTTTTCAACTACACGACTTTTTCGTATTTTTTTCTCACCGTCATCTGGAGGCACGAAAATGGTCCGTAGGGTTTCTCGACGGCGTGACTCCATCGCCGGCAACTCGGAATCTCGCGAAACGAACTTTGTAGCATTTCTAAGGAGTTCTTCATTCCAACTACACGACTTTTTTGAATTTTCATCACCGTCTTTCGGAAGCAAGGAAATGCCCCGTAGTGTTTCTCGACAGTACGATTCCTTCGACGGCAACTCGGAATCTCGCGAAACGAACATTATGGAGTTTCTAATGAGTTCCTCTTTCCTACAACACGACTTTTTCGAATATTCGTCACCGTCATCTGGAAGCACTAAAATGGCCCGTAGGGTTTCTCGACGGCACGATTCCATCGCCGGCAACTCAAAAAATAGCGAAACGAACCTTATGGAGTTACTAATGAGTTCTTCTTTTCCACGACATGACTTTTTCGTATATTCGTCACCGTAATCCGGAAGCACGAAAATGGCCTGTAGGGTTTCTCGACAGAACGATTCCTTCGCCGGCCACAAGGAATCTCGCGAAACGAACATTATGAAGCTTCTATTGAGTTTTTCTTTCCCACGACACGACTTTTTCGTACCTTCGTCACTGTCGTTCAAATACACGAAATTGGCCCGTAGGGTTTCTTGACGACACGATTCCATCGTCGACAACTCGGAAACACGCGAAACGAAATTTGTAGCATTTTTTTGGAGTTCTTCTTTCCAGCTGTACGACTTTTTCGCATTCTTGTCACCGTCATTTGGAGGCACGAAAAATGGCCCGTAGGATTTCTCGACGGCACGATTCCATCTCCGGCAACACGGAATCTCGCGAAAGGAACATTATGGAGTTTCTCTTGAGTTCTTCTTACTCGTAACATGACTTTTTCGTACCCTCGTCACCTTCAGCCAAATGCACGTAATTGGCCGTTAGGGTTTCTCGACGGCACGATTCCATTGCCGGCTTCTCGGAATCTCGCGAAACTAACATTATGGAGTTTCTAATCAGTTCCTCTTTCCCGCAACATGAGTTTTTCGTATATTCGTCACCGTTACCCGGGTGAACGAAAATGGCCCGTAGGGTTTCTGGACGGCACGATTCCATCGCCGGCTTCTCGGAATCTCTCGAAACTAACATTATGGAGTTTCTATTGAGTTCTTCTTTCCCACGACACGACTTTTTCGTACCTTCGTCACCGTCATTCAAATGCCCAAAATTTGCCGGTAGGGACTCTTGACGGCACGATTCCATCCCCGGCTACTGGCGAAAACAACTTTGTAGCATTTCTATGGAGTTCTTCTTTTCAACTACACGACTTTTTCGTATTTTTGTCACCGTCATCTGGAGGTACGAAAATGGTCCGTAGGGTTTCTCGACGGCGTGACTCCATCGCCGGCAACTCGGAATCTCGCGAAACGAACTTTGTAGCATTTCTAAGGAGTTCTTCGTTCCAACTACACGACTTTTTTGAATTTTCATCACCGTCTTTCGGAAGCAAGGAAATGCCCCGTAGTGTTTCTCGACAGTACGATTCCTTCGACGGCAACTCGGAATCTCGCGAAACGAACATTATGGAGTTTCTAATGAGTTCCTCTTTCCTACAACACGACTTTTTCGAATATTCGTCACCGTCATCTGGAAGCACTAAAATGGCCCGTAGGGTTTCTCGACGGCACGATTCCATCGCCGGCAACTCAAAAAATAGCGAAACGAACCTTATGGAGTTCCTAATGAGTTCTTCTTTTCCACGACATGACTTTTTCGTATATTCGTCACCGTAATCCGGAAGCACGAAAATGGCCCGTAGGGTTTCTCGACGGAACGATTCCTTCGCCGGCCACAAGGAATCTCGCGAAACGAACATTGTGGAGTTTTTCTTGAGTTCTTCTTTCCTGCGACACGACTTTTTCGTATATTCGTCACCGTAATCCGGAAGCACGAAAATGGCCTGTAGGGTTTCTCGACGGAACAATTCCTTTGCCGGCCACAACGAATCTCGCGAAACGAACACTATGAAGTTTCTATTGAGTTTTTCTTTCCCACGACACGACTTTTTCGTACCTTCGTCACTGTCATTCAAATACACGAAATTGGCCCTTAGGGTTTCTTGACGGCACGATTCCATCTCCGACAAGTCGAAAACTCGCGAAACAAAATTTGTAGCATTTCTTTGGAGTTCTTCTTTCCAACCGTACGACTTTTTCGCATTTTTGTCACCGTCTTCTGGAGGCACGAAAAATGGCCCGTAGGATTTCTCGACGGCACAATTCCATCACTGGCAACACGGAATCTCGCGAAAAGAACATTATGGAGTTTCTCTTGAGTTCTTCTTTCCCGCGACAGGACTTTTCGTACCCTCGTCACCGTCAGCCAAATGCACGAAATTGGCCGATAGGGTTTCTCGACGGCACGATTCCATCTCCGGCAACACGAAAGGAACATTATGGAGTTTCTCTTGAGTTTTTCTTTCTCGTAACATGACTTTTTCGTACCCTCGTCACCTTCAGCCAAATGCACGTAATTGGCCGTTAGGGTTTCTCGACGGCACGATTCGAATGCCGGCTTCTCGGAATCTCGCGAAACTAATATTATGGAGTTTCTGATCAGTTCCTCTTTCCCGCAACATGAGTTTTTTGTATATTCGTCACCGTTACCCGGGTGAACGAAAATGGCCCGTAGGGTTTCTGGACGGCACGATTCCATCGCCGGCTTCTCGGAATCTCTCGAAACTAACATTATGGAGTTTCTATTGAGTTCCTCTTCAGTTCTTCTTTCTCGCGACACGACTTTATCGTACCCTCGTCAACGTCAGCCAAATGCACGAAATTGGCCGGTAGGGTTTCTCGACGGAACGATTCTTTGGCCGACCACAAGGATTCTCGCGAAACGAACATTATGGAGTTTCTATTGAGTTCTTCTTTCCCACGACACGACTTTTTCGTACCTTCGTCACCGTCATTCAAATGCCCAAAATTGGCCCGTAGGGATTCTTGACGGCACGATTCCATCCCCGGCTACTCGCGAAACGAACTTTGTAGCATTTCTATGGAGTTCTTCTTTCCAACTACACGACTTTTTCGTATTTTTGTCACCCACAACTGGAGGCACGAAAATGGCCCGTAGGGTTTCTCGACGGCACGACTCCATCGCCGGCAACTCGGAATTTCGCGAAACGAACATTGTAGCATTTCTAAGGAGTTCTTCATTCCAACTACACGACTTTTTTGAATTTTCGTCACCGTCTTCCGGAAGCACGGAAATGCCCCGTAGTGTTTCTCGACGGTACGATTCCTTCGACGGCAAATCGGAATCTCGCGAAACGAACATTAGGGAGTTTCTAATGAGTTCCTCTTTCCTACAACACGACTTTTTCGAATATTCGTCACCGTCATCTGGAAGCACTAAAATGGCCTGTAGGGTTTCTCGACGGAACAATTCCTTCGCCGGCCACAAGGAATCTCGCGAAACGAACGCTATGAAGTTTCTATTGAGTTTTTCTTTCCCACGACACGACTTTTTCGTACCTTCATCACTGTCATTCAAATACACGAAAATGGCCCGTAGGGTTTCTGGACGGCACGATTCCATCGCCGGCTTCTCGGAATCTCTCGAAACTAACATTATGGAGTTTCTATTGAGTTCTTCTTTCCCACGACACGACTTTTTCGTACCTTCGTCACCGTCATTCAAATGCCCAAAATTTGCCGGTAGGGACTCTTGACGGCACGATTCCATCCCCGGCTACTGGCGAAAACAACTTTGTAGCATTTCTATGGAGTTCTTCTTTTCAACTACACGACTTTTTCGTATTTTTTTCTCACCGTCATCTGGAGGCACGAAAATGGTCCGTAGGGTTTCTCGACGGCGTGACTCCATCGCCGGCAACTCGGAATCTCGCGAAACGAACTTTGTAGCATTTCTAAGGAGTTCTTCATTCCAACTACACGACTTTTTTGAATTTTCATCACCGTCTTTCGGAAGCAAGGAAATGCCCCGTAGTGTTTCTCGACAGTACGATTCCTTCGACGGCAACTCGGAATCTCGCGAAACGAACATTATGGAGTTTCTAATGAGTTCCTCTTTCCTACAACACGACTTTTTCGAATATTCGTCACCGTCATCTGGAAGCACTAAAATGGCCCGTAGGGTTTCTCGACGGCACGATTCCATCGCCGGCAACTCAAAAAATAGCGAAACGAACCTTATGGAGTTACTAATGAGTTCTTCTTTTCCACGACATGACTTTTTCGTATATTCGTCACCGTAATCCGGAAGCACGAAAATGGCCTGTAGGGTTTCTCGACAGAACGATTCCTTCGCCGGCCACAAGGAATCTCGCGAAACGAACATTATGAAGCTTCTATTGAGTTTTTCTTTCCCACGACACGACTTTTTCGTACCTTCGTCACTGTCGTTCAAATACACGAAATTGGCCCGTAGGGTTTCTTGACGACACGATTCCATCGTCGACAACTCGGAAACACGCGAAACGAAATTTGTAGCATTTTTTTGGAGTTCTTCTTTCCAGCTGTACGACTTTTTCGCATTCTTGTCACCGTCATTTGGAGGCACGAAAAATGGCCCGTAGGATTTCTCGACGGCACGATTCCATCTCCGGCAACACGGAATCTCGCGAAAGGAACATTATGGAGTTTCTCTTGAGTTCTTCTTACTCGTAACATGACTTTTTCGTACCCTCGTCACCTTCAGCCAAATGCACGTAATTGGCCGTTAGGGTTTCTCGACGGCACGATTCCATTGCCGGCTTCTCGGAATCTCGCGAAACGAACATTATGGAGTTTCTAATGAGTTCCTCTTTCCTACAACACGACTTTTTCGAATATTCGTCACCGTAATCCGGAAGCACGAAAATGGCCCGTAGGGTTTCTCGACGGAACGATTCCTTCGCCGGCCACAAGGAATCTCGCGAAACGAACATTGTGGAGTTTTTCTTGAGTTCTTCTTTCCTGCGACACGACTTTTTCGTATATTCGTCACCATAATCCGGAAGCACGAAAATGGCCTGTAGGGTTTCTCGACGGAACAATTCCTTTGCCGGCCACAACGAATCTCGCGAAACGAACACTATGAAGTTTCTATTGAGTTTTTCTTTCCCACGACACGACTTTTTCGTACCTTCGTCACTGTCATTCAAATACACGAAATTGGCCCGTAGAGTTTCTTGACGGCACGATTCCATCTCCGACAACTCGAAAACTCGCGAAACAAAATTTGTAGCATTTCTTTGGAGTTCTTCTTTCCAACCGTACGACTTTTTCGCATTTTTGTCACCGTCATCTGGAGGCACGAAAAATGGCCCGTAGGATTTCTCGACGGCACAATTCCATCACTGGCAACACGGAATCTCGCGAAAAGAACATTATGGAGTTTCTCTTGAGTTCTTCTTTCCCGCGACAGGACTTTTCGTACCCTCGTCACCGTCAGCCAAATGCACGAAATTGGCCGATAGGGTTTCTCGACGGCACGATTCCATCTCCGGCAACACGAAAGGAACATTATGGAGTTTCTCTTGAGTTTTTCTTTCTCGTAACATGACTTTTTCGTACCCTCGTCACCTTCAGCCAAATGCACGTAATTGGCCGTTAGGGTTTCTCGACGGCACGATTCGAATGCCGGCTTCTCGGAATCTCGCGAAACTAATATTATGGAGTTTCTGATCAGTTCCTCTTTCCCGCAACATGAGTTTTTTGTATATTCGTCACCGTTACCCGGGTGAACGAAAATGGCCCGTAGGGTTTCTGGACGGCACGATTCCATCGCCGGCTTCTCGGAATCTCTCGAAACTAACATTATGGAGTTTCTATTGAGTTCCTCTTCAGTTCTTCTTTCTCGCGACACGACTTTATCGTACCCTCGTCAACGTCAGCCAAATGCACGAAATTGGCCGGTAGGGTTTCTCGACGGAACGATTCTTTGGCCGACCACAAGGATTCTCGCGAAACGAACATTATGGAGTTTCTATTGAGTTCTTCTTTCCCACGACACGACTTTTTCGTACCTTCGTCACCGTCATTCAAATGCCCAAAATTGGCCCGTAAGGATTCTTGACGGCACGATTCCATCCCCGGCTACTCGCGAAACGAACTTTGTAGCATTTCTATGGAGTTCTTCTTTCCAACTACACGACTTTTTCGTATTTTTGTCACCCACAACTGGAGGCACGAAAATGGCCCGTAGGGTTTCTCGACGGCACGACTCCATCGCCGGCAACTCGGAATTTCGCGAAACGAACATTGTAGCATTTCTAAGGAGTTCTTCATTCCAACTACACGACTTTTTTGAATTTTCGTCACCGTCTTCCGGAAGAACGGAAATGCCCCGTAGTATTTCTCGACGGTACGATTCCTTCGACGGCAAATCGGAATCTCGCGAAACGAACATTAGGGAGTTTCTAATGAGTTCCTCTTTCCTACAACACGACTTTTTCGAATATTCGTCACCGTCATCTGGAAGCACTAAAATGGCCTGTAGGGTTTCTCGACGGAACAATTCCTTCGCCGGCCACAAGGAATCTCGCGAAACGAACGCTATGAAGTTTCTATTGAGTTTTTCTTTCCCACGACACGACTTTTTCGTACCTTCATCACTGTCATTCAAATACACGAAAATGGCCCGTAGGGTTTCTGGACGGCACGATTCCATCGCCGGCTTCTCGGAATCTCTCGAAACTAACATTATGGAGTTTCTATTGAGTTCTTCTTTCCCACGACACGACTTTTTCGTACCTTCGTCACCGTCATTCAAATGCCCAAAATTTGCCGGTAGGGACTCTTGACGGCACGATTCCATCCCCGGCTACTGGCGAAAACAACTTTGTAGCATTTCTATGGAGTTCTTCTTTTCAACTACCCGACTTTTTCGTATTTTTTTCTCACCGTCATCTGGAGGCACGAAAATGGTCCGTAGGGTTTCTCGACGGCGTGACTCCATCGCCGGCAACTCGGAATCTCGCGAAACGAACTTTGTAGCATTTCTAAGGAGTTCTTCATTCCAACTACATGACTTTTTTGAATTTTCATCACCGTCTTTCGGAAGCAAGGAAATGCCCCGTAGTGTTTCTCGACAGTACGATTCCTTCGACGGCAACTCGGAATCTCGCGAAACGAACATTATGGCGTTTCTAATGAGTTCCTCTTTCCTACAACACGACTTTTTCGAATATTCGTCACCGTCATCTGGAAGCACTAAAATGGCCCGTAGGGTTTCTCGACGGCACGATTCCATCGCCGGCAACTCAAAAAATAGCGAAACGAACCTTATGGAGTTACTAATGAGTTCTTCTTTTCCACGACATGACTTTTTCGTATATTCGTCACCGTAATCCGGAAGCACGAAAATGGCCTGTAGGGTTTCTCGACAGAACGATTCCTTCGCCGGCCACAAGGAATCTCGCGAAACGAACATTATGAAGCTTCTATTGAGTTTTTCTTTCCCACGACACGACTTTTTCGTACCTTCGTCACTGTCGTTCAAATACACGAAATTGGCCCGTAGGGTTTCTTGACGACACGATTCCATCGTCGACAACTCGGAAACACGCGAAACGAAATTTGTAGCATTTTTTTGGAGTTCTTCTTTCCAGCTGTACGACTTTTTCGCATTCTTGTCACCGTCATTTGGAGGCACGAAAAATGGCCCGTAGGATTTCTCGACGGCACGATTCCATCTCCGGCAACACGGAATCTCGCGAAAGGAACATTATGGAGTTTCTCTTGAGTTCTTCTTACTCGTAACATGACTTTTTCGTACCCTCGTCACCTTCAGCCAAATGCACGTAATTGGCCGTTAGGGTTTCTCGACGGCACGATTCCATTGCCGGCTTCTCGGAATCTCGCGAAACTAACATTATGGAGTTTCTAATCAGTTCCTCTTTCCCGCAACATGAGTTTTTCGTATATTCGTCACCGTTACCCGGGTGAACGAAAATGGCCCGTAGGGTTTCTGGACGGCACGATTCCATCGCCGGCTTCTCGGAATCTCTCGAAACTAACATTATGGAGTTTCTATTGAGTTCTTCTTTCCCACGACACGACTTTTTCGTACCTTCGTCACCGTCATTCAAATGCCCAAAATTTGCCGGTAGGGACTCTTGACGGCACGATTCCATCCCCGGCTACTGGCGAAAACAACTTTGTAGCATTTCTATGGAGTTCTTCTTTTCAACTACCCGACTTTTTCGTATTTTTTTCTCACCGTCATCTGGAGGCACGAAAATGGTCCGTAGGGTTTCTCGACGGCGTGACTCCATCGCCGGCAACTCGGAATCTCGCGAAACGAACTTTGTAGCATTTCTAAGGAGTTCTTCATTCCAACTACACGACTTTTTTGAATTTTCATCACCGTCTTTCGGAAGCAAGGAAATGCCCCGTAGTGTTTCTCGACAGTACGATTCCTTCGACGGCAACTCGGAATCTCGCGAAACGAACATTATGGCGTTTCTAATGAGTTCCTCTTTCCTACAACACGACTTTTTCGAATATTCGTCACCGTCATCTGGAAGCACTAAAATGGCCCGTAGGGTTTCTCGACGGCACGATTCCATCGCCGGCAACTCAAAAAATAGCGAAACGAACCTTATGGAGTTACTAATGAGTTCTTCTTTTCCACGACATGACTTTTTCGTATATTCGTCACCGTAATCCGGAAGCACGAAAATGGCCTGTAGGGTTTCTCGACAGAACGATTCCTTCGCCGGCCACAAGGAATCTCGCGAAACGAACATTATGAAGCTTCTATTGAGTTTTTCTTTCCCACGACACGACTTTTTCGTACCTTCGTCACTGTCGTTCAAATACACGAAATTGGCCCGTAGGGTTTCTTGACGACACGATTCCATCGTCGACAACTCGGAAACACGCGAAACGAAATTTGTAGCATTTTTTTGGAGTTCTTCTTTCCAGCTGTACGACTTTTTCGCATTCTTGTCACCGTCATTTGGAGGCACGAAAAATGGCCCGTAGGATTTCTCGACGGCACGATTCCATCTCCGGCAACACGGAATCTCGCGAAAGGAACATTATGGAGTTTCTCTTGAGTTCTTCTTACTCGTAACATGACTTTTTCGTACCCTCGTCACCTTCAGCCAAATGCACGTAATTGGCCGTTAGGGTTTCTCGACGGCACGATTCCATTGCCGGCTTCTCGGAATCTCGCGAAACTAACATTATGGAGTTTCTAATCAGTTCCTCTTTCCCGCAACATGAGTTTTTCGTATATTCGTCACCGTTACCCGGGTGAACGAAAATGGCCCGTAGGGTTTCTGGACGGCACGATTCCATCGCCGGCTTCTCGGAATCTCTCGAAACTAACATTATGGAGTTTCTATTGAGTTCTTCTTTCCCACGACACGACTTTTTCGTACCTTCGTCACCGTCATTCAAATGCCCAAAATTTGCCGGTAGGGACTCTTGACGGCACGATTCCATCCCCGGCTACTGGCGAAAACAACTTTGTAGCATTTCTATGGAGTTCTTCTTTTCAACTACACGACTTTTTCGTATTTTTGTCACCGTCATCTGGAGGCACGAAAATGGTCCGTAGGGTTTCTCGACGGCGTGACTCCATCGCCGGCAACTCGGAATCTCGCGAAACGAACTTTGTAGCATTTCTAAGGAGTTCTTCATTCCAACTACACGACTTTTTTGAATTTTCATCACCGTCTTTCGGAAGCAAGGAAATGCCCCGTAGTGTTTCTCGACAGTACGATTCCTTCGACGGCAACTCGGAATCTCGCGAAACGAACATTATGGAGTTTCTAATGAGTTCCTCTTTCCTACAACACGACTTTTTCGAATATTCGTCACCGTCATCTGGAAGCACTAAAATGGCCCGTAGGGTTTCTCGACGGCACGATTCCATCGCCGGCAACTCAAAAAATAGCGAAACGAACCTTATGGAGTTACTAATGAGTTCTTCTTTTCCACGACATGACTTTTTCGTATATTCGTCACCGTAATCCGGAAGCACGAAAATGGCCCGTAGGGTTTCTCGACGGAACGATTCCTTCGCCGGCCACAAGGAATCTCGCGAAACGAACATTGTGGAGTTTTTCTTGAGTTCTTCTTTCCTGCGACACGACTTTTTCGTATATTCGTCACCGTAATCCGGAAGCACGAAAATGGCCTGTAGGGTTTCTCGACGGAACAATTCCTTTGCCGGCCACAACGAATCTCGCGAAACGAACACTATGAAGTTTCTATTGAGTTTTTCTTTCCCACGACACGACTTTTTCGTACCTTCGTCACTGTCATTCAAATACACGAAATTGGCCCTTAGGGTTTCTTGACGGCACGATTCCATCTCCGACAAGTCGAAAACTCGCGAAACAAAATTTGTAGCATTTCTTTGGAGTTCTTCTTTCCAACCGTACGACTTTTTCGCATTTTTGTCACCGTCATCTGGAGGCACGAAAAATGGCCCGTAGGATTTCTCGACGGCACAATTCCATCACTGGCAACACGGAATCTCGCGAAAAGAACATTATGGAGTTTCTCTTGAGTTCTTCTTTCCCGCGACAGGACTTTTCGTACCCTCGTCACCGTCAGCCAAATGCACGAAATTGGCCGATAGGGTTTCTCGACGGCACGATTCCATCTCCGGCAACACGAAAGGAACATTATGGAGTTTCTCTTGAGTTTTTCTTTCTCGTAACATGACTTTTTCGTACCCTCGTCACCTTCAGCCAAATGCACGTAATTGGCCGTTAGGGTTTCTCGACGGCACGATTCGAATGCCGGCTTCTCGGAATCTCGCGAAACTAATATTATGGAGTTTCTGATCAGTTCCTCTTTCCCGCAACATGAGTTTTTTGTATATTCGTCACCGTTACCCGGGTGAACGAAAATGGCCCGTAGGGTTTCTGGACGGCACGATTCCATCGCCGGCTTCTCGGAATCTCTCGAAACTAACATTATGGAGTTTCTATTGAGTTC
The DNA here is from genome assembly GCA_037074535.1 of Gleditsia sinensis. Classification (NCBI taxonomy): domain Eukaryota; kingdom Viridiplantae; phylum Streptophyta; class Magnoliopsida; order Fabales; family Fabaceae; genus Gleditsia; species Gleditsia sinensis. Next base: position 58,892,493 of record CM073463.1, on the reverse strand, counting down.
CTCTTCAGTTCTTCTTTCTCGCGACACGACTTTATCGTACCCTCGTCAACGTCAGCCAAATGCACGAAATTGGCCGGTAGGGTTTCTCGACGGAACGATTCTTTGGCCGACCACAAGGATTCTCGCGAAACGAACATTATGGAGTTTCTATTGAGTTCTTCTTTCCCACGACACGACTTTTTCGTACCTTCGTCACCGTCATTCAAATGCCCAAAATTGGCCCGTAGGGATTCTTGACGGCACGATTCCATCCCCGGCTACTCGCGAAACGAACTTTGTAGCATTTCTATGGAGTTCTTCTTTCCAACTACATGACTTTTTCGTATTTTTGTCACCCACAACTGGAGGCACGAAAATGGCCCGTAGGGTTTCTCGACGGCACGACTCCATCGCCGGCAACTCGGAATTTCGCGAAACGAACATTGTAGCATTTCTAAGGAGTTCTTCATTCCAACTACACGACTTTTTGAATTTTCGTCACCGTCTTCCGGAAGCACGGAAATGCCCCGTAGTGTTTCTCGACGGTACGATTCCTTCGACGGCAAATCGGAATCTCGCGAAACGAACATTAGGGAGTTTCTAATGAGTTCCTCTTTCCTACAACACGACTTTTTCGAATATTCGTCACCGTCATCTGGAAGCACTAAAATGGCCTGTAGGGTTTCTCGACGGAACAATTCCTTCGCCGGCCACAAGGAATCTCGCGAAACGAACGCTATGAAGTTTCTATTGAGTTTTTCTTTCCCACGACACGACTTTTTCGTACCTTCATCACTGTCATTCAAATACACGAAAATGGCCCGTAGGGTTTCTGGACGGCACGATTCCATCGCCGGCTTCTCGGAATCTCTCGAAACTAACATTATGGAGTTTCTATTGAGTTCTTCTTTCCCACGACACGACTTTTTCGTACCTTCGTCACCGTCATTCAAATGCCCAAAATTTGCCGGTAGGGACTCTTGACGGCACGATTCCATCCCCGGCTACTGGCGAAAACAACTTTGTAGCATTTCTATGGAGTTCTTCTTTTCAACTACACGACTTTTTCGTATTTTTGTCACCGTCATCTGGAGGCACGAAAATGGTCCGTAGGGTTTCTCGACGGCGTGACTCCATCGCCGGCAACTCGGAATCTCGCGAAACGAACTTTGTAGCATTTCTAAGGAGTTCTTCATTCCAACTACACGACTTTTTTGAATTTTCATCACCGTCTTTCGGAAGCAAGGAAATGCCCCGTAGTGTTTCTCGACAGTACGATTCCTTCGACGGCAACTCGGAATCTCGCGAAACGAACATTATGGAGTTTCTAATGAGTTCCTCTTTCCTACAACACGACATTTTCGAATATTCGTCACCGTCATCTGGAAGCACTAAAATGGCCCGTAGGGTTTCTCGACGGCACGATTCCATCGCCGGCAACTCAAAAAATAGCGAAACGAACCTTATGGAGTTACTAATGAGTTCTTCTTTTCCACGACATGACTTTTTCGTATATTCGTCACCGTAATCCGGAAGCACGAAAATGGCCCGTAGGGTTTCTCGACGGAACGATTCCTTCGCCGGCCACAAGGAATCTCGCGAAACGAACATTGTGGAGTTTTTCTTGAGTTCTTCTTTCCCGCGACACGACTTTTTCGTATATTCGTCACCGTAATCCGGAAGCACGAAAATGGCCTGTAGGGTTTCTCGACGGAACAATTCCTTTGCCGGCCACAACGAATCTCGCGAAACGAACACTATGAAGTTTCTATTGAGTTTTTCTTTCCCACGACACGACTTTTTCGTACCTTCGTCACTGTCATTCAAATACACGAAATTGGCCCTTAGGGTTTCTTGACGGCACGATTCCATCTCCGACAAGTCGAAAACTCGCGAAACAAAATTTGTAGCATTTCTTTGGAGTTCTTCTTTCCAACCGTACGACTTTTTCGCATTTTTGTCACCGTCATCTGGAGGCACGAAAAATGGCCCGTAGGATTTCTCGACGGCACAATTCCATCACTGGCAACACGGAATCTCGCGAAAAGAACATTATGGAGTTTCTCTTGAGTTCTTCTTTCCCGCGACAGGACTTTTCGTACCCTCGTCACCGTCAGCCAAATGCACGAAATTGGCCGATAGGGTTTCTCGACGGCACGATTCCATCTCCGGCAACACGAAAGGAACATTATGGAGTTTCTCTTGAGTTTTTCTTTCTCGTAACATGACTTTTTCGTACCCTCGTCACCTTCAGCCAAATGCACGTAATTGGCCGTTAGGGTTTCTCGACGGCACGATTCGAATGCCGGCTTCTCGGAATCTCGCGAAACTAATATTATGGAGTTTCTGATCAGTTCCTCTTTCCCGCAACATGAGTTTTTTGTATATTCGTCACCGTTACCCGGGTGAACGAAAATGGCCCGTAGGGTTTCTGGACGGCACGATTCCATCGCCGGCTTCTCGGAATCTCTCGAAACTAACATTATGGAGTTTCTATTGAGTTCCTCTTCAGTTCTTCTTTCTCGCGACACGACTTTATCGTACCCTCGTCAACGTCAGCCAAATGCACGAAATTGGCCGGTAGGGTTTCTCGACGGAACGATTCTTTGGCCGACCACAAGGATTCTCGCGAAACGAACATTATGGAGTTTCTATTGAGTTCTTCTTTCCCACGACACGACTTTTTCGTACCTTCGTCACCGTCATTCAAATGCCCAAAATTGGCCCGTAGGGATTCTTGACGGCACGATTCCATCCCCGGCTACTCGCGAAACGAACTTTGTAGCATTTCTATGGAGTTCTTCTTTCCAACTACACGACTTTTTCGTATTTTTGTCACCCACAACTGGAGGCACGAAAATGGCCCGTAGGGTTTCTCGACGGCACGACTCCATCGCCGGCAACTCGGAATTTCGCGAAACGAACATTGTAGCATTTCTAAGGAGTTCTTCATTCCAACTACACGACTTTTTTGAATTTTCGTCACCGTCTTCCGGAAGCACGGAAATGCCCCGTAGTGTTTCTCGACGGTACGATTCCTTCGACGGCAAATCGGAATCTCGCGAAACGAACATTAGGGAGTTTCTAATGAGTTCCTCTTTCCTACAACACGACTTTTTCGAATATTCGTCACCGTCATCTGGAAGCACTAAAATGGCCTGTAGGGTTTCTCGACGGAACAATTCCTTCGCCGGCCACAAGGAATCTCGCGAAACGAACGCTATGAAGTTTCTATTGAGTTTTTCTTTCCCACGACACGACTTTTTCGTACCTTCATCACTGTCATTCAAATACACGAAAATGGCCCGTAGGGTTTCTGGACGGCACGATTCCATCGCCGGCTTCTCGGAATCTCTCGAAACTAACATTATGGAGTTTCTATTGAGTTCTTCTTTCCCACGACACGACTTTTTCGTACCTTCGTCACCGTCATTCAAATGCCCAAAATTTGCCGGTAGGGACTCTTGACGGCACGATTCCATCCCCGGCTACTGGCGAAAACAACTTTGTAGCATTTCTATGGAGTTCTTCTTTTCAACTACACGACTTTTTCGTATTTTTGTCACCGTCATCTGGAGGCACGAAAATGGTCCGTAGGGTTTCTCGACGGCGTGACTCCATCGCCGGCAACTCGGAATCTCGCGAAACGAACTTTGTAGCATTTCTAAGGAGTTCTTCATTCCAACTACACGACTTTTTTGAATTTTCATCACCGTCTTTCGGAAGCAAGGAAATGCCCCGTAGTGTTTCTCGACAGTACGATTCCTTCGACGGCAACTCGGAATCTCGCGAAACGAACATTATGGAGTTTCTAATGAGTTCCTCTTTCCTACAACACGACTTTTTCGAATATTCGTCACCGTCATCTGGAAGCACTAAAATGGCCCGTAGGGTTTCTCGACGGCACGATTCCATCGCCGGCAACTCAAAAAATAGCGAAACGAACCTTATGGAGTTACTAATGAGTTCTTCTTTTCCACGACATGACTTTTTCGTATATTCGTCACCGTAATCCGGAAGCACGAAAATGGCCCGTAGGGTTTCTCGACGGAACGATTCCTTCGCCGGCCACAAGGAATCTCGCGAAACGAACATTGTGGAGTTTTTCTTGAGTTCTTCTTTCCTGCGACACGACTTTTTCGTATATTCGTCACCATAATCCGGAAGCACGAAAATGGCCTGTAGGGTTTCTCGACGAAACAATTCCTTTGCCGGCCACAACGAATCTCGCGAAACGAACACTATGAAGTTTCTATTGAGTTTTTCTTTCCCACGACACGACTTTTTCGTACCTTCGTCACTGTCATTCAAATACACGAAATTGGCCCTTAGGGTTTTTTGACGGCACGATTCCATCTCCGACAAGTCGAAAACTCGCGAAACAAAATTTGTAGCATTTCTTTGGAGTTCTTCTTTCCAACCGTACGACTTTTTCGCATTTTTGTCACCGTCATCTGGAGGCACGAAAAATGGCCCGTAGGATTTCTCGACGGCACAATTCCATCACTGGCAACACGGAATCTCGCGAAAAGAACATTATGGAGTTTCTCTTGAGTTCTTCTTTCCCGCGACAGGACTTTTCGTACCCTCGTCACCGTCAGCCAAATGCACGAAATTGGCCGATAGGGTTTCTCGACGGCACGATTCCATCTCCGGCAACACGAAAGGAACATTATGGAGTTTCTCTTGAGTTTTTCTTTCTCGTAACATGACTTTTTCGTACCCTCGTCACCTTCAGCCAAATGCACGTAATTGGCCGTTAGGGTTTCTCGACGGCACGATTCCAATGCCGGCTTCTCGGAATCTCGCGAAACTAATATTATGGAGTTTCTGATCAGTTCCTCTTTCCCGCAACATGAGTTTTTTGTATATTCGTCACCGTTACCCGGGTGAACGAAAATGGCCCGTAGGGTTTCTGGACGGCACGATTCCATCGCCGGCTTCTCGGAATCTCTCGAAACTAACATTATGGAGTTTCTATTGAGTTCCTCTTCAGTTCTTCTTTCTCGCGACACGACTTTATCGTACCCTCGTCAACGTCAGCCAAATGCACGAAATTGGCCGGTAGGGTTTCTCGACGGAACGATTCTTTGGCCGACCACAAGGATTCTCGCGAAACGAACATTATGGAGTTTCTATTGAGTTCTTCTTTCCCACGACACGACTTTTTCGTACCTTCGTCACCGTCATTCAAATGCCCAAAATTGGCCCGTAGGGATTCTTGACGGCACGATTCCATCCCCGGCTACTCGCGAAACGAACTTTGTAGCATTTCTATGGAGTTCTTCTTTCCAACTACACGACTTTTTCGTATTTTTGTCACCCACAACTGGAGGCACGAAAATGGCCCGTAGGGTTTCTCGACGGCACGACTCCATCGCCGGCAACTCGGAATTTCGCGAAACGAACATTGTAGCATTTCTAAGGAGTTCTTCATTCCAACTACACGACTTTTTTGAATTTTCGTCACCGTCTTCCGGAAGCACGGAAATGCCCCGTAGTGTTTCTCGACGGTACGATTCCTTCGACGGCAAATCGGAATCTCGCGAAACGAACATTATGGAGTTTCTAATGAGTTCCTCTTTCCTACAACACGACTTTTTCGAATATTCGTCACCGTCATCTGGAAGCACTAAAATGGCCTGTAGGGTTTCTCGACGGAACAATTCCTTCGCCGGCCACAAGGAATCTCGCGAAACGAACGCTATGAAGTTTCTATTGAGTTTTTCTTTCCCACGACACGACTTTTTCGTACCTTCATCACTGTCATTCAAATACACGAAAATGGCCCGTAGGGTTTCTCGACGGCACGATTCCAACGCCGGCAACTCGGAAACTCGCGAAACGAACATTATGGAGTTTCTAACGAGTTCTTCTTTTCCACAACATGACTTTTTCGTATATTCGTCACCGTAATCCGGAAGCACGAAAATGGCCTGTAGGGTTTCTCGACAGAACGATTCCTTCGCCGGCCACAAGGAATCTCGCGAAACGAACATTATGAAGCTTCTATTGAGTTTTTCTTTCCCACGACACGACTTTTTCGTACCTTCGTCACTGTCGTTCAAATACACGAAATTGGCCCGTAGGGTTTCTTGACGACACGATTCCATCGTCGACAACTCGGAAACACGCGAAACGAAATTTGTAGCATTTTTTTGGAGTTCTTCTTTCCAGCTGTACGACTTTTTCGCATTCTTGTCACCGTCATTTGGAGGCACGAAAAATGGCCCGTAGGATTTCTCGACGGCACGATTCCATCTCCGGCAACACGGAATCTCGCGAAAGGAACATTATGGAGTTTCTCTTGAGTTCTTCTTACTCGTAACATGACTTTTTCGTACCCTCGTCACCTTCAGCCAAATGCACGTAATTGGCCGTTAGGGTTTCTCGACGGCACGATTCCATTGCCGGCTTCTCGGAATCTCGCGAAACTAACATTATGGAGTTTCTAATCAGTTCCTCTTTCCCGCAACATGAGTTTTTCGTATATTCGTCACCGTTACCCGGGTGAACGAAAATGGCCCGTAGGGTTTCTGGACGGCACGATTCCATCGCCGGCTTCTCGGAATCTCTCGAAACTAACATTATGGAGTTTCTATTGAGTTCTTCTTTCCCACGACACGACTTTTTCGTACCTTCGTCACCGTCATTCAAATGCCCAAAATTTGCCGGTAGGGACTCTTGACGGCACGATTCCATCCCCGGCTACTGGCGAAAACAACTTTGTAGCATTTCTATGGAGTTCTTCTTTTCAACTACACGACTTTTTCGTATTTTTGTCACCGTCATCTGGAGGCACGAAAATGGTCCGTAGGGTTTCTCGACGGTGTGACTCCATCGCCGGCAACTCGGAATCTCGCGAAACGAACTTTGTAGCATTTCTAAGGAGTTCTTCATTCCAACTACACGACTTTTTTGAATTTTCATCACCGTCTTTCGGAAGCAAGGAAATGCCCCGTAGTGTTTCTCGACAGTACGATTCCTTCGACGGCAACTCGGAATCTCGCGAAACGAACATTATGGAGTTTCTAATGAGTTCCTCTTTCCTACAACACGACTTTTTCGAATATTCGTCACCGTCATCTGGAAGCACTAAAATGGCCCGTAGGGTTTCTCGACGGCACGATTCCATCGCCGGCAACTCAAAAAATAGCGAAACGAACCTTATGGAGTTACTAATGAGTTCTTCTTTTCCACGACATGACTTTTTCGTATATTCGTCACCGTAATCCGGAAGCACGAAAATGGCCCGTAGGGTTTCTCGACGGAACGATTCCTTCGCCGGCCACAAGGAATCTCGCGAAACGAACATTGTGGAGTTTTTCTTGAGTTCTTCTTTCCCGCGACACGACTTTTTCGTATATTCGTCACCATAATCCGGAAGCACGAAAATGGCCTGTAGGGTTTCTCGACGGAACAATTCCTTTGCCGGCCACAACGAATCTCGCGAAACGAACACTATGAAGTTTCTATTGAGTTTTTCTTTCCCACGACACGACTTTTTCGTACCTTCGTCACTGTCATTCAAATACACGAAATTGGCCCGTAGGGTTTCTTGACGGCACGATTCCATCTCCGACAAGTCGAAAACTCGCGAAACAAAATTTGTAGCATTTCTTTGGAGTTCTTCTTTCCAACCGTACGACTTTTTCGCATTTTTGTCACCGTCATCTGGAGGCACGAAAAATGGCCTGTAGGATTTCTCGACGGCACAATTCCATCACTGGCAACATGGAATCTCGCGAAAAGAACATTATGGAGTTTCTCTTGAGTTCTTCTTTCCCGCGACAGGACTTTTCGTACCCTCGTCACCGTCAGCCAAATCCACGAAATTGGCCGATAGGGTTTCTCGACGGCACGATTCCATCTCCGGCAACACGAAATCTCACGAAAGGAACATTATGGAGTTTCTCTTGAGTTTTTCTTTCTCGTAACATGACTTTTTCGTACCCTCGTCACCTTCAGCCACATGCACGTAATTGGCCGTTAGGGTTTCTCGACGGCACGATTCCAATGCCGGCTTCTCGGAATCTCGCGAAACTAATATTATGGAGTTTCTGATCAGTTCCTCTTTCCCGCAACATGAGTTTTTTGTATATTCGTCACCGTTACCCGGGTGAACGAAAATGGCCCGTAGGGTTTCTGGACGGCACGATTCCATCGCCGGCTTCTCGGAATCTCTCGAAACTAACATTATGGAGTTTCTATTGAGTTCCTCTTCAGTTCTTCTTTCTCGCGACACGACTTTATCGTACCCTCGTCAACGTCAGCCAAATGCACGAAATTGGCCGGTAGGGTTTCTCGACGGAACGATTCTTTGGCCGACCACAAGGATTCTCGCGAAACGAACATTATGGAGTTTCTATTGAGTTCTTCTTTCCCACGACACGACTTTTTCGTACCTTCGTCACCGTCATTCAAATGCCCAAAATTGGCCCGTAGGGATTCTTGACGGCACGATTCCATCCCCGGCTACTCGCGAAACGAACTTTGTAGCATTTCTATGGAGTTCTTCTTTCCAACTACACGACTTTTTCGTATTTTTGTCACCCACAACTGGAGGCACGAAAATGGCCCGTAGGGTTTCTCGACGGCACGACTCCATCGCCGGCAACTCGGAATTTCGCGAAACGAACATTGTAGCATTTCTAAGGAGTTCTTCATTCCAACTACACGACTTTTTTGAATTTTCGTCACCGTCTTCCGGAAGCACGGAAATGCCCCGTAGTGTTTCTCGACGGTACGATTCCTTCGACGGCAAATCGGAATCTCGCGAAACGAACATTATGGAGTTTCTAATGAGTTCCTCTTTCCTACAACACGACTTTTTTGAATATTCGTCACCGTCATCTGGAAGCACTAAAATGGCCTGTAGGGTTTCTCGACGGAACAATTACTTCGCCGGCCACAAGGAATCTCGCGAAACGAACGCTATGAAGTTTCTATTGAGTTTTTCTTTCCCACGACACGACTTTTTCGTACCTTCATCACTGTCATTCAAATACACGAAAATGGCCCGTAGGGTTTCTCGACGGCACGATTCCAGCGCCGGCAACTCGGAAACTCGCGAAACGAACATTATGGAGTTTCTAACGAGTTCTTCTTTTCCACAACATGACTTTTTCGTATATTTGTCACCGTAATCCGGAAGCACGAAAATGGCCTGTAGGGTTTCTCGACAGAACGATTCCTTCGCCGGCCACAAGGAATCTCGCGAAACGAACATTATGAAGCTTCTATTGAGTTTTTCTTTCCCACGACACGACTTTTTCGTACCTTCGTCACTGTCGTTCAAATACACGAAATTGGCCCGTAGGGTTTCTTGACGACACGATTCCATCGTCGACAACTCGGAAACACGCGAAACGAAATTTGTAGCATTTTTTTGGAGTTCTTCTTTCCAGCTGTACGCCTTTTTCGCATTTTTGTCACCGTCATTTGGAGGCACGAAAAATGGCCCGTAGGATTTCTCGACGGCACGATTCCATCTCCGGCAACACGGAATCTCGCGAAAGGAACATTATGGAGTTTCTCTTGAGTTCTTCTTACTCGTAACATGACTTTTTCGTACCCTCGTCACCTTCAGCCAAATGCACGTAATTGGCCGTTAGGGTTTCTCGACGGCACGATTCCATTGCCGGCTTCTCGGAATCTCGCGAAACTAACATTATGGAGTTTCTAATCAGTTCCTCTTTCCCGCAACATGAGTTTTTCGTATATTGGTCACCGTTACCCGGGTGAACGAAAATGGCCCGTAGGGTTTCTGGACGGCACGATTCCATCGCCGGCTTCTCGGAATCTCTCGAAACTAACATTATGGAGTTTCTATTGAGTTCTTCTTTCCCACGACACGACTTTTTCGTACCTTTGTCACCGTCATTCAAATGCCCAAAATTTGCCGGTAGGGACTCTTGACGGCACGATTCCATCCCCGGCTACTGGCGAAAACAACTTTGTAGCATTTCTATGGAGTTCTTCTTTTCAACTACACGACTTTTTCGTATTTTTGTCACCGTCATCTGGAGGCACGAAAATGGTCCGTAGGGTTTCTCGACGGCGTGACTCCATCGCCGGCAACTCGGAATTTCGCGAAACGAACATTGTAGCATTTCTAAGGAGTTCTTCATTCCAACTACACGACTTTTTTGAATTTTCGTCACCGTCTTCCGGAAGCACGGAAATGCCCCGTAGTGTTTCTCGACGGTACGATTCCTTCGACGGCAAATCGGAATCTCGCGAAACGAACATTATGGAGTTTCTAATGAGTTCCTCTTTCCTACAACACGACTTTTTCGAATATTCGTCACCGTCATCTGGAAGCACTAAAATGGCCTGTAGGGTTTCTCGACGGAACAATTCCTTCGCCGGCCACAAGGAATCTCGCGAAACGAACGCTATGAAGTTTCTATTGAGTTTTTCTTTCCCACGACACGACTTTTTCGTACCTTCATCACTGTCATTCAAATACACGAAAATGGCCCGTAGGGTTTCTGGACGGCACGATTCCATCGCCGGCTTCTCGGAATCTCTCGAAACTAACATTATGGAGTTTCTATTGAGTTCTTCTTTCCCACGACACGACTTTTTCGTACCTTCGTCACCGTCATTCAAATGCCCAAAATTGGCCCGTAGGGATTCTTGACGGCACGATTCCATCCCCGGCTACTCGCGAAACGAACTTTGTAGCATTTCTATGGAGTTCTTCTTTCCAACTACACGACTTTTTCGTATTTTTGTCACCCACAACTGGAGGCACGAAAATGGCCCGTAGGGTTTCTCGACGGCACGACTCCATCGCCGGCAACTCGGAATTTCGCGAAACGAACATTGTAGCATTTCTAAGGAGTTCTTCATTCCAACTACACGACTTTTTTGAATTTTCGTCACCGTCTTCCGGAAGCACGGAAATGCCCCGTAGTGTTTCTCGACGGTACGATTCCTTCGACGGCAAATCGGAATCTCGCGAAACGAACATTATGGAGTTTCTAATGAGTTCCTCTTTCCTACAACACGACTTTTTCGAATATTCGTCACCGTCATCTGGAAGCACTAAAATGGCCTGTAGGGTTTCTCGACGGAACAATTCCTTCGCCGGCCACAAGGAATCTCGCGAAACGAACGCTATGAAGTTTCTATTGAGTTTTTCTTTCCCACGACACGACTTTTTCGTACCTTCATCACTGTCATTCAAATACACGAAAATGGCCCGTAGGGTTTCTCGACGGCACGATTCCAGCGCCGGCAACTCGGAAACTCGCGAAACGAACATTATGGAGTTTCTAACGAGTTCTTCTTTTCCACAACATGACTTTTTCGTATATTTGTCACCGTAATCCGGAAGCACGAAAATGGCCTGTAGGGTTTCTCGACAGAACGATTCCTTCGCCGGCCACAACGAATCTCGCGAAACGAACATTATGAAGCTTCTATTGAGTTTTTCTTTCCCACGACACGACTTTTTCGCACCTTCGTCACTGTCGTTCAAATACACGAAATTGGCCCGTAGGGTTTCTTGACGACACGATTCCATCGTCGACAACTCGGAAACACGCGAAACGAAATTTGTAGCATTTTTTTGGAGTTCTTCTTTCCAGCTGTACGCCTTTTTCGCATTTTTGTCACCGTCATTTGGAGGCACGAAAAATGGCCCGTAGGATTTCTCGACGGCACGATTCCATCTCCGGCAACACGGAATCTCGCGAAAGGAACATTATGGAGTTTCTCTTGAGTTCTTCTTACTCGTAACATGACTTTTTCGTACCCTCGTCACCTTCAGCCAAATGCACGTAATTGGCCGTTAGGGTTTCTCGACGGCACGATTCCATTGCCGGCTTCTCGGAATCTCGCGAAACTAACATTATGGAGTTTCTAATCAGTTCCTCTTTCCCGCAACATGAGTTTTTCGTATATTCGTCACCGTTACCCGGGTGAACGAAAATGGCCCGTAGGGTTTCTGGACGGCACGATTCCATCGTCGGCTTCTCGGAATCTCTCGAAACTAACATTATGGAGTTTCTATTGAGTTCTTCTTTCCCACGACACGACTTTTTCGTACCTTCGTCACCGTCATTCAAATGCCCAAAATTTGCCGGTAGGGACTCTTGACGACACGATTCCATCCCCGGCTACTGGCGAAAACAACTTTGTAGCATTTCTATGGAGTTCTTCTTTTCAACTACACGACTTTTTCGTATTTTTGTCACCGTCATCTGGAGGCACGAAAATGGTCCGTAGGGTTTCTCGACGGCGTGACTCCATCGCCGGCAACTCGGAATCTCGCGAAACGAACTTTGTAGCATTTCTAAGGAGTTCTTCATTCCAACTACACGACTTTTTTGAATTTTCATCACCGTCTTTCGGAAGCAAGGAAATGCCCCGTAGTGTTTCTCGACAGTACGATTCCTTCGACGGCAACTCGGAATCTCGCGAAACGAACATTATGGAGTTTCTAATGAGTTCCTCTTTCCTACAACACGACTTTTTCGAATATTCGTCACCGTCATCTGGAAGCACTAAAATGGCCCGTAGGGTTTCTCGACGGCACGATTCCATCGCCGGCAACTCAAAAAATAGCGAAACGAACCTTATGGAGTTACTAATGAATTCTTCTTTTCCACGACATGACTTTTTCGTATATTCGTCACCGTAATCCGGAAGCACGAAAATGGCCCGTAGGGTTTCTCGACGGAACGATTCCTTCGCCGGCCACAAGGAATCTCGCGAAACGAACATTGTGGAGTTTTTCTTGAGTTCTTCTTTCCCGCGACACGACTTTTTCGTATATTCGTCACCATAATCCGGAAGCACGAAAATGGCCTGTAGGGTTTCTCGACGGAACAATTCCTTTGCCGGCCACAACGAATCTCGCGAAACGAACACTATGAAGTTTCTATTGAGTTTTTCTTTCCCACGACACGACTTTTTCGTACCTTCGTCACTGTCATTCAAATACACGAAATTGGCCCGTAGGGTTTCTTGACGGCACGATTCCATCTCCGACAAGTCGAAAACTCGCGAAACAAAATTTGTAGCATTTCTTTGGAGTTCTTCTTTCCAACCGTACGACTTTTTCGCATTTTTGTCACCGTCATCTGGAGGCACGAAAAATGGCCCGTAGGATTTCTCGACGGCACAATTCCATCACTGGCAACACGGAATCTCGCGAAAAGAACATTATGGAGTTTCTCTTGAGTTCTTCTTTCCCGCGACAGGACTTTTCGTACCCTCGTCACCGTCAGCCAAATGCACGAAATTGGCCGATAGGGTTTCTCGACGGCACGATTCCATCTCCGGCAACACGAAAGGAACATTATGGAGTTTCTCTTGAGTTTTTCTTTCTCGTAACATGACTTTTTCGTACCCTCGTCACCTTCAGCCAAATGCACGTAATTGACCGTTAGGGTTTCTCGACGGCACGATTCCAATGCCGGCTTCTCGGAATCTCGCGAAACTAATATTATGGAGTTTCTGATCAGTTCCTCTTTCCCGCAACATGAGTTTTTTGTATATTCGTCACCGTTACCCGGGTGAACGAAAATGGCCCGTAGGGTTTCTGGACGGCACGATTCCATCGCCGGCTTCTCGGAATCTCTCGAAACTAACATTATGGAGTTTCTATTGAGTTCCTCTTCAGTTCTTCTTTCTCGCGACACGACTTTATCGTACCCTCGTCAACGTCAGCCAAATGCACGAAATTGGCCGGTAGGGTTTCTCGACGGAACGATTCTTTGGCCGACCACAAGGATTCTCGCGAAACGAACATTATGGAGTTTCTATTGAGTTCTTCTTTCCCACGACACGACTTTTTCGTACCTTCGTCACCGTCATTCAAATGCCCAAAATTGGCCCGTAGGGATTCTTGACGGCACGATTCCATCCCCGGCTACTCGCGAAACGAACTTTGTAGCATTTCTATGGAGTTCTTCTTTCCAACTACACGACTTTTTCGTATTTTTGTCACCCACAACTGGAGGCACGAAAATGGCCCGTAGGGTTTCTCGACGGCACGACTCCATCGCCGGCAACTCGGAATTTCGCGAAACGAACATTGTAGCATTTCTAAGGAGTTCTTCATTCCAACTACACGACTTTTTTGAATTTTCGTCACCGTCTTCCGGAAGCACGGAAATGCCCCGTAGTGTTTCTCGACGGTACGATTCCTTCGACGGCAAATCGGAATCTCGCGAAACGAACATTATGGAGTTTCTAATGAGTTCCTCTTTCCTACAACACGACTTTTTCGAATATTCGTCACCGTCATCTGGAAGCACTGAAATGGCCTGTAGGGTTTCTCGACGGAACAATTCCTTCGCCGGCCACAAGGAATCTCGCGAAACGAACGCTATGAAGTTTCTATTGAGTTTTTCTTTCCCACGACACGACTTTTTCGTACCTTCATCACTGTCATTCAAATACACGAAAATGGCCCGTAGGGTTTCTCGACGGCAAGATTCCAGCGCCGGCAACTCGGAAACTCGCGAAACGAACATTATGGAGTTTCTAACGAGTTCTTCTTTTCCACAACATGACTTTTTCGTATATTCGTCACCGTAATCCGGAAGCACGAAAATGGCCTGTAGGGTTTCTCGACAGAACGATTCCTTCGCCGGCCACAAGGAATCTCGCGAAACGAACATTATGAAGCTTCTATTGAGTTTTTCTTTCCCACGACACGACTTTTTCGTACCTTCGTCACTGTCGTTCAAATACACGAAATTGGCCCGTAGGGTTTCTTGACGACACGATTCCATCGTCGACAACTCGGAAACACGCGAAACGAAATTTGTAGCATTTTTTTGGAGTTCTTCTTTCCAGCTGTACGACTTTTTCGCATTCTTGTCACCGTCATTTGGAGGCACGAAAAATGGCCCGTAGGATTTCTCGACGGCACGATTCCATCTCCGGCAACACGGAATCTCGCGAAAGGAACATTATGGAGTTTCTCTTGAGTTCTTCTTACTCGTAACATGACTTTTTCGTACCCTCGTCACCTTCAGCCAAATGCACGTAATTGGCCGTTAGGGTTTCTCGACGGCACGATTCCATTGCCGGCTTCTCGGAATCTCGCGAAACTAACATTATGGAGTTTCTAATCAGTTCCTCTTTCCCGCAACATGAGTTTTTCGTATATTCGTCACCGTTACCCGGGTGAACGAAAATGGCCCGTAGGGTTTCTGGACGGCACGATTCCATCGCCGGCTTCTCGGAATCTCTCGAAACTAACATTATGGAGTTTCTATTGAGTTCTTCTTTCCCACGACACGACTTTTTCGTACCTTCGTCACCGTCATTCAAATGCCCAAAATTTGCCGGTAGGGACTCTTGACGGCACGATTCCATCCCCGGCTACTGGCGAAAACAACTTTGTAGCATTTCTATGGAGTTCTTCTTTTCAACTACACGACTTTTTCGTATTTTTGTCACCGTCATCTGGAGGCACGAAAATGGTCCGTAGGGTTTCTCGACGGCGTGACTCCATCGCCGGCAACTCGGAATCTCGCGAAACGAACTTTGTAGCATTTCTAAGGAGTTCTTCATTCCAACTACACGGCTTTTTTGAATTTTCATCACCGTCTTTCGGAAGCAAGGAAATGCCCCGTAGTGTTTCTCGACAGTACGATTCCTTCGACGGCAACTCGGAATCTCGCGAAACGAACATTATGGAGTTTCTAATGAGTTCCTCTTTCCTACAACACGACTTTTTCGAATATTCGTCACCGTCATCTGGAAGCACTAAAATGGCCCGTAGGGTTTCTCGACGGCACGATTCCATCGCCGGCAACTCAAAAAATAGCGAAACGAACCTTATGGAGTTACTAATGAGTTCTTCTTTTCCACGACATGACTTTTTCGTATGTTCGTCACCGTAATCCGGAAGCACGAAAATGGCCCGTAGGGTTTCTCGACGGAACGATTCCTTCGCCGGCCACAAGGAATCTCGCGAAACGAACATTGTGGAGTTTTTCTTGAGTTCTTCTTTCCCGCGACACGACTTTTTCGTATATTCGTCACCATAATCCGGAAGCACGAAAATGGCCTGTAGGGTTTCTCGACGGAACAATTCCTTTGCCGGCCACAACGAATCTCGCGAAACGAACACTATGAAGTTTCTATTGAGTTTTTCTTTCCCACGACACGACTTTTTCGTACCTTCGTCACTGTCATTCAAATACACGAAATTGGCCCGTAGGGTTTCTTGACGGCACGATTCCATCTCCGACAAGTCGAAAACTCGCGAAACAAAATTTGTAGCATTTCTTTGGAGTTCTTCTTTCCAACCGTACGACTTTTTCGCATTTTTGTCACCGTCATCTGGAGGCACGAAAAATGGCCCGTAGGATTTCTCGACGGCACAATTCCATCACTGGCAACACGGAATCTCGCGAAAAGAACATTATGGAGTTTCTCTTGAGTTCTTCTTTCCCGCGACAGGACTTTTCGTACCCTCGTCACCGTCAGCCAAATGCACGAAATTGGCCGATAGGGTTTCTCGACGGCACGATTCCATCTCCGGCAACACGAAAGGAACATTATGGAGTTTCTCTTGAGTTTTTCTTTCTCGTAACATGACTTTTTCGTACCCTCGTCACCTTCAGCCAAATGCACGTAATTGGCCGTTAGGGTTTCTCGACGGCACGATTCCAATGCCGGCTTCTCGGAATCTCGCGAAACTAATATTATGGAGTTTCTGATCAGTTCCTCTTTCCCGCAACATGAGTTTTTTGTATATTCGTCACCGTTACCCGGGTGAACGAAAATGGCCCGTAGGGTTTCTGGACGGCACGATTCCATCGCCGGCTTCTCGGAATCTCTCGAAACTAACATTATGGAGTTTCTATTGAGTTCCTCTTCAGTTCTTCTTTCTCGCGACACGACTTTATCGTACCCTCGTCAACGTCAGCCAAATGCACGAAATTGGCCGGTAGGGTTTCTCGACGGAACGATTCTTTGGCCTACCACAAGGATTCTCGCGAAACGAACATTATGGAGTTTCTATTGAGTTCTTCTTTCCCACGACACGACTTTTTCGTACCTTCGTCACCGTCATTCAAATGCCCAAAATTGGCCCGTAGGGATTCTTGACGGCACGATTCCATCCCCGGCTACTCGCGAAACGAACTTTGTAGCATTTCTATGGAGTTCTTCTTTCCAACTACACGACTTTTTCGTATTTTTGTCACCCACAACTGGAGGCACGAAAATGGCCCGTAGGGTTTCTCGACGGCACGACTCCATCGCCGGCAACTCGGAATTTCGCGAAACGAACATTGTAGCATTTCTAAGGAGTTCTTCATTCCAACTACACGACTTTTTTGAATTTTCGTCACCGTCTTCCGGAAGCACGGAAATGCCCCGTAGTGTTTCTCGACGGTACGATTCCTTCGACGGCAAATCGGAATCTCGCGAAACGAACATTATGGAGTTTCTAATGAGTTCCTCTTTCCTACAACACGACTTTTTCGAATATTCGTCACCGTCATCTGGAAGCACTAAAATGGCCTGTAGGGTTTCACGACGGAACAATTTCTTCGCCGGCCACAAGGAATCTCGCGAAACGAACGCTATGAAGTTTCTATTGAGTTTTTCTTTCCCACGACACGACTTTTTCGTACCTTCATCACTGTCATTCAAATACACGAAAATGGCCCGTAGGGTTTCTCGACGGCACGATTCTAGCGCCGGCAACTCGGAAACTCGCGAAACGAACATTATGGAGTTTCTAACGAGTTCTTCTTTTCCACAACATGACTTTTTCGTATATTCGTCACCGTAATCCGGAAGCACGAAAATGGCCTGTAGGGTTTCTCGACAGAACGATTCCTTCGCCGGCCACAAGGAATCTCGCGAAACGAACATTATGAAGCTTCTATTGAGTTTTTCTTTCCCACGACACGACTTTTTCGTACCTTCGTCACTGTCGTTCAAATACACGAAATTGGCCCGTAGGGTTTCTTGACGACACGATTCCATCGTCGACAACTCGGAAACACGCGAAACGAAATTTGTAGCATTTTTTTGGAGTTCTTCTTTCCAGCTGTACGCCTTTTTCGCATTTTTGTCACCGTCATTTGGAGGCACGAAAAATGGCCCGTAGGATTTCTCGACGGCACGATTCCATCTCCGGCAACACGGAATCTCGCGAAAGGAACATTATGGAGTTTCTCTTGAGTTCTTCTTACTCGTAACATGACTTTTTCGTACCCTCGTCACCTTCAGCCAAATGCACGTAATTGGCCGTTAGGGTTTCTCGACGGCACGATTCCATTGCCGGCTTCTCGGAATCTCGCGAAACTAACATTATGGAGTTTCTAATCAGTTCCTCTTTCCCGCAACATGAGTTTTTCGTATATTCGTCACCGTTACCCGGGTGAACGAAAATGGCCCGTAGGGTTTCTGGACGGCACGATTCCATCGCCGGCTTCTCGGAATCTCTCGAAACTAACATTATGGAGTTTCTATTGAGTTCTTCTTTCCCACGACACGACTTTTTCGTACCTTCGTCACCGTCATTCAAATGCCCAAAATTTGCCGGTAGGGACTCTTGACGGCACGATTCCATCCCCGGCTACTGGCGAAAACAACTTTGTAGCATTTCTATGGAGTTCTTCTTTTCAACTACACGACTTTTTCGTATTTTTGTCACCGTCATCTGGAGGCACGAAAATGGTCCGTAGGGTTTCTCGACGGCGTGACTCCATCGCCGGCAACTCGGAATCTCGCGAAACGAACTTTGTAGCATTTCTAAGGAGTTCTTCATTCCAACTACACGGCTTTTTTGAATTTTCATCACCGTCTTTCGGAAGCAAGGAAATGCCCCGTAGTGTTTCTCGACAGTACGATTCCTTCGACGGCAACTCGGAATCTCGCGAAACGAACATTATGGAGTTTCTAATGAGTTCCTCTTTCCTACAACACGACTTTTTCGAATATTCGTCACCGTCATCTGGAAGCACTAAAATGGCCCGTAGGGTTTCTCGACGGCACGATTCCATCGCCGGCAACTCAAAAAATAGCGAAACGAACCTTATGGAGTTACTAATGAGTTCTTCTTTTCCACGACATGACTTTTTCGTATATTCGTCACCGTAATCCGTGATGTGAACCCCTGATATGAACCTCACCAAGAGTAGTGAGACCCGGAATCAATATGGGATCCAAATTCAAGGATCGTATTCTAATCAGATTTATAACAAAAATAAATTAAAAATAAAATGACCTTGACCCGTTATCTATAAAGAGATAAGAACCACAGGTATAGAAATATTGTAGACGCCACACTCAAGAAAGAGGAAGAAGATTGTGAGTGATAAGTCTTGCTTGAACGCCACAAGATAAATCTTGATAAGTTCAGAAAAGTTCTTTAAAGAACCAAAGAGAAAACACTCTCAATAATATATATGATAATCTGCCTTGTTCATGAGCATACATACCTATTTATAGGCCAATTACCTAAACTTAGAAGGAAAACTATATAGGAAACTCCTATAGGACAAGGAAAAATAGAAATAGGAAACTGTTCTAGAAACTATCAAATAGGAAACTCCTATAGGGCAAGGAAAAATACAAATAGGAAACTCTTCTAGAAACTATGAAATAGGAAACTTTCCTAGTCAAATAAATAAAATACTAAAATAAATAAATCAGAAAAAAAACGTAGCCTAAATTGGGCCATTAAATAAATCCATTATTTTGGGCCTATATTCAGTTTTTAGCCTTCAATCTTCTTGCACTTTAGGTCCATATTAAAGTTGGCTGGTCTTGACCCATATTTAAATGGGTTTTAATGACATGGACCAGTTTTGGCTCTTCTTTTGTAATAATGCAAGTATCTCCTTGATGTGCCTCTAGGATTAGACAATTAAGTGCTTCTTTGAATATTTTAGCCCGAGCTCTTGTGATAGGTCCAACTGGGACTTGAAGCGGGTCCGCATTCCATTTCTCTTTGTCAGCCCTAGCCATGATCTCATCATTCCCCTCCTCTTGAAAAGGATTTGTCCTCAAATCATCACCTACATCAAAAGGAGACAAGTCAGAAACATTAAAAGTTGCACTAACATTATACTCACCTGGAAGATCTAATTTGTAGGCATTATCATTGATCTTTTCAATCACTTGAAATGGACCATCCCCTCTTGGAAGTAATTTAGATTTCCTTTGAGCTGGAAACCTTTCCTTCCTCATATGCAACCAAACCCAATCACCGGGCTCAAATACAACTTTCTTACGCCCCTTATTAGCTTGTTTGACATATTGCTCAGTTTTTCTCTCAATGTTTTGCCGAGCCTTTTCATGAATCTGCCTAACAAATTCAGCTTTCTTCTTTCCATCTAAGTTAACAAATTCAGCCATAGGTAAAGGAGTTAAATCCAAAGGAGTTAATGGATTAAACCCATACACAATTTCAAAAGGTGAAAACTTAGTTGCAGAATGTACGCTCCTATTATATGCAAACTCAACATGTGGCAAACATTCCTCCCATGATTTCAAATTTTTTTGTATTATTGCTCGTAACAAAGTAGATAAAGTCCTATTAACTACTTCAGTTTGACCGTCAGTTTGTGGATGACAAGTAGTAGAAAATAAAAGTTTTGTCCCTAACTTACCCCACAAAGTCTTCCAAAAATAGCTTAAGAATTTTGCATCTCTGTCAGACACAATACTCCTAGGCATGCCATGCAATCTCACAATTTCTTTGAAAAACAAATCAGCAATATGTGATGCATCATCAGTTTTATGACATGGTATGAAATGTGCCATTTTAGAAAACCTATCAACAACCACATATATAGAATCCCTACCCCTTTTTGACCTAGGTAAACCTAATACAAAATCCATAGATATGTCCATCCAAGGTTCATTGGGTATAGGCAAAGGAGTATATAACCCATGAGGTTTAGTTGTAGACTTAGCTTGTCTACAGATGATACACTTTTCACATATCCGCTCTACATCACGTTTCATATGAGGCCAAAAGAAATGTTCATGCAAAACAGCCCAAGTCTTGGATATGCCAAAATGTCCCATCAAAGCACCTCCATGAGCTTCTCTAACAAGCAAGTCTCGTAATGAACATTTAGGCACACACAATTTATTTTCTCTAAACAAAAATCCATTATGCCTAAAGAACTTACCAAACGCAACTTTCTCACATGCATTGAATACATTACAAAAATCAGAATCATGAACATACAAGTCTTTTATATATTCAAACCCAAGCAATTTTGCATCTAAAGTAGAAAGTAAAACATTCCTTCTAGACAATGCATCAGCCACAATGTTTTCCTTACCTTTCTTGTACTTAATCACATAAGGAAATGTTTCAATAAATTCTACCCATTTGGCATGTCGCTTGTTGAGCTTGTGTTGACCCTTTAAATGCTTTAAAGATTCATGATCAGTGTGAATCACAAACTCTTTTGGCCAAAGATAGTGTTGCCAAGTTTTCAATGCTCTAACCAATGCATACATCTCTTTGTCATATGTGGGATAGTTTAGGGCTGCTCCACTTAGTTTCTCACTAAAGTAGGCAATGGGACGCCCTTCTTGCATTAGAACAGCTCCAATACCTGTTCCTGAGGCATCACACTCAATTTCAAAAGTTTTTGTGAAGTTAGGTAAAGAAAGTAAGGGTGCATTAATCAATTTTTCTTTAATCAAATTAAATGCCTTTTCTTGTTCATCACCCCACTTAAACCCCACATTCTTTTTTATGACTTCAGTCAAAGGTGCAGCTAGGCTACTAAAATCTTTTACAAACCTTCTATAAAAGCTAGCTAACCCATGAAAACTTCTAACATTACCCACATTGGTAGGGCTTGGCCAATCTTGAATTGCCTTTACCTTTTCTTCATCCACCTCAATTCCTTTAGCACTAATAACAAATCCAAGGAATACAAGTTTATCTGTGCAAAAGGTACACTTCTTGATGTTAGCAAACAACTTTTCTTTTCTCAAAACATCTAAAACAAGTTTTAAATGCTCAACATGTTCATTCAAGCTTTTGCTATAAATCAAAATATCATCAAAGTACACAACCAAAAATTTGCCAATAAAAGTACGCAAAACATGATTCATCAGTCTCATGAAAGTACTTGGTGCATTAGTTAATCCAAATGGCATAACTAACCACTCATATAAACCATATTTTGTTTTAAAAGCAGTTTTCCATTCATCACCTTCTCTCATTCTAATTTGATGATATCCACTTTTAAGATCAATTTTTGTAAAAACACAAGAACCATGCAATTCATCAAGCATATCATCTAATCTAGGAATGGGATGTCTATACTTTACAGTGATATTATTAATAGCACGGCAGTCAACACACATCCTCCATGTCCCATCCTTCTTAGGCACAAGTAACACCGGAACTGCACAAGGACTCATGCTCTCTCGCACATACCCCTTCTCCATGAGCTCTCCAACCTGCTTTTGAAGCTCTTTTGTCTCCTCCGGATTGCTTCTATAGGCTGGCCTATTTGGAATTGATGCTCCGGGTATAAAATCTATTTGATGCTCAATTCCCCTAATTGGTGGTAAGCCATTGGGTATTTCTTCGGGGAATACATCCTCATAATCCTGCAAAAGAGAAACTACAACACTAGGCATAGAAGAGTTAAATTCATTAATACTTAAACAAGTCTCTTTGTACAAGAGTACAATTAAAGGCTTATTTAAACACAATGCTCTTTTGGCTTCACTCTCTCTTGCATAAAAATTCGTTTGTTTTCTCTCTCTTTCTCTTGATTCAACCTCTCTTTCTTTTGAAACATCACTCACTTTTTTTATGTCACTCTCTTTTTTCAACTTCACTTGATCTTCAAACACTTGCTTTGGAGTTAAGGGCACAAGAGTGATTTTTCTCTTATCATGTACAAATGAGTATCTATTGGTATAACCATCATGAATTACATGTCTATCAAATTGCCATGGTCTTCCCAAAAGAATATGTCCTGCCTGCATTGGCACCACATCACATAAAACTTCATCTTTGTACTTTCCAATGGAAATTGACACCAACACCTGTTTAGTCACCTTAATTTCTCCACAATCATTCAGCCATTGTAGCTTATATGGCTTTGGATGCTTTAAAGTGGCCAAACTCAATTTTTCAACCAAACTAGTGCTAGCTACATTAGTACAGCTTCCCCCGTCAACAATCATGCTACATACTTTATTATTAACATGACATCTAGTATGAAAAATATTTTCTCGTTGTACCTCTTCATCTTGTTTGATTTGCACACTAAGGGCTCTCCTTGTAATCAAAAGTTCTCCATCAATGGGATACTCAACGTCACTTGCATCCTCCAAAGGGGGCATAAACTCATTATCGGACTCACCTTCGGTCTCAATGTCACCATCTTCTTTCAATATCATTACTCTTTTATTTGGACATTGACTAGCAATATGACCCATTCCCAAACACTTAAAACATTTAACATCTCTAGTTCTAGAAGGTTGGGAAATAGTTTTACCTGCATTTGGTGTGCCTCCATTTTTATTTTCTTTGGAAGGTTCGGCCTTAGGTTTTTCATCCCTCCTACTCCAACTCGACTTCCATGTTGAAGAACTCGAATTTTGTCCCATTCTTGAGGAACCTTTCCTTTTTAGTTGTTGCTCCACCTTTATGGCCATGTGCACCATGTCATCCAACTCCACATAATGTTGCAACTCTACCACATTCGCTATATCACGGTTTAAGCCAACTAAGAATCTCGCCATTGTAGCTTCTCGGTCCTCCTCCACATTGGCTCGAATCATGGCTATCTCCATCTCCTTATGGTAGTCTTCAACACTTTTAGAACCTTGAGTAAGGCTTTGCAATTTCCTAAACAAGTCCCTATGGTAGTGACTTGGAATAAATCGCCTCCTCATAACTGCTTTCATCTCCTCCCACGTCTCAATGGGTCTTTCTCCATTTCGTCTCCTGTTTAAAATCAATTGATCCCACCAAATAATAGCATAGTCAGTAAATTCAATGGCAGCCAATTTTACCTTTTTCAACTCAGAATAGTTGTGACAATCAAACACCAACTCCATCTTTTTCTCCCATTCTAAATAAACTTCTGGATCATTTTTACCTTGAAAAGGTGGAATTTTCATTTTAATACTTTCTAAATTATTATCAACCCGATCCCTAACTTCTCTAAACCTCCCACCATATCTCCTATTGTTGTCACTCAAATTTTTATCAATTTCATCAAATCCATCTCTATAATACTCTTCAGTTTCAACGTTTTCCCTTGATTGAACTCTCCCCTTCCTACGTATATTAGGAGTGTTTTGTGACTCTTCCACATGTGCATTCTCTACTCGATCTAACCGTTCATGAATTTGCTCCATCTCCACTCTCAAAACTCTTCTCATCTCACTTACTAAAGCTTCCATCATCAACTTTGGATCCACCATTCCCGACACACCTTCGGAAGTAGTTTTGTCCTTGTTATGGGACATGATTTTCCTGAAAAACAATGTTAGAGTAAAACAAATTCTCACAACACTAGCTTACGTGTTTCTCTCAAGATTAATGGCACTCACACTCGTGTTTACTCAAATTTTGGCTTTTTCCCTCTTATAAGCTCACACTCTCTTGCCTTTTTCCTCTCTTAGTCCCCTCTTTCAGTTCTTTATTGAACTCAAACAAACTCACACAAAATATTTCTTGCAACAATCCAAACTCAACTAATAGAGTACAAAGAGTTAAGGAAGAAGAAAAAGAACAGAATTTAAAGAAACAAAGGGAACAAAGCAAAAGAACATTAGAAAAAAAAACAAAATTAAAGACAAGATAAGAAGTTGAATAAGAAAAAAAAAATCACACCACGAAGCAACAAGAATAAAAAGAAATCATTGACTAGAGAAAAGGAAACAATTGAGATAGCAAAATAACCAAAATAAGAAAACCAAATATCAAAGCAAAAGAAAACAAATTGATGCAATTAGAATTACTAGATCACTTTGTTTTTTTTTTTTTTTTTAAGATCAGAATGCAAAATCTAGGTGGAACTTGAATTTCAACAACAATTGGTTCTATATTTTTTTTTTTTTCGAATTTCCTTTTTTTTTTATCAGAATTCTGCACTTTTTTTTTCTTTTTTTTTTTTCAATTCCGATTTTTTTTTCTTTTTTTTTTTTGAATTTTTTTTTTTTTTTTTCAGAATATGTACTTGAACTAAGAACACTAGAAATAAAACGAAAATTAGAAGATAAGAAGAACGAAGAACACAAAAAAAAATACGAGATAGTAAGATGGAATAAGAATAAGAAAATAAATAAGATAGATCAAACCTGATTTAGAACTTAGGCTCTGATACCAAATGATGTGAACCCCTGATATGAACCTCACCAAGAGTAGTGAGACCCGGAATCAATATGGGATCCAAATTCAAGGATCGTATTCTAATCAGATTTATAACAAAAATAAATTAAAAATAAAATGACCTTGACCCGTTATCTATAAAGAGATAAGAACCACAGGTATAGAAATATTGTAGACGCCACACTCAAGAAAGAGGAAGAAGATTGTGAGTGATAAGTCTTGCTTGAACGCCACAAGATAAATCTTGATAAGTTCAGAAAAGTTCTTTAAAGAACCAAAGAGAAAACACTCTCAATAATATATATGATAATCTGCCTTGTTCATGAGCATACATACCTATTTATAGGCCAATTACCTAAACTTAGAAGGAAAACTATATAGGAAACTCCTATAGGACAAGGAAAAATAGAAATAGGAAACTGTTCTAGAAACTATCAAATAGGAAACTCCTATAGGGCAAGGAAAAATACAAATAGGAAACTCTTCTAGAAACTATGAAATAGGAAACTTTCCTAGTCAAATAAATAAAATACTAAAATAAATAAATCAGAAAAAAAACGTAGCCTAAATTGGGCCATTAAATAAATCCATTATTTTGGGCCTATATTCAGTTTTTAGCCTTCAATCTTCTTGCACTTTAGGTCCATATTAAAGTTGGCTGGTCTTGACCCATATTTAAATGGGTTTTAATGACATGGACCAGTTTTGGCTCTTCTTTTGTAATAATGCAAGTATCTCCTTGATGTGCCTCTAGGATTAGACAATTAAGTGCTTCTTTGAATATTTTAGCCCGAGCTCTTGTGATAGGTCCAACTGGGACTTGAAGCGGGTCCGCATTCCATTTCTCTTTGTCAGCCCTAGCCATGATCTCATCAATCCGGAAGCACGAAAATGGCCCGTAGGGTTTCTCGACGGAACGATTCCTTCGCCGGCCACAAGGAATCTCGCGAAACGAACATTGTGGAGTTTTTCTTGAGTTCTTCTTTCCCGCGACACGACTTTTTCGTATATTCGTCACCATAATCCGGAAGCACGAAAATGGCCTGTAGGGTTTCTCGACGGAACAATTCCTTTGCCGGCCACAACGAATCTCGCGAAACGAACACTATGAAGTTTCTATTGAGTTTTTCTTTCCCACGACACGACTTTTTCGTACCTTCGTCACTGTCATTCAAATACACGAAATTGGCCCGTAGGGTTTCTTGACGGCACGATTCCATCTCCGACAAGTCGAAAACTCGCGAAACAAAATTTGTAGCATTTCTTTGGAGTTCTTCTTTCCAACCGTACGACTTTTTCGCATTTTTGTCACCGTCATCTGGAGGCACGAAAAATGGCCCGTAGGATTTCTCGACGGCACAATTCCATCACTGGCAACACGGAATCTCGCGAAAAGAACATTATGGAGTTTCTCTTGAGTTCTTCTTTCCCGCGACAGGACTTTTCGTACCCTCGTCACCGTCAGCCAAATGCACGAAATTGGCCGATAGGGTTTCTCGACGGCACGATTCCATCTCCGGCAACACGAAATCTCACGAAAGGAACATTATGGAGTTTCTCTTGAGTTTTTCTTTCTCGTAACATGACTTTTTCGTACCCTCGTCACCTTCAGCCAAATGCACGTAATTGGCCGTTAGGGTTTCTCGACGGCACGATTCCAATGCCGGCTTCTCGGAATCTCGCGAAACTAATATTATGGAGTTTCTGATCAGTTCCTCTTTCCCGCAACATGAGTTTTTTGTATATTCGTCACCGTTACCCGGGTGAACGAAAATGGCCCGTAGGGTTTCTGGACGGCACGATTCCATCGCCGGCTTCTCGGAATCTCTCGAAACTAACATTATGGAGTTTCTATTGAGTTCCTCTTCAGTTCTTCTTTCTCGCGACACGACTTTATCGTACCCTCGTCAACGTCAGCCAAATGCACGAAATTGGCCGGTAGGGTTTCTCGACGGAACGATTCTTTGGCCGACCACAAGGATTCTCGCGAAACGAACATTATGGAGTTTCTATTGAGTTCTTCTTTCCCACGACACGACTTTTTCGTACCTTCGTCACCGTCATTCAAATGCCCAAAATTGGCCCGTAGGGATTCTTGACGGCACGATTCCATCCCCGGCTACTCGCGAAACGAACTTTGTAGCATTTCTATGGAGTTCTTCTTTCCAACTACACGACTTTTTCGCATTTTTGTCACCCACAACTGGAGGCACGAAAATGGCCCGTAGGGTTTCTCGACGGCACGACTCCATCGCCGGCAACTCGGAATTTCGCGAAACGAACATTGTAGCATTTCTAAGGAGTTCTTCATTCCAACTACACGACTTTTTTGAATTTTCGTCACCGTCTTCCGGAAGCACGGAAATGCCCCGTAGTGTTTCTCGACGGTACGATTCCTTCGACGGCAAATCGGAATCTCGCGAAACGAACATTATGGAGTTTCTAATGAGTTCCTCTTTCCTACAACACGACTTTTTCGAATATTCGTCACCGTCATCTGGAAGCACTAAAATGGCCTGTAGGGTTTCTCGACGGAACAATTTCTTCGCCGGCCACAAGGAATCTCGCGAAACGAACGCTATGAAGTTTCTATTGAGTTTTTCTTTCCCACGACACGACTTTTTCGTACCTTCATCACTGTCATTCAAATACACGAAAATGGCCCGTAGGGTTTCTCGACGGCACGATTCCAGCGCCGGCAACTCGGAAACTCGCGAAACGAACATTATGGAGTTTCTAACGAGTTCTTCTTTTCCACAACATGACTTTTTCGTATATTCGTCACCGTAATCCGGAAGCACGAAAATGGCCTGTAGGGTTTCTCGACAGAACGATTCCTTCGCCGGCCACAAGGAATCTCGCGAAACGAACATTATGAAGCTTCTATTGAGTTTTTCTTTCCCACGACACGACTTTTTCGTACCTTCGTCACTGTCGTTCAAATACACGAAATTGGCCCGTAGGGTTTCTTGACGACACGATTCCATCGTCGACAACTCGGAAACACGCGAAACGAAATTTGTAGCATTTTTTTGGAGTTCTTCTTTCCAGCTGTACGCCTTTTTCGCATTTTTGTCACCGTCATTTGGAGGCACGAAAAATGGCCCGTAGGATTTCTCGACGGCACGATTCCATCTCCGGCAACACGGAATCTCGCGAAAGGAACATTATGGAGTTTCTCTTGAGTTCTTCTTACTCGTAACATGACTTTTTCGTACCCTCGTCACCTTCAGCCAAATGCACGTAATTGGCCGTTAGGGTTTCTCGACGGCACGATTCCATTGCCGGATTCTCGGAATCTCGCGAAACTAACATTATGGAGTTTCTAATCAGTTCCTCTTTCCCGCAACATGAGTTTTTCGTATATTCGTCACCGTTACCCGGGTGAACGAAAATGGCCCGTAGGGTTTCTGGACGGCACGATTCCATCGCCGGCTTCTCGGAATCTCTCGAAACTAACATTATGGAGTTTCTATTGAGTTCTTCTTTCCCACGACACGACTTTTTCGTACCTTCGTCACCGTCATTCAAATGCCCAAAATTTGCCGGTAGGGACTCTTGACGGCACGATTCCATCCCCGGCTACTGGCGAAAACAACTTTGTAGCATTTCTATGGAGTTCTTCTTTTCAACTACACGACTTTTTCGTATTTTTGTCACCGTCATCTGGAGGCACGAAAATGGTCCGTAGGGTTTCTCGACGGCGTGACTCCATCGCCGGCAACTCGGAATCTCGCGAAACGAACTTTGTAGCATTTCTAAGGAGTTCTTCATTCCAACTACACGACTTTTTTGAATTTTCATCACCGTCTTTCGGAAGCAAGGAAATGCCCCGTAGTGTTTCTCGACAGTACGATTCCTTCGACGGCAACTCGGAATCTCGCGAAACGAACATTATGGAGTTTCTAATGAGTTCCTCTTTCCTACAACACGACTTTTTCGAATATTCGTCACCGTCATCTGGAAGCACTAAAATGGCCCGTAGGGTTTCTCGACGGCACGATTCCATCGCCGGCAACTCAAAAAATAGCGAAACGAACCTTATGGAGTTACTAATGAGTTCTTCTTTTCCACGACATGACTTTTTCGTATATTCGTCACCGTAATCCGGAAGCACGAAAATGGCCCGTAGGGTTTCTCGACGGAACGATTCCTTCGCCGGCCACAAGGAATCTCGCGAAACGAACATTGTGGAGTTTTTCTTGTGTTCTTCTTTCCCGCGACACGACTTTTTCGTATATTCGTCACCATAATCCGGAAGCACGAAAATGGCCTGTGGGGTTTCTCGACGGAACAATTCCTTTGCCGGCCACAACGAATCTCGCGAAACGAACACTATGAAGTTTCTATTGAGTTTTTCTTTCCCACGACACGACTTTTTCGTACCTTCGTCACTGTCATTCAAATACACGAAATTGGCCCGTAGGGTTTCTTGACGGCACGATTCCATCTCCGACAAGTCGAAAACTCGCGAAACAAAATTTGTAGCATTTCTTTGGAGTTCTTCTTTCCAACCGTACGACTTTTTCGCATTTTTGTCACCGTCATCTGGAGGCACGAAAAATGGCCCGTAGGATTTCTCGACGGCACAATTCCATCACTGGCAACACGGAATCTCGCGAAAAGAACATTATGGAGTTTCTCTTGAGTTCTTCTTTCCCGCGACAGGACTTTTCGTACCCTCGTCACCGTCAGCCAAATGCACGAAATTGGCCGATAGGGTTTCTCGACGGCACGATTCCATCTCCGGCAACACGAAATCTCACGAAAGGAACATTATGGAGTTTCTCTTGAGTTTTTCTTTCTCGTAACATGACTTTTTCGTACCCTCGTCACCTTCAGCCAAATGCACGTAATTGGCCGTTAGGGTTTCTCGA
Source organism: Gleditsia sinensis (assembly GCA_037074535.1). Lineage (NCBI taxonomy): Eukaryota > Viridiplantae > Streptophyta > Magnoliopsida > Fabales > Fabaceae > Gleditsia > Gleditsia sinensis. The sequence continues at coordinate 58,862,313 of CM073463.1, read as the reverse complement.
CGGCACGATTCCAATGCCGGCTTCTCGGAATCCCGCGAAACTAATATTATGGAGTTTCTGATCAGTTCCTCTTTCCCGCAACATGAGTTTTTTGTATATTCGTCACCGTTACCCGGGTGAACGAAAATGGCCCGTAGGGTTTCTGGACGGCACGATTCCATCGCCGGCTTCTCGGAATCTCTCGAAACTAACATTATGGAGTTTCTATTGAGTTCCTCTTCAGTTCTTCTTTCTCGCGACACGACTTTATCGTACCCTCGTCAACGTCAGCCAAATGCACGAAATTGGCCGGTAGGGTTTCTCGACGGAACGATTCTTTGGCCGACCACAAGGATTCTCGCGAAACGAACATTATGGAGTTTCTATTGAGTTCTTCTTTCCCACGACACGACTTTTTCGTACCTTCGTCACCGTCATTCAAATGCCCAAAATTGGCCCGTAGGGATTCTTGACGGCACGATTCCATCCCCGGCTACTCGCGAAACGAACTTTGTAGCATTTCTATGGAGTTCTTCTTTCCAACTACACGACTTTTTCGCATTTTTGTCACCCACAACTGGAGGCACGAAAATGGCCCGTAGGGTTTCTCGACGGCACGACTCCATCGCCGGCAACTCGGAATTTCGCGAAACGAACATTGTAGCATTTCTAAGGAGTTCTTCATTCCAACTACACGACTTTTTTGAATTTTCGTCACCGTCTTCCGGAAGCACGGAAATGCCCCGTAGTGTTTCTCGACGGTACGATTCCTTCGACGGCAAATCGGAATCTCGCGAAACGAACATTATGGAGTTTCTAATGAGTTCCTCTTTCCTACAACACGACTTTTTCGAATATTCGTCACCGTCATCTGGAAGCACTAAAATGGCCTGTAGGGTTTCTCGACGGAACAATTTCTTCGCCGGCCACAAGGAATCTCGCGAAACGAACGCTATGAAGTTTCTATTGAGTTTTTCTTTCCCACGACACGACTTTTTCGTACCTTCATCACTGTCATTCAAATACACGAAAATGGCCCGTAGGGTTTCTCGACGGCACGATTCCAGCGCCGGCAACTCGGAAACTCGCGAAACGAACATTATGGAGTTTCTAACGAGTTCTTCTTTTCCACAACATGACTTTTTCGTATATTCGTCACCGTAATCCGGAAGCACGAAAATGGCCTGTAGGGTTTCTCGACAGAACGATTCCTTCGCCGGCCACAAGGAATCTCGCGAAACGAACATTATGAAGCTTCTATTGAGTTTTTCTTTCCCACGACACGACTTTTTCGTACCTTCGTCACTGTCGTTCAAATACACGAAATTGGCCCGTAGGGTTTCTTGACGACACGATTCCATCGTCGACAACTCGGAAACACGCGAAACGAAATTTGTAGCATTTTTTTGGAGTTCTTCTTTCCAGCTGTACGCCTTTTTCGCATTTTTGTCACCGTCATTTGGAGGCACGAAAAATGGCCCGTAGGATTTCTCGACGGCACGATTCCATCTCCGGCAACACGGAATCTCGCGAAAGGAACATTATGGAGTTTCTCTTGAGTTCTTCTTACTCGTAACATGACTTTTTCGTACCCTCGTCACCTTCAGCCAAATGCACGTAATTGGCCGTTAGGGTTTCTCGACGGCACGATTCCATTGCCGGATTCTCGGAATCTCGCGAAACTAACATTATGGAGTTTCTAATCAGTTCCTCTTTCCCGCAACATGAGTTTTTCGTATATTCGTCACCGTTACCCGGGTGAACGAAAATGGCCCGTAGGGTTTCTGGACGGCACGATTCCATCGCCGGCTTCTCGGAATCTCTCGAAACTAACATTATGGAGTTTCTATTGAGTTCTTCTTTCCCACGACACGACTTTTTCGTACCTTCGTCACCGTCATTCAAATGCCCAAAATTTGCCGGTAGGGACTCTTGACGGCACGATTCCATCCCCGGCTACTGGCGAAAACAACTTTGTAGCATTTCTATGGAGTTCTTCTTTTCAACTACACGACTTTTTCGTATTTTTGTCACCGTCATCTGGAGGCACGAAAATGGTCCGTAGGGTTTCTCGACGGCGTGACTCCATCGCCGGCAACTCGGAATCTCGCGAAACGAACTTTGTAGCATTTCTAAGGAGTTCTTCATTCCAACTACACGACTTTTTTGAATTTTCATCACCGTCTTTCGGAAGCAAGGAAATGCCCCGTAGTGTTTCTCGACAGTACGATTCCTTCGACGGCAACTCGGAATCTCGCGAAACGAACATTATGGAGTTTCTAATGAGTTCCTCTTTCCTACAACACGACTTTTTCGAATATTCGTCACCGTCATCTGGAAGCACTAAAATGGCCCGTAGGGTTTCTCGACGGCACGATTCCATCGCCGGCAACTCAAAAAATAGCGAAACGAACCTTATGGAGTTACTAATGAGTTCTTCTTTTCCACGACATGACTTTTTCGTATATTCGTCACCGTAATCCGGAAGCACGAAAATGGCCCGTAGGGTTTCTCGACGGAACGATTCCTTCGCCGGCCACAAGGAATCTCGCGAAACGAACATTGTGGAGTTTTTCTTGAGTTCTTCTTTCCCGCGACACGACTTTTTCGTATATTCGTCACCATAATCCGGAAGCACGAAAATGGCCTGTAGGGTTTCTCGACGGAACAATTCCTTTGCCGGCCACAACGAATCTCGCGAAACGAACACTATGAAGTTTCTATTGAGTTTTTCTTTCCCACGACACGACTTTTTCGTACCTTCGTCACTGTCATTCAAATACACGAAATTGGCCCGTAGGGTTTCTTGACGGCACGATTCCATCTCCGACAAGTCGAAAACTCGCGAAACAAAATTTGTAGCATTTCTTTGGAGTTCTTCTTTCCAACCGTACGACTTTTTCGCATTTTTGTCACCGTCATCTGGAGGCACGAAAAATGGCCCGTAGGATTTCTCGACGGCACAATTCCATCACTGGCAACACGGAATCTCGCGAAAAGAACATTATGGAGTTTCTCTTGAGTTCTTCTTTCCCGCGACAGGACTTTTCGTACCCTCGTCACCGTCAGCCAAATGCACGAAATTGGCCGATAGGGTTTCTCGACGGCACGATTCCATCTCCGGCAACACGAAATCTCACGAAAGGAACATTATGGAGTTTCTCTTGAGTTTTTCTTTCTCGTAACATGACTTTTTCGTACCCTCGTCACCTTCAGCCAAATGCACGTAATTGGCCGTTAGGGTTTCTCGACGGCACGATTCCAATGCCGGCTTCTCGGAATCTCGCGAAACTAATATTATGGAGTTTCTGATCAGTTCCTCTTTCCCGCAACATGAGTTTTTTGTATATTCGTCACCGTTACCCGGGTGAACGAAAATGGCCCGTAGGGTTTCTGGACGGCACGATTCCATCGCCGGCTTCTCGGAATCTCTCGAAACTAACATTATGGAGTTTCTATTGAGTTCCTCTTCAGTTCTTCTTTCTCGCGACACGACTTTATCGTACCCTCGTCAACGTCAGCCAAATGCACGAAATTGGCCGGTAGGGTTTCTCGACGGAACGATTCTTTGGCCGACCACAAGGATTCTCGCGAAACGAACATTATGGAGTTTCTATTGAGTTCTTCTTTCCCACGACACGACTTTTTCGTACCTTCGTCACCGTCATTCAAATGCCCAAAATTGGCCCGTAGGGATTCTTGACGGCACGATTCCATCCCCGGCTACTCGCGAAACGAACTTTGTAGCATTTCTATGGAGTTCTTCTTTCCAACTACACGACTTTTTCGCATTTTTGTCACCCACAACTGGAGGCACGAAAATGGCCCGTAGGGTTTCTCGACGGCACGACTCCATCGCCGGCAACTCGGAATTTCGCGAAACGAACATTGTAGCATTTCTAAGGAGTTCTTCATTCCAACTACACGACTTTTTTGAATTTTCGTCACCGTCTTCCGGAAGCACGGAAATGCCCCGTAGTGTTTCTCGACGGTACGATTCCTTCGACGGCAAATCGGAATCTCGCGAAACGAACATTATGGAGTTTCTAATGAGTTCCTCTTTCCTACAACACGACTTTTTCGAATATTCGTCACCGTCATCTGGAAGCACTAAAATGGCCTGTAGGGTTTCTCGACGGAACAATTTCTTCGCCGGCCACAAGGAATCTCGCGAAACGAACGCTATGAAGTTTCTATTGAGTTTTTCTTTCCCACGACACGACTTTTTCGTACCTTCATCACTGTCATTCAAATACACGAAAATGGCCCGTAGGGTTTCTCGACGGCACGATTCCAGCGCCGGCAACTCGGAAACTCGCGAAACGAACATTATGGAGTTTCTAACGAGTTCTTCTTTTCCACAACATGACTTTTTCGTATATTCGTCACCGTAATCCGGAAGCACGAAAATGGCCTGTAGGGTTTCTCGACAGAACGATTCCTTCGCCGGCCACAAGGAATCTCGCGAAACGAACATTATGAAGCTTCTATTGAGTTTTTCTTTCCCACGACACGACTTTTTCGTACCTTCGTCACTGTCGTTCAAATACACGAAATTGGCCCGTAGGGTTTCTTGACGACACGATTCCATCGTCGACAACTCGGAAACACGCGAAACGAAATTTGTAGCATTTTTTTGGAGTTCTTCTTTCCAGCTGTACGCCTTTTTCGCATTTTTGTCACCGTCATTTGGAGGCACGAAAAATGGCCCGTAGGATTTCTCGACGGCACGATTCCATCTCCGGCAACACGGAATCTCGCGAAAGGAACATTATGGAGTTTCTCTTGAGTTCTTCTTACTCGTAACATGACTTTTTCGTACCCTCGTCACCTTCAGCCAAATGCACGTAATTGGCCGTTAGGGTTTCTCGACGGCACGATTCCATTGCCGGATTCTCGGAATCTCGCGAAACTAACATTATGGAGTTTCTAATCAGTTCCTCTTTCCCGCAACATGAGTTTTTCGTATATTCGTCACCGTTACCCGGGTGAACGAAAATGGCCCGTAGGGTTTCTGGACGGCACGATTCCATCGCCGGCTTCTCGGAATCTCTCGAAACTAACATTATGGAGTTTCTATTGAGTTCTTCTTTCCCACGACACGACTTTTTCGTACCTTCGTCACCGTCATTCAAATGCCCAAAATTTGCCGGTAGGGACTCTTGACGGCACGATTCCATCCCCGGCTACTGGCGAAAACAACTTTGTAGCATTTCTATGGAGTTCTTCTTTTCAACTACACGACTTTTTCGTATTTTTGTCACCGTCATCTGGAGGCACGAAAATGGTCCGTAGGGTTTCTCGACGGCGTGACTCCATCGCCGGCAACTCGGAATCTCGCGAAACGAACTTTGTAGCATTTCTAAGGAGTTCTTCATTCCAACTACACGACTTTTTTGAATTTTCATCACCGTCTTTCGGAAGCAAGGAAATGCCCCGTAGTGTTTCTCGACAGTACGATTCCTTCGACGGCAACTCGGAATCTCGCGAAACGAACATTATGGAGTTTCTAATGAGTTCCTCTTTCCTACAACACGACTTTTTCGAATATTCGTCACCGTCATCTGGAAGCACTAAAATGGCCCGTAGGGTTTCTCGACGGCACGATTCCATCGCCGGCAACTCAAAAAATAGCGAAACGAACCTTATGGAGTTACTAATGAGTTCTTCTTTTCCACGACATGACTTTTTCGTATATTCGTCACCGTAATCCGGAAGCACGAAAATGGCCCGTAGGGTTTCTCGACGGAACGATTCCTTCGCCGGCCACAAGGAATCTCGCGAAACGAACATTGTGGAGTTTTTCTTGAGTTCTTCTTTCCCGCGACACGACTTTTTCGTATATTCGTCACCATAATCCGGAAGCACGAAAATGGCCTGTAGGGTTTCTCGACGGAACAATTCCTTTGCCGGCCACAACGAATCTCGCGAAACGAACACTATGAAGTTTCTATTGAGTTTTTCTTTCCCACGACACGACTTTTTCGTACCTTCGTCACTGTCATTCAAATACACGAAATTGGCCCGTAGGGTTTCTTGACGGCACGATTCCATCTCCGACAAGTCGAAAACTCGCGAAACAAAATTTGTAGCATTTCTTTGGAGTTCTTCTTTCCAACCGTACGACTTTTTCGCATTTTTGTCACCGTCATCTGGAGGCACGAAAAATGGCCCGTAGGATTTCTCGACGGCACAATTCCATCACTGGCAACACGGAATCTCGCGAAAAGAACATTATGGAGTTTCTCTTGAGTTCTTCTTTCCCGCGACAGGACTTTTCGTACCCTCGTCACCGTCAGCCAAATGCACGAAATTGGCCGATAGGGTTTCTCGACGGCACGATTCCATCTCCGGCAACACGAAATCTCACGAAAGGAACATTATGGAGTTTCTCTTGAGTTTTTCTTTCTCGTAACATGACTTTTTCGTACCCTCGTCACCTTCAGCCAAATGCACGTAATTGGCCGTTAGGGTTTCTCGACGGCACGATTCCAATGCCGGCTTCTCGGAATCCCGCGAAACTAATATTATGGAGTTTCTGATCAGTTCCTCTTTCCCGCAACATGAGTTTTTTGTATATTCGTCACCGTTACCCGGGTGAACGAAAATGGCCCGTAGGGTTTCTGGACGGCACGATTCCATCGCCGGCTTCTCGGAATCTCTCGAAACTAACATTATGGAGTTTCTATTGAGTTCCTCTTCAGTTCTTCTTTCTCGCGACACGACTTTATCGTACCCTCGTCAACGTCAGCCAAATGCACGAAATTGGCCGGTAGGGTTTCTCGACGGAACGATTCTTTGGCCGACCACAAGGATTCTCGCGAAACGAACATTATGGAGTTTCTATTGAGTTCTTCTTTCCCACGACACGACTTTTTCGTACCTTCGTCACCGTCATTCAAATGCCCAAAATTGGCCCGTAGGGATTCTTGACGGCACGATTCCATCCCCGGCTACTCGCGAAACGAACTTTGTAGCATTTCTATGGAGTTCTTCTTTCCAACTACACGACTTTTTCGCATTTTTGTCACCCACAACTGGAGGCACGAAAATGGCCCGTAGGGTTTCTCGACGGCACGACTCCATCGCCGGCAACTCGGAATTTCGCGAAACGAACATTGTAGCATTTCTAAGGAGTTCTTCATTCCAACTACACGACTTTTTTGAATTTTCGTCACCGTCTTCCGGAAGCACGGAAATGCCCCGTAGTGTTTCTCGACGGTACGATTCCTTCGACGGCAAATCGGAATCTCGCGAAACGAACATTATGGAGTTTCTAATGAGTTCCTCTTTCCTACAACACGACTTTTTCGAATATTCGTCACCGTCATCTGGAAGCACTAAAATGGCCTGTAGGGTTTCTCGACGGAACAATTTCTTCGCCGGCCACAAGGAATCTCGCGAAACGAACGCTATGAAGTTTCTATTGAGTTTTTCTTTCCCACGACACGACTTTTTCGTACCTTCATCACTGTCATTCAAATACACGAAAATGGCCCGTAGGGTTTCTCGACGGCACGATTCCAGCGCCGGCAACTCGGAAACTCGCGAAACGAACATTATGGAGTTTCTAACGAGTTCTTCTTTTCCACAACATGACTTTTTCGTATATTCGTCACCGTAATCCGGAAGCACGAAAATGGCCTGTAGGGTTTCTCGACAGAACGATTCCTTCGCCGGCCACAAGGAATCTCGCGAAACGAACATTATGAAGCTTCTATTGAGTTTTTCTTTCCCACGACACGACTTTTTCGTACCTTCGTCACTGTCGTTCAAATACACGAAATTGGCCCGTAGGGTTTCTTGACGACACGATTCCATCGTCGACAACTCGGAAACACGCGAAACGAAATTTGTAGCATTTTTTTGGAGTTCTTCTTTCCAGCTGTACGCCTTTTTCGCATTTTTGTCACCGTCATTTGGAGGCACGAAAAATGGCCCGTAGGATTTCTCGACGGCACGATTCCATCTCCGGCAACACGGAATCTCGCGAAAGGAACATTATGGAGTTTCTCTTGAGTTCTTCTTACTCGTAACAAGACTTTTTCGTACCCTCGTCACCTTCAGCCAAATGCACGTAATTGGCCGTTAGGGTTTCTCGACGGCACGATTCCATTGCCGGCTTCTCGGAATCTCGCGAAACTAACATTATGGAGTTTCTAATCAGTTCCTCTTTCCCGCAACATGAGTTTTTCGTATATTCGTCACCGTTACCCGGGTGAACGAAAATGGCCCGTAGGGTTTCTGGACGGCACGATTCCATCGCCGGCTTCTCGGAATCTCTCGAAACTAACATTATGGAGTTTCTATTGAGTTCTTCTTTCCCACGACACGACTTTTTCGTACCTTCGTCACCGTCATTCAAATGCCCAAAATTTGCCGGTAGGGACTCTTGACGGCACGATTCCATCCCCGGCTACTGGCGAAAACAACTTTGTAGCATTTCTATGGAGTTCTTCTTTTCAACTACACGACTTTTTCGTATTTTTGTCACCGTCATCTGGAGGCACGAAAATGGTCCGTAGGGTTTCTCGACGGCGTGACTCCATCGCCGGCAACTCGGAATCTCGCGAAACGAACTTTGTAGCATTTCTAAGGAGTTCTTCATTCCAACTACACGACTTTTTTGAATTTTCATCACCGTCTTTCGGAAGCAAGGAAATGCCCCGTAGTGTTTCTCGACAGTACGATTCCTTCGACGGCAACTCGGAATCTCGCGAAACGAACATTATGGAGTTTCTAATGAGTTCCTCTTTCCTACAACACGACTTTTTCGAATATTCGTCACCGTCATCTGGAAGCACTAAAATGGCCCGTAGGGTTTCTCGACGGCACGATTCCATCGCCGGCAACTCAAAAAATAGCGAAACGAACCTTATGGAGTTACTAATGAGTTCTTCTTTTCCACGACATGACTTTTTCGTATATTCGTCACCGTAATCCGGAAGCACGAAAATGGCCCGTAGGGTTTCTCGACGGAACGATTCCTTCGCCGGCCACAAGGAATCTCGCGAAACGAACATTGTGGAGTTTTTCTTGAGTTCTTCTTTCCCGCGACACGACTTTTTCGTATATTCGTCACCATAATCCGGAAGCACGAAAATGGCCTGTAGGGTTTCTCGACGGAACAATTCCTTTGCCGGCCACAACGAATCTCGCGAAACGAACACTATGAAGTTTCTATTGAGTTTTTCTTTCCCACGACACGACTTTTTCGTACCTTCGTCACTGTCATTCAAATACACGAAATTGGCCCGTAGGGTTTCTTGACGGCACGATTCCATCTCCGACAAGTCGAAAACTCGCGAAACAAAATTTGTAGCATTTCTTTGGAGTTCTTCTTTCCAACCGTACGACTTTTTCGCATTTTTGTCACCGTCATCTGGAGGCACGAAAAATGGCCCGTAGGATTTCTCGACGGCACAATTCCATCACTGGCAACACGGAATCTCGCGAAAAGAACATTATGGAGTTTCTCTTGAGTTCTTCTTTCCCGCGACAGGACTTTTCGTACCCTCGTCACCGTCAGCCAAATGCACGAAATTGGCCGATAGGGTTTCTCGACGGCACGATTCCATCTCCGGCAACACGAAATCTCACGAAAGGAACATTATGGAGTTTCTCTTGAGTTTTTCTTTCTCGTAACATGACTTTTTCGTACCCTCGTCACCTTCAGCCAAATGCACGTAATTGGCCGTTAGGGTTTCTCGACGGCACGATTCCAATGCCGGCTTCTCGGAATCTCGCGAAACTAATATTATGGAGTTTCTGATCAGTTCCTCTTTCCCGCAACATGAGTTTTTTGTATATTCGTCACCGTTACCCGGGTGAACGAAAATGGCCCGTAGGGTTTCTGGACGGCACGATTCCATCGCCGGCTTCTCGGAATCTCTCGAAACTAACATTATGGAGTTTCTATTGAGTTCCTCTTCAGTTCTTCTTTCTCGCGACACGACTTTATCGTACCCTCGTCAACGTCAGCCAAATGCACGAAATTGGCCGGTAGGGTTTCTCGACGGAACGATTCTTTGGCCGACCACAAGGATTCTCGCGAAACGAACATTATGGAGTTTCTATTGAGTTCTTCTTTCCCACGACACGACTTTTTCGTACCTTCGTCACCGTCATTCAAATGCCCAAAATTGGCCCGTAGGGATTCTTGACGGCACGATTCCATCCCCGGCTACTCGCGAAACGAACTTTGTAGCATTTCTATGGAGTTCTTCTTTCCAACTACACGACTTTTTCGCATTTTTGTCACCCACAACTGGAGGCACGAAAATGGCCCGTAGGGTTTCTCGACGGCACGACTCCATCGCCGGCAACTCGGAATTTCGCGAAACGAACATTGTAGCATTTCTAAGGAGTTCTTCATTCCAACTACACGACTTTTTTGAATTTTCGTCACCGTCTTCCGGAAGCACGGAAATGCCCCGTAGTGTTTCTCGACGGTACGATTCCTTCGACGGCAAATCGGAATCTCGCGAAACGAACATTATGGAGTTTCTAATGAGTTCCTCTTTCCTACAACACGACTTTTTCGAATATTCGTCACCGTCATCTGGAAGCACTAAAATGGCCTGTAGGGTTTCTCGACGGAACAATTTCTTCGCCGGCCACAAGGAATCTCGCGAAACGAACGCTATGAAGTTTCTATTGAGTTTTTCTTTCCCACGACACGACTTTTTCGTACCTTCATCACTGTCATTCAAATACACGAAAATGGCCCGTAGGGTTTCTCGACGGCACGATTCCAGCGCCGGCAACTCGGAAACTCGCGAAACGAACATTATGGAGTTTCTAACGAGTTCTTCTTTTCCACAACATGACTTTTTCGTATATTCGTCACCGTAATCCGGAAGCACGAAAATGGCCTGTAGGGTTTCTCGACAGAACGATTCCTTCGCCGGCCACAAGGAATCTCGCGAAACGAACATTATGAAGCTTCTATTGAGTTTTTCTTTCCCACGACACGACTTTTTCGTACCTTCGTCACTGTCGTTCAAATACACGAAATTGGCCCGTAGGGTTTCTTGACGACACGATTCCATCGTCGACAACTCGGAAACACGCGAAACGAAATTTGTAGCATTTTTTTGGAGTTCTTCTTTCCAGCTGTACGCCTTTTTCGCATTTTTGTCACCGTCATTTGGAGGCACGAAAAATGGCCCGTAGGATTTCTCGACGGCACGATTCCATCTCCGGCAACACGGAATCTCGCGAAAGGAACATTATGGAGTTTCTCTTGAGTTCTTCTTACTCGTAACATGACTTTTTCGTACCCTCGTCACCTTCAGCCAAATGCACGTAATTGGCCGTTAGGGTTTCTCGACGGCACGATTCCATTGCCGGCTTCTCGGAATCTCGCGAAACTAACATTATGGAGTTTCTAATCAGTTCCTCTTTCCCGCAACATGAGTTTTTCGTATATTCGTCACCGTTACCCGGGTGAACGAAAATGGCCCGTAGGGTTTCTGGACGGCACGATTCCATCGCCGGCTTCTCGGAATCTCTCGAAACTAACATTATGGAGTTTCTATTGAGTTCTTCTTTCCCACGACACGACTTTTTCGTACCTTCGTCACCGTCATTCAAATGCCCAAAATTTGCCGGTAGGGACTCTTGACGGCACGATTCCATCCCCGGCTACTGGCGAAAACAACTTTGTAGCATTTCTATGGAGTTCTTCTTTTCAACTACACGACTTTTTCGTATTTTTGTCACCGTCATCTGGAGGCACGAAAATGGTCCGTAGGGTTTCTCGACGGCGTGACTCCATCGCCGGCAACTCGGAATCTCGCGAAACGAACTTTGTAGCATTTCTAAGGAGTTCTTCATTCCAACTACACGACTTTTTTGAATTTTCATCACCGTCTTTCGGAAGCAAGGAAATGCCCCGTAGTGTTTCTCGACAGTACGATTCCTTCGACGGCAACTCGGAATCTCGCGAAACGAACATTATGGAGTTTCTAATGAGTTCCTCTTTCCTACAACACGACTTTTTCGAATATTCGTCACCGTCATCTGGAAGCACTAAAATGGCCCGTAGGGTTTCTCGACGGCACGATTCCATCGCCGGCAACTCAAAAAATAGCGAAACGAACCTTATGGAGTTACTAATGAGTTCTTCTTTTCCACGACATGACTTTTTCGTATATTCGTCACCGTAATCCGGAAGCACGAAAATGGCCCGTAGGGTTTCTCGACGGAACGATTCCTTCGCCGGCCACAAGGAATCTCGCGAAACGAACATTGTGGAGTTTTTCTTGAGTTCTTCTTTCCCGCGACACGACTTTTTCGTATATTCGTCACCATAATCCGGAAGCACGAAAATGGCCTGTAGGGTTTCTCGACGGAACAATTCCTTTGCCGGCCACAACGAATCTCGCGAAACGAACACTATGAAGTTTCTATTGAGTTTTTCTTTCCCACGACACGACTTTTTCGTACCTTCGTCACTGTCATTCAAATACACGAAATTGGCCCGTAGGGTTTCTTGACGGCACGATTCCATCTCCGACAAGTCGAAAACTCGCGAAACAAAATTTGTAGCATTTCTTTGGAGTTCTTCTTTCCAACCGTACGACTTTTTCGCATTTTTGTCACCGTCATCTGGAGGCACGAAAAATGGCCCGTAGGATTTCTCGACGGCACAATTCCATCACTGGCAACACGGAATCTCGCGAAAAGAACATTATGGAGTTTCTCTTGAGTTCTTCTTTCCCGCGACAGGACTTTTCGTACCCTCGTCACCGTCAGCCAAATGCACGAAATTGGCCGATAGGGTTTCTCGACGGCACGATTCCATCTCCGGCAACACGAAATCTCACGAAAGGAACATTATGGAGTTTCTCTTGAGTTTTTCTTTCTCGTAACATGACTTTTTCGTACCCTCGTCACCTTCAGCCAAATGCACGTAATTGGCCGTTAGGGTTTCTCGACGGCACGATTCCAATGCCGGCTTCTCGGAATCTCGCGAAACTAATATTATGGAGTTTCTGATCAGTTCCTCTTTCCCGCAACATGAGTTTTTTGTATATTCGTCACCGTTACCCGGGTGAACGAAAATGGCCCGTAGGGTTTCTGGACGGCACGATTCCATCGCCGGCTTCTCGGAATCTCTCGAAACTAACATTATGGAGTTTCTATTGAGTTCCTCTTCAGTTCTTCTTTCTCGCGACACGACTTTATCGTACCCTCGTCAACGTCAGCCAAATGCACGAAATTGGCCGGTAGGGTTTCTCGACGGAACGATTCTTTGGCCGACCACAAGGATTCTCGCGAAACGAACATTATGGAGTTTCTATTGAGTTCTTCTTTCCCACGACACGACTTTTTCGTACCTTCGTCACCGTCATTCAAATGCCCAAAATTGGCCCGTAGGGATTCTTGACGGCACGATTCCATCCCCGGCTACTCGCGAAACGAACTTTGTAGCATTTCTATGGAGTTCTTCTTTCCAACTACACGACTTTTTCGCATTTTTGTCACCCACAACTGGAGGCACGAAAATGGCCCGTAGGGTTTCTCGACGGCACGACTCCATCGCCGGCAACTCGGAATTTCGCGAAACGAACATTGTAGCATTTCTAAGGAGTTCTTCATTCCAACTACACGACTTTTTTGAATTTTCGTCACCGTCTTCCGGAAGCACGGAAATGCCCCGTAGTGTTTCTCGACGGTACGATTCCTTCGACGGCAAATCGGAATCTCGCGAAACGAACATTATGGAGTTTCTAATGAGTTCCTCTTTCCTACAACACGACTTTTTCGAATATTCGTCACCGTCATCTGGAAGCACTAAAATGGCCTGTAGGGTTTCTCGACGGAACAATTTCTTCGCCGGCCACAAGGAATCTCGCGAAACGAACGCTATGAAGTTTCTATTGAGTTTTTCTTTCCCACGACACGACTTTTTCGTACCTTCATCACTGTCATTCAAATACACGAAAATGGCCCGTAGGGTTTCTCGACGGCACGATTCCAGCGCCGGCAACTCGGAAACTCGCGAAACGAACATTATGGAGTTTCTAACGAGTTCTTCTTTTCCACAACATGACTTTTTCGTATATTCGTCACCGTAATCCGGAAGCACGAAAATGGCCTGTAGGGTTTCTCGACAGAACGATTCCTTCGCCGGCCACAAGGAATCTCGCGAAACGAACATTATGAAGCTTCTATTGAGTTTTTCTTTCCCACGACACGACTTTTTCGTACCTTCGTCACTGTCGTTCAAATACACGAAATTGGCCCGTAGGGTTTCTTGACGACACGATTCCATCGTCGACAACTCGGAAACACGCGAAACGAAATTTGTAGCATTTTTTTGGAGTTCTTCTTTCCAGCTGTACGCCTTTTTCGCATTTTTGTCACCGTCATTTGGAGGCACGAAAAATGGCCCGTAGGATTTCTCGACGGCACGATTCCATCTCCGGCAACACGGAATCTCGCGAAAGGAACATTATGGAGTTTCTCTTGAGTTCTTCTTACTCGTAACATGACTTTTTCGTACCCTCGTCACCTTCAGCCAAATGCACGTAATTGGCCGTTAGGGTTTCTCGACGGCACGATTCCATTGCCGGCTTCTCGGAATCTCGCGAAACTAACATTATGGAGTTTCTAATCAGTTCCTCTTTCCCGCAACATGAGTTTTTCGTATATTCGTCACCGTTACCCGGGTGAACGAAAATGGCCCGTAGGGTTTCTGGACGGCACGATTCCATCGCCGGCTTCTCGGAATCTCTCGAAACTAACATTATGGAGTTTCTATTGAGTTCTTCTTTCCCACGACACGACTTTTTCGTACCTTCGTCACCGTCATTCAAATGCCCAAAATTTGCCGGTAGGGACTCTTGACGGCACGATTCCATCCCCGGCTACTGGCGAAAACAACTTTGTAGCATTTCTATGGAGTTCTTCTTTTCAACTACACGACTTTTTCGTATTTTTGTCACCGTCATCTGGAGGCACGAAAATGGTCCGTAGGGTTTCTCGACGGCGTGACTCCATCGCCGGCAACTCGGAATCTCGCGAAACGAACTTTGTAGCATTTCTAAGGAGTTCTTCATTCCAACTACACGACTTTTTTGAATTTTCATCACCGTCTTTCGGAAGCAAGGAAATGCCCCGTAGTGTTTCTCGACAGTACGATTCCTTCGACGGCAACTCGGAATCTCGCGAAACGAACATTATGGAGTTTCTAATGAGTTCCTCTTTCCTACAACACGACTTTTTCGAATATTCGTCACCGTCATCTGGAAGCACTAAAATGGCCCGTAGGGTTTCTCGACGGCACGATTCCATCGCCGGCAACTCAAAAAATAGCGAAACGAACCTTATGGAGTTACTAATGAGTTCTTCTTTTCCACGACATGACTTTTTCGTATATTCGTCACCGTAATCCGGAAGCACGAAAATGGCCCGTAGGGTTTCTCGACGGAACGATTCCTTCGCCGGCCACAAGGAATCTCGCGAAACGAACATTGTGGAGTTTTTCTTGAGTTCTTCTTTCCCGCGACACGACTTTTTCGTATATTCGTCACCATAATCCGGAAGCACGAAAATGGCCTGTAGGGTTTCTCGACGGAACAATTCCTTTGCCGGCCACAACGAATCTCGCGAAACGAACACTATGAAGTTTCTATTGAGTTTTTCTTTCCCACGACACGACTTTTTCGTACCTTCGTCACTGTCATTCAAATACACGAAATTGGCCCGTAGGGTTTCTTGACGGCACGATTCCATCTCCGACAAGTCGAAAACTCGCGAAACAAAATTTGTAGCATTTCTTTGGAGTTCTTCTTTCCAACCGTACGACTTTTTCGCATTTTTGTCACCGTCATCTGGAGGCACGAAAAATGGCCCGTAGGATTTCTCGACGGCACAATTCCATCACTGGCAACACGGAATCTCGCGAAAAGAACATTATGGAGTTTCTCTTGAGTTCTTCTTTCCCGCGACAGGACTTTTCGTACCCTCGTCACCGTCAGCCAAATGCACGAAATTGGCCGATAGGGTTTCTCGACGGCACGATTCCATCTCCGGCAACACGAAATCTCACGAAAGGAACATTATGGAGTTTCTCTTGAGTTTTTCTTTCTCGTAACATGACTTTTTCGTACCCTCGTCACCTTCAGCCAAATGCACGTAATTGGCCGTTAGGGTTTCTCGACGG